>JBBDGP010002169.1:0-332790 GCA_037952835.1 Lithobates septentrionalis
TAATGCAGCTTTATTTTTCTGCTCTTTGACTAGATCAGTATGCATTGTGGGGGGGGGGGGGGGGGGGGAGCCTAACACTAGGATTATCAGTTTGTGCTGGAAGCTGATACTACCTGAATCCTGTGCACTAGCTATTTCCCAGAGGAGTTGAACCCTTTCAGACTGCTTTACGTAGAACCATTTCCCTAGAACTATTTGGGATGTCCAGAGAGTCCATATATGAGAGAATGTGAACCTGCTTCAAGGAAAATGACACATCATGGCCTCACTGCAGCCTCATAGCGCAGACCCTGCAAGATATCTTCTTGTACCCTCTAATGCCGCGTACACGCGATCGGAAATTCGGCCAGCAAAAGACCGATGAGAGCTTTTGGTCCGAAAACGCAACCGTGTGTATGCTCCATCCGACTTTTGCTGGCGGAATTCCCGCCAGCAAAAGATTGAGAGCAGGTTCTCAATTTTTCGGTCGGAAAAAGTTCCTATCGGAAAATGCGATTGTCTGTACAAATACCGACGCGCAAAATTCCTACGCATGCTCTGAAGCATTGAACTTAATTTTCTCGGCTTGTCGTAGTGTTGTACGTCACCGCGTTCTTGACGGTCGAAAGTTCAGAGAACTTTTGTGTGACCGTGTGTATGCAAGGCAAGCTTGAGAGGACTTCCGTCCATCCAAGTTTTTTCCGAAGGAAAATCCGCTCATGTGTACGGAGCATTATTCATGGGTGCTCAACCTGTGGCCCTCCAGCTGTTGTGGAACAAGTCCCATCATGCCTCTGCCGTTGGGAGTCATGCTTGTAACTGTCAGCCTTGCAATCCCTTATGGAACTTGTAGTTCTGCAACAGCTGGAGGGGCACAGGTTGAGCACCCATGAATAATGCTCCGTACACATGAGCGGATTTTCCTTCGGAAAAAACTTGGATGGACGGAAGTCCGCTCAAGCTTGCCTTGCATACACACGGTCACACAAAAGTTCTCTGAACTTTCGACCGTCAAGAACGCGGTGACGTACAACACTACGACAAGCCGAGAAAATTAAGTTCAAGTAAAATTAAGTTCATGTAAAAATTGGCCCCAAGTATCTTGTACTTTTTGATTGGGCCTTGACTATATTTCTTGTACATATAGTTTTGACTCCAACTTGTAGTCCCCTTTCTAGCTCACAGCCCAGTGAGCACCTGTTTTGTCTAAGGCTTACATGTAGGGTAATTGGATAGTGAGACATAGAAGGAGTTCAACTAAAACAGGAGCACAGAGTATCTAGTGCATCTGTGCATGGTAACCAATCGGCTTCTAACTTTTCAGATTGTTCAATTAGGCTTTGACAATAAAACCTAGAAGCTGATTGGTTACTATGCATCGCTCCACCAGATTCTGTGTGCCCCAGTTTTATTAAATCTTCCCCCACAGGGTAGTTTGCTAATGATCAGGGTGAGTAAAGTTTTCAGGACGTGGGTACACCTAGGTTTTGGGAAGTGGCTCATCCCCAGCTGCTCACAGGATGTTTCAGACCAGTTTTTGACGGTGCAAACTAGACCAGTTTGATCTTGCTGCTGCATATAGGTGACTTGGGGGTAAACCAAGTCAACTTGAACTGTGTGTTTCACTCGCAGGAGTGAAAAAAGGAAGAGAATGCAGTCTCCAAGCTCTGACATAGAAGATTATCCTAAAGAGAATGATTCAACTACGTATGTAGAGTCACAAGTCAACCGGTTGGGTCTAGGGGGGATGCTTGGAGTTGTTCCTTTTTGATTTGCTTGTCTTCCAGGCTCTAGCTGTTCACAGCTTTTATTTTATTTTTTTCCTCCTAATCTATTTTGCTGAAAAATTTCAACTCCATTTGTCAAGCTCAACTTCACAGCTCAGGTTCATTGATGGTGTGATTACATTTGATCATTGTCAATTATTTCCTTTTGGATAAGTGGTTTCATGCATCCTTGTTCTATTTTTGTTCATTTGGGTTAAGGTGTCTGATGAAAGATGGGGTAATTGTGGGCACCGTGGGCTTGGTTTAAAAAGAAGGGAAAACAGAGGAGCTGCCCATAGCTGATAAACCCATATTGCTTAATTTTTGCTGGTTAGAAAAGGGAAATCCTCACATTTTAGATTCAAATTGTTATAGTGATATTGTGACCTATTCAACAGTCATATTTAAAAATGCACACATTTAGAGTTAAACTTTTTATTTTTTATTGAGCATGCAAACTCGCTTTTCCTTCCTAGTTAACAAACACTTTTCTGTTTGCACCTTTCAGTCCATGCTACATTTTACCTGAAGCCTTATCTTTTGATGTGACTTGATAACTGGACTGGAAATTTCATTCTATTGTCACCATATTTTTTGTTTTTAGCATTTTTTCCTTAGACCACCTATTAAATGGGTAAAACTTGGTATTGGGTTCACTGGAGTGCAGAAAAGTTTTGGTCTGGCTATGGGTTTTGCACATTTTTTTTTTGTTTGTTAGAGAGACATTGGACTTCATGGGTGAGAGACTGTTGTCCATGGCAACCATGTTTGTTTTATCAGTGTATATTAAAGGGGTTGTAAACCCCCCACGGTTTTTCACCTCAATGCATTCTTTCTGGAGTTGAACTTCTCAGTCGTAATTAGTCAGAGTCTGCCACCAGTATAAGCCTTTTAAAAGAATAGAGGATTGCTGGCACACATGACGAACATTTTGCAGAAGACTTGTGCTTCCTTTATGTTCACATAATAATAAAATGTGTATAGATCTAATGTCTTTGTGAATTTACTTAGCAGCTAACCTGGAATTCTTTCAAACCCATTAAGAAAAAATAGTGATTGGTTGCCATGGGCAGTGGTCAGCACAGGTGTCTTTGGTTTGGCCCTTCTTCAACTACTATATCATTAGTAATAAGTTTTGTTGCGTAGCTGACTAAACTTTGTTACATACCACTGTCTCCATTCATGTTTTAATAAGAATGCATTTTCAGGCTTGTGTGACTTACCTGCACGGGATTTATATGGCACGCTGTTCACTTCCAAGGGATTTGTTTGCACATCTTCTCTGGGCTCCCATAATTTTGGCAAGCTTGCTTTGTTGTGATTAAACATAGCTTTATTGGCCTTACAAGTGTATGATCTTGCTTCATTTTAACTTTACGCTTTTTGATCTGTGATTTTTCTCAGCACCAATAAGGCCTTAACTGATCCAGCACGCAAGTTCCTAAATAGCAGCCGCGAGAAGCAGCTAAATCTGAAGCAGACGGAGGAAAATCGACCAGGTACAATATACCACCATATACATGCCTTTTGTTTCACTTGCACATTGAAGCAAGGGAATCTTACATCTGCCTTGTAATATTTGCGCCTTTTACAGCTATGTACTGATGGACATGTTTTAACCCCTGCCGGCCCTTTTATAAGAGGTTCTTAATGCCAGAAGGTGGGCCTTCTGATCATGTGAATGCTGTGATTAGCAGTCACAACTATCGCGTGGTCGGAAAGCTCCCTTTCAGAAGTTTTCTGCTAACCGCTGCTCTCTGCAAAATGTTTACATAGGGGTGCATATCTGCGGTCCCTTGGTGTTAAAGCCCACCCGCCAAGAGGCTACTTATATGCCTACCTCCGGTGGAAAGTGGTTATTTGCTTAAAACGCTAGTCTGGAAAACATTTCGCTCCACATCTATCTTATTCAGGAAGCCTTAAAGAGGAGGTCCAGCCAAAAAAAATGAATGTAAAAGTCAGCAGCTACAAATACTGCAGCTGCTGACTTTTTAATATTAGGACACTTACCTGTCCAGGGAGCCCCCAATGTCGGCACCCCGGCCTACCTTGGGATCGACTCCTGGGTGCTGCTGCCGCCATTCCTGGTAAGGGGACCAGGCAGTGAAGCTGGTACCCTACTGCGCATGCGCAAAGTGTGCTGCGCTTTCCAATTGGCCCGGAAGAGGGGGTAGGAGCAGGGTGGCAGAACTTCCGGCAGATCAGGTTGCGGCCCGTCTCCTGAAAGTGGGGAAGGGGACCTGTCATAAACGGGTCCCCATGCCCCCCTGAAAGGTGCCAAATGTGACACCGGAGGGGGGGGGGGGGGAGCATATAAGCGGAGGTTCCACTTTTGGGTGGAACTCCACTTTAACTAAGCATTAATGTTAAAGGGTAACTCCACTTTTGTGAGGGGAAAAAATTGCACATAAAGAAAAAATATAGCGTGTACAACTGCGATACAAGTCATATTGTAATTGAATGTTATTAAAAATTACCTTTTCAATCTGCACCTGCTGTAATTTTTTGTAAATGCAATGTGGCTACCTGGAGTTGTAATGTACACAGAATGTGCACTGATCACTCCCCAGAAACATCATTTCCTGCTTGTGTGATTGGCTCACCAATTTTCCCAGAAGTCTGCCCAAGATACAATTCAGATTTCAGGTATCCCCTGCAACAAAAAAATTATTCATTTTTGGTGAGATTTTTCCAATAGGAACACGTCTAAAGGGATGCAGGCTCAGCAACTTTCCCCATTAGTGCCCCTCAGCTGACTGATCATTATGAAACCACTCCCATTAGACTCACTCAGCACAGAGGCACAGCCAAACACACAGGGATTTCTTCAGAATAACAAAAGGTAGGAATCTGCAACAAAGGTTGTTATCTTTGCAATGTACATAGATTACCCAGGGGTGGATGTTTTTTCTCAACAAAAGGAGGTGCGCTTTTAAGAGCAGTATTTTTATCCTACCTGCCTAGGTGGATGCAGCATCTGTCCACTGCTGTCTCTTAATCACACTGAGAACTGAGTGATTAAACACCGCAGATCGCTTGGTTCTCAGAGCTCCCTGAGCACAGAGCTGGTGACTGTCAGTCAGCAGCTCTGCCCCCCACACTCATTAAAGTGCTTGGCTGTGGAGAGGGTGGGAGCGGCTGGCTCAGGCCCTCAGTGGCTCAGTGAGCTTTGACTGTACTCCTTTAAGCCTACTTTTTTTTTTTTTTTTTTTTTTTTTTTTTTTTAAATTTATGTTTATTCCTTTTAAGATTACCTTTAACAGAAGTACTTCCTGTAACCATGAAAGGCAATTGGGAAACTTCAGTAAGTCTATAATACGCTCCTGCATACAATACTGGGAAGAGCTCTGCTCACACTTGTTAAACTTTTTGATTTGTACCTAAAGAGGCCCTCCAGTCTCCCAAAAAAGATGTAGTCAGCAGCTACAAATACTGTAGCTGCTGACTTTAAATACAAGGACACTTACCTGTCCAGGGATCCAGCGATGCCAGCACCCCAAGACGATTCTTCAGTCGGCTTTAGGTGCAGGCACTGGCACTGTAAGGGAAACCGGCTCCACAACTGGTTTCCCACTGTGCATGCGCTAGTTGAGCTGCACTTGGTGTATGGTCCCGCAGTCTTCTGGGACCTGTGTGTGTCCCAGAAGGCTGTAGGGGGGAAAGGAGGAGGGGGAACATGCTGGTAGATTGCCACGGTGATCTTAGCCAGAAGTGGGAGGGGTTACCTGTCAAAACCCCAACAAGCGGAGCTTCCCTTTTGTGTGGAACTCCACTTTAAGCATTAGCCAGTTTTGTTGCCCGTGAGGAAACAGGACAGAAATTTGTTACAATTTGTCTTAGAACTGGGACTCAAAATGTCACAGATGTCTTGAATGGAGAGTTTATATGGTAGAACTGCCTTTCATAAACAGTTGTATTTGATGGTTGTCCTCTTAGTACTTGGGTGTATGTCAAATTAGGAAGTAGGGTTCTAATGTATTCTATATTGCCTCTTTCAGGATTAATGCCACTGCAGTCTTCATCATTTTACAGCAGGTCGACGTCGAAGGATTATTCCCCAGCAAACACTTATTCTGACAGGTATGATCTTTCCCATTCGCTTTACATTTTTTCAAAATTTTTTACATCCCCTCACCACTCCTCCCCTCCTTTAGACCCCTTTCACACTGGGGCGCTTTGCAGGCGCTATAAGGCAAAAAATAGCGCCTGCAAAGCACTCTGAAAGAGCCTCTGCTGTCTCTCCAATGTGAAACCCCCAAGGGCTTTCACACTGGAGTGGTGCGCTAGCAGGACGGTAAAAAAAAGTCCTGCTAGCAGCATCTTTGGAGTGGTATATTCACCGCTCCTGCCCATTGAAATTAAGGGGCAGCGCGGCTATACCGCTAGAATAGCGCTGCTGCAGCAGTGCTTTGCGGTGGTTTTAACCCTTTTTCGGCTGCTAGCAGGGGGTAAAAGCGCCCCACTAGCGGCCGAATAGCGCAGCAAAATTGACGGTAAAAATAAAATGGTGGCGTTTTACCGCCGACGCATCCACCACCCCAGTGTGAAAGTATCCTTACGATAACGGTGGAGTGGCTTTTAGCCACATCGGCTGTTATCTCTAAAGAGCCAACCGCCCGCTCTCGCACTTGCAGGCATCACCCCGGTATAACCCCTTGAAGCCATGAACGCAAATTTGCGTACGGTTGGCTTGAAGGGGTTAATGATTGGTTTGGAGAATGCTGGTTTAGGAGAGAGGAGGATTCCTAGATTGTAAGCTCTAAGGAGCAGGGCCTTCTGATTCCTCCCGTATTGAATTGTATTGTAGCTGTACTATCTGCCCTCATGTTGTAAAGCGCTGTGCAAACTGTTGGAGCTATATAAATCCTGTATAATAATAATATTTAGATTCTTACAGCCTCATTCAGTAGAGCATTTAAAAATAAACAAATTTGCATTGCTATTTACAAGCAACAGCTGTTTTTTTTGTGCCTAAATTGAAACAAAGCAGATGGGGAGAAGATTTGGGCAACAAATAGTTCTTTGTTTAGAGACTGGATATGAAGGATGTCTTCCAGGGGTTTTCTTCTGTTTATAAGAAGGGTTTAGCAGCGGTATCTCCTACCCTCTTTTACAGGTCATCTGGATCTACCCAGCCTTCTGCGAAGAGAAGCTTGGTCCTTCCTTCTCAGCCCAGCCCTCTGTCTGTGAAGAAACTGCGACCCAATCAAGACTACACGGGATGGAACAAATCACGGGTTCTCTCCAATCACCCCCAACCTCAACAGCTACAAGGGTATGTACAGTTCTTCCTTCCATCAATGTACTGGCTTGCAGCAGACATCTGCGGGTCTGTTGATAGGAACACTTGGAAGTGGACCTGACACTGATGTTGCAGGTTTATACAGACACTGTCACTTTACCCACTGAGAGGAAACTGCAAATTGCTCCCAATCGCGTTGTCTCTTCCTCCTCCCCAAGAAAGGTTGAATACTCACTGATCCATGCTCCCTTGCCACCTCTCCATTGCAAGAGTCCACCCTGTATAAGATTCAATGTTGGAGGTTGTTCCTGGAGGTTCCCAACACTGAAATATCTGTTGTGAATTGTCCCGAAGCTTTAATAAAACTGGGCAAATAACATTGACTTAATGCTAAGTTTGTTAACCAGTAAATCATTGCGGTTTAGTGAAGTGAAAACGGTGTTACATGGATTAGTTGCTACGGGATAATGAACTTTTCAGTATAACAATTTATTTTGCACTGTTAAAGTGTTACTAAACCCACAACGATAAAAACTGTATGCAGTAAAGCTTGCTTGTTATACTCTTGTGGGACCTAAGGGGTTAATCCTCTGCATTGTGTAAAAAAAAAAAAAAAAGGCTGTTTTGATCCTGTCTTCTCTGATCCTCCCCTGCTTCCTCAGTCCCCAATCCATCTGCTGATAGTAGAGAGCCCTGGAGGCACTCTGCACTCTCCAGACAGAGGGTCTGGGGTCATGCAGTCAGAGGATGAAAACTCCTCCTACAAACTTTAACCAGACACTGATAGAAGTCACAAGACTGCTATATAGGGCTAATGAGAAAAGGTATTTAGCAGTTTATATTTACTAAAATTTCCACGTACTGTCGAGGATGAGATATAGTTAATGCAGGCTCCTTGGTTTAGTAACACTTTAAGTCTGCTTAGGTTTATGCTGCGATCTTTACAACTGGCTCTAAATGGGGTAGTTGTGCCCTAGCCATCAGCACAGTCTGCAGAAATAACCATTTATAATATTTTATTTCTCCACAGTTTTTCCAACCTGGGGAACACTTGCTACATGAATGCAATCCTGCAGTCCCTGTTTTCTCTGCAGCCATTTGCTACTGATCTGCTCAAGCAAGGTATTCCATACAAAAGGATCCCGATGAATGCTTTACTCAGGTATGACTCTGCTTTCCAGAAGTGCGTTGAAGGATAATACTTGCTAAAAGCCACACATAAAATTCACAGTATAGCAGTCTAACCTGCTTACATATGGCCAGCTACCATAAAGTTTGAAATTTGTGTTGCAGACGCTTTGCCTTTCTGCTGGCCAAAAAGGACGTCTGCAGTGCTGAAATGAAGAAAGATTTATTAAAAAAAGTTAAGAGCGCCATCTCTGCCACAGCCGAGCGATTTTCGGGCTACATGCAGAATGTAAGTAACCAGGGTTTATACAGTATATGTGATTTGGAATATGGAGAATTTTGACATTTCAGCAAACCTTTTCTATTGAGGACATCTGCTCATTAGCTGATCACTTTAACCATTTGCTGACCAGGCCTTTTCTGGAACTTCTTGTTTAAATCTGTATTTTTGCTAGGAAACAAAAACTTTTCTTTCACTCATGGTTAGTGTTTGGCTGAAGCCATTTTATTATCAATCATCTGTGTTTACTCTTTTTAAATCATAATGACAACAGAAACTACCCAAATGGCCCTGATCAAAAGTTTACATACCCAGGGAATGTTTGGCCTTGGTACAGACACAAAAGGTGGCACACAGATTAAAATGGCAATTAAAGGTTAATTTCCCACATGTGTGGCTTTTTAAATCACAATTAGTGTCTGTGTATAAATAGTGAATGAGTTTTTTAGCTCTCACCTGGATGCACTAAGCAGGCAAGACACTAAGCCACGAGGTAGAAAAGAACAGTCAAAAAAGGTAATGAAACTTTACAAATATGGGAAAGGATATAAAAAGATATCCAAAGCCTTGAATATGCCAGTCAGTACTGTTCATTCATTTAATAAGTGGAAAATTTTGGGATCTCTTGTTATTTTCTACCTCATCATGGCTCAGTGTCTAGTCTCCTTAGTGCATCCATGTGAGAGCTAACAAACTCATTCACTATTTATACACAAATACTAATTGTGATTTAAAAAGCCACAAATGTGGGAAATTAACCTTTTAATTGCCATTTTCTCCTGTGTGTGTCACCTTCTGTGTCTGTACCAAGGCCAAAATTCCAGGGTATGTAAACTTGTGATCAGGGTCATTTGGATAGTTTCTGTTGTCATAATTTAAAGAGTAAACACAGTTGATTGATAATAAATGGCTTCACTCAAACACTAACCATGAGTTAAAAATGTTTTTGTGTTCTCATTCATATTCTCTGAAAAATAGCCAAGAAATCATAAATTCTGCCAGAGTATGTAAACTTATAAACACAAATATATATTCTATATACTTTTTTTTTTTTTCAGAGACTCAAGAGATCGTTATAATATTTAATGTTACACAGTATTTGTGCTGCAGTCTTCAAACAGTTTTTTTTTTTTTCTGTATAAAAATGCACTTTAATTAATTTTAATGCGAAAAAACACCATAGATAACCCATTTTTTTCTCCTTATTTTATATTTATACTGTCCCTTTTTTATTTTATGTATTTTGATCACTTTTATTCCTATTGCAAGGAATGTAAACATCCATTGCAATAGAAAAAGAATGACCGGTCCTCTTTACATTTAAAAGCAAAAAAAGGTAAGAGATATTTGGAGTCTTTTTGACCCCCTGGGTAAAGAGGACCTGTCATCCTTATTTTTATTACAAGGGATGTTTACATTCCTTGTAATAGGAATAAAAGTGATCAAAAAAATAAACATGGCCCAAGAACCGGAGGTTACGTCATGACGTTGCTTCGGTCCTTCAAGGGCATAGAGACGAGTGGTGGCCTTCTTGGACTCACTCTTCTGCATACCCAACTACTGCCAGCATCTGATTGCTCCTGGGGGGCTTAACCAATCGGTCAGGATTAGGAGGGGGCCCCTGGGGGGGGGGGGGGGGTTGGGGGGTGCCACCTCCCCTTTTTTTTTTTTTTTTCCAAGTGATCCTCACTTTTACCCGAAAGACAATTTGTCTCTAGTAACAAAAAAATACCGGGGTTATGGCAATAACATTGAGGAAGGATTAGAATCCCCGATGGATAAATATTGCTTTGTGTACCCATTAGAGATATTTCCTGTCAATAGAATGAAGAAGCTTGTAGCGTAAATCGCAGTAAAGAGACGGTTTCTGTGGTCAAGTGACCCTACTTGGCACATTGGCATTCGTCACTTTTTTTGTTTTGCCATGCAATGCTCATTGTATCTGTTATCATTTATTTTGTGATTTATAGGCCACTGCCTATAGTAGGTAAGGATGTTAAAGTGTAACTTTACCCTAAAACAACTTGATAAAAACATCTTTAGCAAGAAACACATTAATAATTATGCTACCGAAATTTGCATGTGCTGTAACCTGCCTCCAGCATTGTTCCTGTTTCTTCTTGCTGGAGGCTACCATTTTGCTGAAGCCCAGAGTCCTGAGCAGCATTAAATCTGTAGGCTGCCAGCAGATTGGCCTCTGAGCATGTGCAAAGCAGGGCGAGACAGCGTATTACTGGATTTTAAACAGTATAGGCACTTATAATGCTTTACATAGCTATACCTGCAAAAGGGCCCAGCCTGAAGTGATCTAGCAGGGTTTATTTTCTGACTAAAGTTACACATTAAGAAGCTTGACTCCTGCCACATAGGCTATTCTCTCCTGCAGCCACTGGGGATGCATTTATCACACATACCAAGAGGCAGAAGTTTTATTCAGCAAGGGAAACTGCAAGATCTCATTCCAGCACTATGGCTACATATAAACTACATGTCCCAGCGATAGATCTCACGCTGCATCACCAGGTTGCTTGTTACAGATCCCAATGACATGCAGGAAGAAGCCAGCACAGGACCCAGTTATGCAGCAGCAGAGGACAACGCAGGATTCGTTGGTAGGTTTATTCAGCATAAAACAGCAATAATGGTATAAGGGGAATTGAAAAACATTTTAGCTACGGAATGCACTCTTTAATACATGTAATTTTTTTTTAATGCAAATAATTTAAGTAACTGAATTTGAATATCAGCCTCCCTGTACAGCAGGGCTCAGAGAGGAAGGAATAGGCAGCACAAGGACCAGTTAGTTGTGCTGCAAATTTAATGTTGGAACAAGAATAAATGCTGTTATATGAGAGAGCAGATTAACAGATGAGCTCATCAGTCTGCTGCTTCTCCTTTTACTGTAACTGCCAGATCTTTTGGCAGGTAAAGCCGCTCCCATATATGTATTTCATCTGCATATTTTGGCGTTTGCTCAGAGTTGCGTTTTAACACTGTGAGTTGTATTGTTCTAGGATGCCCATGAATTTTTGGGCCAGTGCCTTGATCAGCTGAAGGAAGACATGGGAAAGCTGAACAAAACCTGGAAGTCAGAATTGTCCTCCGATGATGCTTCTGGAGTCAAAGCCATAGATGACATCGCTGCAACCCGTGTCTATACCTGTCCGGTCATTAACAATTTTGAATTTGAGGCTCAGCATTCCATCATCTGTAAAATGTATGCACATATTTTTGCATGCTTATTTATTTTTAAATTCAAAACCATTTAACTTTTCTCTTTATTAGATTTAACCAAAGTGCATTATATTATTGTGGTTTCCAAACTTTTAATCAATTTTTACTCTGCCTTAATATCTGGGCCGCAAGATCTCGGGAGCCATACAGGCTGAGCAATTACAACCAGTGGTTTCTGTGGGCAGTTCTGCTTCAATTTGTCCATTAACACTCTCATTCCCTAGTTCAAGTATTTTTTATCTTTTTTGTAACATCACTTTCAGTAATCACTGATTTGAGGAAGCCCTTGCAAATTTTTTTTCTGTTTTTTGCATTTATACTGGTTGGTGAATTCTTTCACCAATGTCTGGCTATATCTCAAACTTCTTAGCGTGAAGCTCTGCTGAGTAGGAAAAACTTTTTCTGATGGGCATACACTAGTGTCCCCATGTACTTATAATTAAATGGTATAAAAAGAAACATGACTTTTATAACTGATGAACATTGATAAATATTTGGTATAAGCTGATCGTGTTTAGTCCCCGTTCACACTGGTGCGGCTTTGAAATCGCCGTACTGCAAAGCGATTTCAAAGCCGCACATCGGTGTGATTTGCACTGCCGATTTAATTGCAGCTTGCCACTTTAAACAAACTCTATGCAAGTCATAATGAAATCGATAAAAAGTAGTGCAGGAACCTTTTTTCATATTCGCTGCGACATGAACTGTTCCATTGTGTGCGATTTGGAACTGTCAAATTGCATGACAAGTCGCACCGGTGTGAACGAGGGCTTCTACTTTGTTACATATATGCTTTATAGCAGCGTTTTCAAATTGGGGTTCTTCCAGAGGTTGCTAGGGGTTCCTTGAGCAATGATGGACTGATCTCCCACCTACAATGACCACCAACACAAGGGGAGCAGTTACATTAACCACCAATGTAATGTTCGTTCTGCATGCCTGTGACCCGTTTTCAGCTGACAGCAGGCTGAAGTCTCAGAGCCAGTCGATGCTTTGGAAAGATTGCGACCATCTGGTCCAGCTCCGCCCAGGAGCCTGGATCCGGCACCCAGCTCAGCCTCTCGGCAAGCCGCTGAAAGCTTGAGCCAGCCGTCCGCCACAGCCCAGTGCTCCAGTGAGCATGGAGGGGAGGGGGGCAGAGCAGACAGTGGTGACTGACAGTCACCAGCTCTCTGCTAACCGAGCGATCCGTGATCTTTGATCACTCGGTTCCTAGTCTTAGAGCCGGCAGGGGACAGATGTAGTATCAGACCGATGCTGCATCCACCTAGGCGAGTTAACAAAACAAAAAATCTCTTTTAGGGCTTTGTAACCAAAGTATATGCCTAGGGTCTCATACTCTAGTTATGCCACTTTTTTTTTTTTATTCATTTTTTTAAAGCTTTCTTCAACTTTGTTTCCCAAGACCTTGTAATTTTAAGGGTTCCTCAGACAAGCCATGCTCATCCAGGGTTTCTTTAGAGTTTGCAGAGGGGTTCCTTTAACCGTTGCTTATTGAGCCCCCATTTGAGGGTGTCTGCTGAGTTCCAGGGCCAACGCCGCTTAGCAACATTGATCTTTAATGATCTCTAAGGGTGGTATTTTGACCACCACTGTAAGGGGGGGGCACTTTTCGCACTGGTCACCAATGTAAGGGGCATTTTTACCACTGACTCTCAAAGACTTTTTTCAATGTTTCTCAGGAGTTAAAGGTTGAGAGGCTATTCTAGAGAATTACTTTCCTGACTTGGATCTTGGCTCCACCCTTTTCCACTGATAAAAAAAAAGCTATATTATTGCCTTTATTTGCAGCTAAGGGTATTTAAGTGATGGGTCTTGGCCTACAGCGTTTGGACTTTGCATCTGGAATGGGAGGATACACAGAAATTTTTTGGGTTTAGAAAGTACTTTGAAGAGCCCTCTGGTGTCTGCTCTCCAGCCATATTCATTTGTACATTAATAGACAATGTGGACGGTCTGCTTTAAACTGTATAGTGCTTTACACTGTAAACCCCCCCCCCCCCCTATCGTTTTCAGCCAAGGAAGCTGCCATCTTGGCCTCTGTTTAATCTACAATTGCCATGATGTTGCACATGTGATCAGTTATCACACCAGCCATTGGATGGTTTGACAGTCTGGTTGAGAGCACAACCAATGGGAGGGTTACATTCCCGGCACGTGCCGGAAATGTAACTTATTTGAAACTCTTAAATGTATAGATTTACTTCCGCTTTAAGAGTCTTTCAGGAGTCCGCTACTGGCTATTACCTAAGCTAAATGGAAAGGAATTCTCGATATTTAGTGCAGTAACTCATAGCAACCAAGCAGAATCCATCTTCTGCTGGCTTTAACAGAGCGATTTGATTACTTCACTAAAAAAAAAAAAAAAAAAAAACTAAAATAAAAATACCTTTTTTGTTTTAATTTTGTGTCTTGAATTGATTGCTTTTAATGCAGGTGTGGTGAAACCGTGATAAAACGGGAGCAGTTCAATGATCTCTCCATTGATCTACCACGACGAAAAAAGCTATTATCTTCAAGGTCCATACAGGATTCCCTAGATCTCTTTTTTAGGGTACGTTTCAAGAAATATATTTACATTCATGCAATGTTAATTCAAAGCCCAATTTAATTTTTCAGTTTTATATCTGCTAAATAAATCCCAGGTGCATCAAACCTAAAGCACCCCGTTGCTTGCTGTGTGGAAGAACTGATGGCTGTTCAGATTTCCCCCCTGCTGCTTCAGAGTTAGAACTCTCCAATCAGCAGATAAGCTTAGCTGCTTGGAGAGCTCTACCCCTTACTCAGCAGTGGGTGTGTCTGACCTCTGCAGAAAGACCACTGCTTCCACAAAGAGCAAATGTTCTTTTCTGCAGCATGCTGACCCAGCATACCTTTTGTTTATATCTCCTTAAATAATATTTAGTTAGTTTGAATTGAAATTTGGCATTAATGTAATGCTGATTTCTAATCAGTTGTGTGATGTGAAGGCTTGCTTGAATTAGGCTCGCCTAGAGTGTCTTTTCCCAGTAAAAGTAATCAAAACATTTATATATATTCTATCACAGAAGCCGCACTAGAATCGCCACAATTCTGCCTGCAATTATAAATGGCGGTAAAACATGACGTGCGTTGGGTGCCATAATTCCTAATAGTACCGCAAACACTGTGGCGTTTTTGCCGCTTGACAGAATCACACCTTTAGAAAACTTGCTAAGCTCATCGGCCAAAAAGGAGCCGGAACACATAGGACAACGCATTGAAGTGAATGGGCTGCCCTATTCCCAACACGTGGAATCGCGTGTAAATCGTTTTTTAAAAATCGCAAGCGGGAACTCTCATTCCTGCTGTGCAACATGTGCACATGTTTGCTCTCTTGCATGATTTTTGTGAAAATGAAAATCTTGATATTTTGCAGATGGAAGATCTTGAATATTCTTGTGAAAAGTGCAATGGAAAGTCTGCAACTGTAATACACAAATTCAGCAGGTTGCCCAGGTAAGTGTTTTGCCACCTTTTTATATATTTTTACTGTTTAGTCAGGTAAAAGTCTAATTTACCAACAGATTTGCAAATCTCTTCAGCCCTTTTTATGATTTATGCACTTGTAGACAACACTCTGCATTCTTGAGACTTCTCTCTTCAAAACAATATTGTATTTGAGCAATACAGCTTGTTCTAGGACCCGTCCCAGTTTGTGATTGGACAGTGAAGGAGCAGAAGCAGAAATCGTTGAGATTGCCAGTTTGCGGTCTTCTCCAGCCAGGAATCTTCCAGTATTTAGAATGATGGTTCTGTGCAATGGTGAAGGAGAAAACAAATACAGCCTTGCCTCCTTTTTAGAGATTTCCCAAGCCTGAGTATCTTGTGTTGAGGCAACCCACTTTTTGCTGACTGGCCGTGGACTGGAACCAGGCTGCACAGCAGGGGGCACATGGGAACAAAGGGCTGCCAGAGCACCTTACCCGGCTGTAGTAGGGGGCAGTGTGGTGTGCGATTCAGTTTATTTATTTTTTTTGAACAAGCTATATTTGAAATGTACAAAACGTACACCTCATACATGCCAATGTACATGACTTACCGTATTTATCGGCGTATAACACGCACTTTTTTCCCCTTAAAATAAGGGGAAAATCGTGGGTGCGTGTTATACGCCGATCCCCGCTATTTTGGGATCTGTCGGAGCGATCGCCGCCGACATTCACATAGCTTGTATTTTTAAACATGGCGCCGCGGAGTTCGGAGGGACTCGGCGGCGCTCGTTCAGCTGAACGAGCGCCGCCGAGGACACAGTGACTGGGCGGAGCCGAGATACACATAGCCGAGGGTTCTCGGCTTTTCTCGGCGCCGTTCACAGTCACGCCCAGTCCCGCCATTGGACCTGTGTTATGTCCATCATAGGGACTGGGCGTGACTGTGAACGGCGCCGAGAAAAGCCGAGAACCCTCGGCTATGTGTATCTCGGCTCCGCCCAGTCACTGTGTCCTCGGCGGCGCTCGTTCAGCTGAACGAGCGCCCCCGAGTCCCTCCGAACTCCGCGGCGCCATGTTTAAAAATACAAACTAAACGTTTGTATGTCGGCGGCGACAAGGCTGCACGGACCACTGGGGACAAGGCTGCACTGGGGACAAGGCTGCACTGGGGACAAGGCTGCACTGGGGACAAGGCTGCACTGGGGACAAGGCTGCACTGGGGACAAGGCTGCACTGGGGACAAGGCTGCACTGGGGACAAGGCTGCACTGGGGACAAGGCTGCAGTAGGGCCAAGGCTGCAGTAGGGCCAAGGCTGCACTGGGGCCAAGGCTGCACTGGACACTGGGGAAAGGCTGCAGATGAACACTGATGGGGCTGCATTGATGGGCATTTAAATGTTTTTAAAAGTTTTTTTTTTCCTTAAAATTCCCTCCTAAACTTGGAGTGCGTGTTATACGCCGACGCGTGTTATACGCCGATAAATACGGTATATTTTGTTTGTTGGACTACTGCATTGTTGAATCACTATCAGCCTTTTTGTACTCAACCACTTGGGCCCCGGGAGATTTTCCCCCTTAATGACCAGGCCATTTTTTGCGATACGGCACTGTGTCGCATTAACTTACAATTGCATGGCCGTGCGACGCAGTACCCAAATAAAATTGACGTCTTTTTTTTTTTTTTATATAAATAAAGCTTTCGTTTGGTATTTGATCACCTCTGTGGTTTTTATTTTTTGCGCTATAAAGAAAAAGACCGACAATTTTGAAAAAAATAATTATTTTTTTACTTGCTATAATAAATATCCCAAAATTTAAAAAAACAAAACAAATTTCTTCATCAGTTTAGGCTAATATTTATTCTACATATTTTTGGTAAAAAAAAATCGCAATAAGAGTATATTGATTTGGTTTGCGCAAAAGTTATTGTGTCTATAAAATAGGGGATAGATATATGACATTTTTTTATTAGTAATGGCAGCAGTCAGTGGTTTTTAATTATTTTTTTTACATTTTATTTTTACTTAGTGGTACTGCGATGGACAGATCGGACACTTTTTTGGAACCATTGACCTTTTATACAGCGATCAGCGCTAAAAATAGCCACTAATTACTGTATAAATGACACTGGCAGGGAAGCGGTTAACACTAGGGGCGATCAAGGGGTTAAATGTGTTCCCTCGCTAGTGTTTCTAACTGGGGGAAAGGGACTGACTGGAGGAGGAGGAGACATATCGCTGTTCCAAATTTCTAGGAACAACAGATCTGTCTCTCCTCCCCTTCCATGTGAGAACGGGGATTTGTGTGTTTACATTGACAGATCCCCATTCTGGCTCTCATGCCCGCGATTGCTGGCCACAACGTGCATGGGATCTGCTGCCGTACAGCGGGAACGCACGCGTCTGCTATGGCTCTTAAAGGAGCCAATGTACAGGTACTGCGATTCGCGGGAACGAGCCAACCTGCCACCGTAAATGTGCATGAGTTCGTCGGCAAGTGGTTAAGGGTTCTAGTATTGAGATGTCCACATCACATTTTTTTTTTTTTGCTTCCTTTCAAACGTTTCAAATTGACATTGGCAAATGTAACATATGAAGTTCTATTAAGCAGACCAGTTATTCAAGTCACTGGTGCCCACACAAGCTATCAGCTGTAGGTGGGTCTGACTTTTAATAGTATTGAATTCTGCCCTGATGCTATGCTTATTTCTGCAGGGTTCTCATTCTTCACCTGAAGCGTTACAGTTTCAATGTGACCCTCGCACTAAATAATAAAGTTGGCCAGCAAGTAATCATACCGCGATATCTCACCCTGTCATCACATTGTACAGACTGCACGCGGCCGCCGCTGTCTCTGATCTGCAATGCACAGCCTGTAATGTAAGGATGCTCCTGTGTAATATTAATATATGTTTATGCATTCACAATACTGCCTTTTTTCTTATGAATTTAAAACACAATTGCATTTTCTCAGAGAATGCTGCTGCAAAAGGGTATGTGTAAAAAGTCACTGTAACCCAGATCGCATGATCATTTTCAAGTTTCTCCACAACTCAGTGGGCATTGTGTGGGCAGAGCTCATTCTCTGATTGTGATGTGTCCTGCAAACTTCACTGCATAATCCTGTCCTTTGCTCGGTACTGCACCGAGCTCTGGCGGTCACATAGTGATTTGTTAAAAAATAAATACATTTATCTAAATATTAATGACCCCCTTCTTCTTTTTTTTTTTTTTTTTTTTTTTTTTTTTTTTTTTTTTATAAAAAGAATTTTACTCTCTTTTTTTTTTTTTTAAAGAGTAAATTTCTCTCCTTTAAAAAAAAAAAGGGGGGGGGGGGGTTATTACTATTTACACAAAAACCAAGTTCTTTGTGCTGAGTTTTCCCCACACTCCTGTAGTCTTGCAGGCAGGTAGTGCAATTCACTCAATCACAGTTCTGGAGCAGTCCCACAAGACTACAGGAGTGTCACAGGGGCCACCTGAGAAGATGGCAAAGAATAATTTAAGTTGGCTGCAAATCTATGGTTATTTAAGTAAGCAAACCTTAATGGTTAAAAAAAACCTATATAAGTAATGTTTGCTTAGTTAAATAAAGACTGTTCTAGTTATTTAGATTTTGTTTCCAACAAGTCATGACACTTTAAGAACAAAAAACAGTAAAAGCATTTATGCAACTAATGCGGCCCCACTGGACTGGGTTTTTTTTTCCGTGGGGCCGCATATTTGCACCATCTACATTTGTGCTGGGAGCGCGCTGCTCGGCACGCTCCCAGCATAGAGACCGTGGTCTCACCTAGAGCCCAGGCCCCCGTTCTAACGATCGGGACCCACAACGGCTGATTCTGGGTCACCTGATCGCTGTGATAGCCTCTGATTGGCTATCAGTGATCAGTCATTGTGGAGCCCGCCCCCATCATGAATGGACGAGAGAGAGATAGTGTTTCATTTTCTGTCCTAGAAAAAAAATACAATAAAAAATAATTAAAAAAAAAAAAAAAAGACCAAGGCTTGATATCTAGGTCAGTGCCATAGTTAGTGTTTGGGTCAGGGTCAGTATTTTTTGGAAAGGATTGTTTTTTCAATTAGTGTCAGTGTATTTTAGGGAGGCTTAAAAAAAACAAAAAAACAAAAAAAAAAAAACAAAATGTGCACTATTTTTTCTGGGCTCTGCTACGGGTACAAACAGCTAACATACAAACATATGGCATTGCTGCAATCATCAGGAGCAGGAGAATTTATTTAAAGGGGTTGTAAAGGTAAAGTTTGTTATTTAAAAAAAAAAAAATGTTATACTTTACCTTCACTGTGCAGCTCGTTCTGCACAGAGTGGCCCCGAACCTGCTCTTTTGGGGTCCCTCGGCGGCTGTTTCAGCTCCTCCCCGCAAGCACTAACCACCTTAATGCGAGCTTCCTCGCATGGTGGTTAGTTCTTGCGGGCGCGCTCCCGTGATACAGCCGGCGACTATAGCCGCTCACTGTATCACTCGGCCCCGCCCCCCAGCGCGCTGCGTCATTGGATGTGATTGACAGCAGCGCGAGCCAATGGCTGCGCTGCTTCCAATCCATCCACTGTAGCCAATCAGCGGCCAGGCTGAGCGGAGGAATAGATGTTGGGAGCGAGCAGCTGACTTTCGAGGGGTCAGGTAAGTAAAACGGGGGGGCTGGGGAAGGCGGTATTGTCAGAAGTTTTTTCACCTTAATGCATAGAATGCATTAAGGTGAAAAAATTTTTACCGTTACAACCCCTTTAAGGTGGTTCTTTGGTAGGTTATTATGGTAGTAGCAAGAAATATACAGTTACATTTAAAAAAAAACGTTTTTTGTTTTCTTTTTTTTTACTATTTTGGGCCAGTTTTTCTGTGATGATGCAAAAAAAATCAGGAGAATATTTATTACCATTAAATGAAAACCCAATTTGTCCTGAAAAAAATGCGGTATAATCCACCTGGATGCACAAAGAAGTTGTGATGTGTACGATTTTAATAACGCATGTCAAATTTGGGCTTAGACAAGTAGATTTGTTTTACCTTTAGGCGTGAAGGGGTTAAACATGTTTACAAAAACCTAATTTTGGGCTTTTGCACTCATGGTGTTGATTAATGTATCTGTTTAAATAAATCTTTATACTGTAATTCTGATTTAGGGTGTGTTATGCTGTGTCGTGTAACTTTTTTGTTTAACCTTTTTCAGGAGTTTCCGTCCATTAAAAGCCTCACAGATGGTAAATTCCTGTACTGCTAATAATATTTCACGGTATGTGGATTCAAGTTTATCTCTAGTACAATCTGGATTAGTGATTAGGATGGTTTAGAAAGCACTAATGTATCTTTAGAAGCTATTGGAAATACATGGCGGTACTTCTGATGAGTTTAAACATACCAGAGGAACTTGAATAAATATGGGGGTTAAAGGAGTACATAATACAATAACCTTCTATACCAAAGTTTGCAAATATTTTTTAAATGATTCACTAGAGAAAATAGTAAAAAAAAAAACTATGATTATGGTTTGAGACATTGTGTAAGTTTTAAGTTTGTTTTTTTTTAAATTGTTTTATTCTTTTCACTAATCATGTAAATTCTTACTTTTCAAACAAACATTACATACAAGGGGCATCATGACAATGGTGCTGCAGACCATGGGTTTTATTTAATTATTTTTTTTGAAGTGTCATCACATCAGAACTTTGACTTTAGGGCCAGTTCACACCGCATGCAGTCCAGTGCGTTACTGCTGTAATTGAATCTCCTAATAAATTTGTATGAATAAAGCAAAGCACATAGGGGTAGGTGAGGGGCAATTAGTCACTTCTCTTATTCATTTGAGCGTTTTGAGTTCTGTAAACAGACTATTTCAACAGAGCAGTTAAAGTGGTTGTAAACCCTTACAATATACCCAGTGAAGGAACTATCCTCAGGTGGTACACAAGTTGTACCTGTCTATCTGTAGTCTTCTCTTCATCCCTTAAAAGTGCTGAATTTCTAAGCTTGGAGAGCTGAAGTCGCACTCTGCATAGCTCAGTGAGCTGATTGGAGGGAAGAGGCACACCCCCTTCACCAAGCACACAGGAACAGAGCTGAGGCTGTCAATCAGCTGGAGCTCCCTCCCCTGTCACCATTTTTTTTCTTGGTGTCCGGAAAACTTGTCAGTAGTGACTCATACTGATAGCAGAGGAAGGAGGTAGCAGACAGAAATCACACTTAGTGCTCTGGATTGAGTAATTTTGAGGGCTATGCTTTGTCCATATTTCCTGTCTGAGGTTTACAACCACTTTAAGTTTTGCCTCTACACATACACATGTGTAATTAAAATTTTCATTATTCAAAATGTATCTGACAGAAAAATGAACTTTCAAAATGTAATTTTAGTCCTGAATGTGAAGAATATATACTGTGTACAAAAACGCCAAACATTTCCTTTAAAGTATTAAATTCTCCATTTAGAAAACAACCCTTTAAATCTGCAAGCTACACGCCTATTTGTCTGGACTCTGAAAGCGAGGACGAGCATTTGAAGAGATGTGTGGCCAACACCCAGAGACTGGGCACCAGTTTGCAGGGAAAAGAGGGACAAACTGAAGACCAGGTGACCTATCTGGATTGTCTTTGTTGTTCCCATGTAGCCCGAAGTTCGCCTACGGCAGTGATGGCGAAACTTGACACCCCAGATATTTTGGAACTACATTTTACATGATGCTCAACTACACTACAGAGTGCATGAGCATCATGGGAAATGTAGTTCCGAAACATTGGGGTGCCAAGGTTTGCCATCACTGGAATAGGGGGTACTACGAGTGTAGACTCATTGGGCAACTCTGTGGCACTCTGGTTTGCCTGATTGTTGTAATAATATGGTGTTAGACACAGGACAAGTATGTCTCTAAATTATTTATATTAGATTTTTGCAGTCCTTTGAACACTCCTGAGAGAGGAAAGGATAGCAGTCTGAGCCAGCCAGGAATCGTTGTTCAACATGGTGGTGTTAGTCTAGCACTGTGAAGAAAAGATGTTCATTGTTAGGGGTTTACATACACTTAAGTCTAGTGTTTAAATTACATTGAAAACATAATCGTACCAGTAAAAGTCTGGAATGAAGTGGTGTTTAACTTTTGTTCTTACTAAAAAAAATGTTGCTATTGTTTCCTTCTCTAAAAGAAACCAAAAGTAGAAGGCGCCAAATGCTCGGAGCTCGCTGACACGAGCTTCGATGACATGAACGATGAAGATTTGATAGCCGCCGTTCTGGAAATAAGTAAAAAAGACAAGCCCGTGGATCAGGAGGACGACAAACTTGCGAGCAGCCCAGACACTGGATTCGGTGGTGATGACGAACTTCAGGAAACTGCGGCCACTATGGAGGTGCTGGAAGAGCAGAAATCGAATGTGGTAAAAGATTCAGGTATGTGTGGGGAGAACGCTCTGCACTGCTGTGACTTTAACTGTATTGGGCAGCATAAAAATGTCAGCAAACCCTTAGGCTGGGTTCACACTATTGTGAATTGGATGTGGGTTTCAGCCGCACGTAGCTATTGGTGGCCGTGGCATACCACGCAGTACATTGTACACGGAGCCGTGCAAGTGCCTTGGCTCCAAGATGGCGCACGAGTATTTGTTTGTGCGTGTCCACCGTGACCGTATGCGCAGATCGTCCCGGCGCACAGCCATCTTATTTAAAGAGTATATGGTTGACATGTTTCCAGGGGACAGCTGTGGGACACAGAGTAGGCTCTGTATAGTTACATAATAGGTGAGGTTGAAAAAAGACACAAGTCCATCAAGTCCAACCTATGTGTGTGATTAGATGTCAGTATTACATTGTATATCCCTGTATGTTGCCTTCGTTCAGGTGCTTATCTAATAGTTTTTTGAAACTTTCGATGCCCCCCGCTGAGACCACCGCCTGTGAAAGGGAATTCCACATCCTTGCCGCTCTTACAGTAAAGAACCCTCTACGGAGTTTAAGGTTAAAAGTTTTATTCCTTTTGTGGGGTCACCAGTACGGTATTTGTAAATTGAAATCATGTCCCCTCTCAAGTGTCTTTTCTCCAGAGAGAATAAGTTCAGTGCTCGTAACCTTTCCTCATAACTAAGATCCTCCAGACCCTTTATTAGCTTTGTTGTCCTTCTTTGTACTCGCTCCATTTCCAGTACATCCTTCCTGAGGACTGGTGCCCAGAACTGGACAGCATACTCTAGATGTGGCCGGACCAGAGTCTTGTAGAGCGGGAGAATTATTGTTTTATCTCTGGAGTTGATCCCCTTTTTAATGCCAATATTCTGTTTGCTTTGTTAGCAGCAGCTTGGCATTGCATTCCATTGCTAAGCCTATCATCTACTAGGATCCTATCGCTTACTTTAAAGCAAAATGTGAGCCACAAGGTGTTGGTTGTCTGGCTAGGGTGCTTAGCAGGATTGTTACATAGGTGCTTGGTGAGACCTATTAAAGGATCTCTCTTCTGGGGTATGTAAATACTAAACCCAGGTACCTTTTTGTGGCTTGCAATGACTTCAAAAAAGAGAAGCGGGACTAACACTACAGGGAAAAGCACAGCTATGTCGCTAGTAGCTCCTGAGGAGCCTAGTTGAAACCCTAGTGTTGTATCCCCTGAGAGACCAAAGGCTTCCGGGCAATCTGAGCCGCTGCGCCTAACTGGTATTGTGCCTACAGTCAACGCTGCTGCTTCACCCTTTATCACAAGGGATGAACTGTCCTCAGCCCTAGCCAGGTTAGAGCACAGGATTGCTGACATTATTGCCTCCATCCTGCAGGGTGGCAAGAAGCCTGACAGATCCCCCTCCCCTGAGCCTCCTAATTGGAGCAGGAATGGGTTGAGGAAGTCGAAGAGCTAGATGCTAAGGACTCTGGAGATGGCCTGGCAGATGAGTCGCAGACTTGTGTGGCTTAAAGTGGTTGTATACCTTTTATTTGTAACTTTTACCTACAGGTAAGCCTATAATAAGGCTTACCTGTAGGTAAAAAAAATATCTCCTAAACCTGTAAGGTTTAGGAGATATTCCCCTCGCAATGAGCCGCTGACTGCAGCAGCGCATGCGCACAGGGGACTCTCGGCTGACAGCCCGGCAAACTCCGGAGCTTGCCGGGCAGAAGTCTCCCGCGCGCATGCGCGATGACATCGCGGCTCCGGCCACTCACAGCGCCGGAGCCGCGATACCCGGAAGACACGCCGAGGGGAGATGTCAGCTCCCTCGGCGTGGACCAGGTGAGATGCCGGCGCCTCGTTCTAAGGTAAGTATCTCATAATGAGCTAGTATGCGGTGCATACTAGCTCATTATGCCTTTTCCCTTGCAGGTGTAAAAAAAAAAAAAAAAAAAGACAGCGGGTATACAACCGCTTTAAGAACTGGTCAAGTTTCCCTGTAAGAAGTTATTGGCAGGGTTCCCCTTTCATGGGGAAAGTTTGATCTGGACAAATGCATCCAAAAAGATTTTCGGAGGAAAGTTCTTGACTTCCTGTAAAGAGAAGGACCAGGTGTCCTCGGGTATTTCAGCGCCAAGGCAGTTCCACCACCAACAGAGCGCTAGAGCCAGGGGCAGGCCGCAGGGCCAGGTCCAGAAAAAACCCTGGGTCCAGAACTCTTCTAAACCCGACAGCAAGCCCTCCTTTTGAGGGGACGCCCCCACTCTATCAGGTGGGTGGAAGGCTGCTTCAATTTGCGGACATTTGGAGAAGAGTGGTGCAGGACGAGTGGGTCACCTCAACAGTGTCCCGCGGATACAAGCTGGAATTACCGAGGTTTCTAAGATCCAACGTTCCTGCGGATCCTCCAAAAAGAAGCTTATTGTTTCAAGCACTAGAGCAGTTAGTGCATCAGGGCGTGATCATACAGGTTCCAGGGTGCGAAAGAGGCACAGGGTTTTATTCAAACTTGTTAACGGTTCTAAAGCCAAATGGGGACATAAGGCCAATCTTGGACCTAAGATCCCTGAACCAACATCTCTTAATCCAATCCTTCAGGATGGAGTCAGTCTGCTCGGTAGAAGCCTCGCTCCAGATGGGGGACTTCTTAGCCTCCATCGATGTCAGATGTGTATTTACACATACCTTTCAGCCTCATCAGAGGTTCCTGCGATTTACAGTAGAGGAACGTCATTTCCGGTTTGTGGCACTGGCCTTCGGGCTTGCCACAGCACCTCGAGTGTTTACAAAGATCCTAGCACTTATTTTGGGTCTTGTAAACCTAAAGTGTCACTAAACCCGGCTGTAGACGGTTCGAAGTTCAGCATGTACCGGCCAAGATTCGAACCATGTATGGGCAGACTGAATGTACCCAAGTTGATCTTGGTGGTTGCAGGAAAGAAATTTGCACCGTCTATGGCCAGCCTGAGCAACACTAGGCAGCACAGGCACAGAATGACCTTGGCTTTCTGTCATTCTACTTGAATGATTTTTGTTTTACGTTTACATCATTGATCTCACCAATATGGAGAGCCGCCTCTACGCATCTCAACTCAATACAGACATACGCATATCTGTTTGCACTATGGTCCTTTTTTCAGAAGATCTGCCAGCGGGATCTCCCTATATTTCAGTACTGGTATGCCCCTGTGCATGAGCCCTTGGCTATTATTTTCATATACTCATTGAGGCTGATTTACTAAATAGTTTACTTCAATTATTGAGTCTTGTGAAAATTTAACCCGTTTTACTTGCTTTATGTGCATGATTGGATAATTGAAGTAAATACTTGCAAAATGTATTGCGTAAACAATAATGATCAAATCCTTAAGTAAATTAGCCAGATATTATTGCAAATTGGAGCCTTTTTTATGTGTGTTTGTTGATGGTGTTTGCACTAGCATTTGTGTGTCTTCCAGCTGACAAAGATGCAAATGCTCTCTCCATTCTTGGCAGATTTAACAGGAATGTATTCCTTGTTTCAGGTGTGACCCAGTACACTGACATGGTCAAAGACTTTGATGAGAATAAAGAGAACAAGACTCCAGAGGGCTCTCAGAACGAGGTGGAGTGGATGCAGTATGAGCTGGAGAGGGAGCGAGAGGAGCAGGAACTCCAGCAGGCCTTAGCACAGTCTCTTCAAGAACAGGTAAGGGGTGCAATTCCAATTCCTTTGCGTACTGGTATTACTATAGACCCGATATTTTATTGAGTGGATGTCAGTCTGGAGGAGACTGAATCAGGCAACATCCATATGATGAGGCCTGTGGCTAAAATAACCGAAGCCCAATAGATTAAAGGGCTGGGGGTGGTAAAAAGCTACATAATGCTGGATGTCATCCTGCCTAGAAATGGGGTGGGCTGTCTTTAGACGTGCTCCAGATTTTAATGCACACTCGGTGTGCATTAAATCTGTGTGCAGTGAAATCAAAGAAAAAAATGTCAGTACAGCAGAGGAGCCTGTGCAACTGTGAAAGGTAAGCCTGGAGTTCATAAAGGGGGATCAGCACTAAAGAAAAATGGGCAGCTTTGCAATAGGTAAATATACGATACCCAAAAAAAAAACAAAGAAAATAATGCAGTGCCTCCAAATCTACAACATTACAGGCTTAAAGCATGTGCTATTAATACAGCATTCATAATGTGCAAAAAGCATCCACAGTATTCAAAAATGATAAAAATATATCGGTGTGAATAAAGTCCAATGCAAGAGAGTCCAAAATCTCGCCGCAAAGAAAGTCTTACACCAGCTATTGAAAAATCATCTCCACCAAGCGTGAGCAACAGAACTGAAATGCACTCACTGACGGTAAGGCTGGGTTCACACTATTGCAAATTGGATGCGGGTTCCCCCCACATCCAATTCACATTTAAGGAGACTTACCGGCTCTCTATGGAGCCGGTTCGCACATCTCCGGGGCGGCTGCGGAGCAAATTGCACAGGTGCCCTGTGAGTCTTCTGGTCCTTCAGGTCTGAATTCAGCCAAAAATTCAGACCGGAATTGGACCTGAAACGGTGTACAGGGACGCATCGGACCCCTGCTATGAGCCGCACAGCAGTGTGAACCCAGCCTAAAACTGCCAGAGGAAAGTGGCAACATGCGCGTTTTTGTCAACAGGGTCCCTCACACGTGGTCAACCAGCTCCATTCTCGCAATGGGGACACCTCGCTTCTCACCCCTGGGGGACAGTCAAAGTGTAGCTCCTGTCCCAATGCGATTCATGCGAATGAAGCTGTGTTGATGGCACATGCTTTAAGTTTTGTAATATTCTATATTTTGTGGCATTATTTTCTTTGCAAGTCTGGAGCTCAGCTTGAACTTAAATGCCCTCACTTTTGCATATATTCACCTTCCCCATAACCATGTTCTGCTACCTGGAGCAAAGAAAAATTCAGAACTACCTGGTACTTTTGGGTATGGGGGGAGCATGTGACTTTTTCCTCTTTTAACCACTTCCGGACCGCCGCACGCTGATACACGTCCTTAATTTGAAGTGGGTTATCGTTGTTATGGCAGCAGGTAGCTGCCATAACCCCGGTATCCTCTTCTTTGGCTGGCGGTTTCGCTTTCTGATAAGAGTGGTCTCTGCAGCAGATTCGCCACAAGATCACTTTTATCGGCGGTGGAGGAGGGCCCCTCCCGCCACGCTCCGGTGCCCTCCGCCAGTTACCGGAGCCGCCGGCAGAGCGGAGGCCATTGGATCTTCACCCTTGCTGGGTATGGGAATGAGTGAGGGGAAGATGGCCCCCATCCGTCTCCATAACTTTGCAGGGCGGAAGCGACCTCAAAATGTCACTTCCGCCCATAGATCTTAAAGGACCATTTTTTTTTTTTTTTAATTGCATTTTAGTGTAAATATGAGATCTGAGGTCTTTTTGACCCCACATCTCATATTTAAGAGGTCCTGTCGTGCTTTTTTTCTATTAAAAGGGATGTTTACATTCCTTGTAATAGGAATAAAAGTGACACAATTTTTTTTTTTTAAACAGTGTAAAAATAAAAGGTAAAATAAGTAAAAAAAAAAATTAAAACGGTGTTCAAACCACACATGTGAGGTATCGCTGTGATCGGTAGAGCGAGAGCAATAATTCTAGCCCTAGACCTCCTCTGTAACTTAAAACGTGCAACCTGTAGAGTTTTTTTTAAACGTCGCCTATGGAGACTTTTAAGGGTAAAAGTTTGTCTCCATTCCACGATCGGGTGCAATTTTGAAGCGTGACATGTTGGGTATCAATTTACTCGGTGTAACATTTTTAAATTCAAAAAAAGTGTATTTTTTTCCAAAAAAAGTGGGCTTGTAAGACCGCTGCACAAATACGGTGTGACAAAGTTTTGTAATAACCGCCATTTTATTCTCTAGGGTGTTTGAAGAAAAAAAAAAAGTATAATATATTGGGGTTCTAAGTAAATTTCTAGCATAAAAAACTGTTTTTAACTTGTAACCATCTCAAAAAGAGGCTCGGTTTTTAAGTAGTTAAAAAACAGGACTGCACCGGATGTCTGAGCAGACAAGCGTAAGTTGCCAGAGCTATCACATTGTGTGTGGGAATAAGAGCAAGAGTCCTTAGTAGACTCTGACCAGAGCAATGTGGTTTTATTTACATTGGGTTTCTGCTACTTTCTCCTGAAGTTTTACTGGCTTTCCCCTAAACGAAATGTTTTTTACTTTTGAAGGAGGCTCGAGAGCTAAAGGAGGATGATGATTTAAAGCGAGCTACAGAGCTGAGTTTACAAGGTGACATAACATTTTTATGTTTGTTTGTTTTTTTATATGTGTCATCTTGGAAAGTGATTATTAGGTGCTCATTATAACAGCAATAACTTGTAGTTTTGTTATTGGTTACAGAGTTTAATATCTCAATGATAGATGGGATGATATCGGATGAGGATTCTGGTAATGAGGACATTTTCGACATGGAGTACACAGAAGAAGAAACCGAGGAACTTAAGAGAAACGCAGAGGTAACCTTGATTTACGGCACTATGCCTATTCCACACCTTAATAAAATGAGCAGTGCATGATTTCAAAGTTTTAGGCAGGCATTAAAAGAATGATAAATTGATTTTTTCATGTTCAATGTTTAATCATATTGTGCTTTCCACCCTCAGACAGGAGAGCTTCCCCATTCATATCGGCTTGTCAGTGTCGTTAGCCACATTGGTAGTTCCTCCTCTTCTGGTAATAATCCTATCTGTTTTTTTGCTTCCTAGACATGTAGTTGTAGCATTTTTTTTAAGGGTCAGTAAACCCCCTATTTTTTTTTTCTTGTCCTTGCCTGTATAATTGCTCTTAATTTGTGCTCTAGGGACGCGCTGATACCTGTTTTTTTAAGAGCGAGTACTTGTACTCAAGTACTCACCAATACCAAGTACTGATACAGTGCGGTACGATGTGAGCCCATACAAAATGAATGGGCTCAAATCGCACTGCAAAGAATCTCATGTGATTTGAACAGGAATGCAGTCTGTAATTCCGGTCTGAATTGCATGCAGTTTTTCTGCACCACTCCTGAGTTCCCACAGGAGCGGTGCAGGAAACGGCATGTGATTTAGACAGATATGCCACCGTATACCTGTTCAAATCGCATGCAATTCTTTGCAGTGTGATTTGAGCCCATTCATTTTTCATGGGCTCAAATCGCACCGCAAAGGTATTAGTTTAGGTATCGGAGCATTTGCACTAGTAAAAGGACTCGTGCAAATGCTTAGTGTCGGTAACGATACCAGTATCAGTGCTCGGTGTTCCTTTCAATACTAAATTTTTATATATTCAATACTATATTCCATGCGTATGCTCCAGTTTTCCCTTGGGAGGAAGTCATGCTTTACTGTGAGCTCGAGGCTCATTTGAAAGAAGATATACCGGCATACCTTGGGAAGTGCAGTTTTCTTGCCAATGGCAACTGGGTGTTGTAGTCATTAAGTCATTAGCTGTGCAAACTGTTCCAGAAGCAGGTCTGATTGAGTGTAATTGAGAAACTTATCAACATATTGCACCCTGTGGCCAGCAAGGACGAGCACAAGGCTGTTCTTCCATATTGGGAAATATATAGGAGTAAGATTTGGGACTTTATATAAAACATGCAGCCAGGGAGGCATCTTCCATATTAGGCTTGAGCCCAGTTTTGTCACCTGCTGAAACAACTCTCTGCCCAAATATCAGACAGTGAGGTGAGTAGGTCCAATAGGCTACATACCTTATGTGACCGCAAGATAAGAGGCTCAGGCAACATAAAGGGTATTTGAGCTTGGTGAAATTCTGCAATTGGTAAGGGGATTATATAATCTTTTAATTACTGAAGTTTATTTTCCATAGGTCACTATATCAGCGATGTGTGCGATGTAAAAAAACAGACCTGGTTTACATATAATGATTTGGCTGTATCAAGGACACAGGAGAACACCGTTCAGAGTGATCGAGACAAAAGCGGCTATATATTCTTTTATATGCACAAGTAAGTGTTTTTCCTGCCAGTTCTGCCACAGAGTTTTCATTTTAACGTAAACCTAACATGTTGCATATATTTAAAGTATGGAAAAGAAGAAAGGTAACAGCGCTCACTGCAGGGACAACTCAATCCATACACCAGGTCCACTCACAGGTGCCGAGGCTCTATGTGTCCCAACACACTCCAATGCAACAGTATTAAGGAGAGCCGGCAAAACTGTAATCCTTGAAGTGTCGTTTATTGGTACATCAGAATGACAATAAAGCTGACGCGTCTCTCACATTGTGTTAATTTTAAAACCGAGTAAAGACCCAGTGGATCCGGCCTCGTATAGGCCGATCTCGCTACTACAGTCGGATATTAAAATACTGGCAAAAGTACTAGCTCTCAGGTTAAACAAGGTAATTACGTCAGTTATACACCCTGATCAGGCGGGATTTATGCCAACAAATCCACAGCGATAAACCTTAGAAGGCTATTCTTTAACATGCAATCCCATGCTGATAATAAGGGTAAGAGGGCTCTTCTGTCACTAGATGCTATGAAAGCCTTTGACAGTGTGGAATGGCCTTAGCTTTGGGAAGTACTGAAGCGATTTGGCTTTGATGACGTGTACATTTCCTGGGTGCGTTTGCTGTATCATTGTCCTCAGGCGGTTATTAGAGAGGCTGGCAGATTGTCGCTTACATTTGCATTAGGCCGGGGCACGCGGCAGGGGTGCCCTTTGTCCCCCCTGCTGTTTGCCCTGGCAATAGAACCGTTGGCGATCAGAGATCATGGGGATATCACAGCCTTCTGCTATGGAGATTGACAGGAGAAGGTGATGCTCTATGCTGACAATACAATGATTCTGCTGGGGGATATGGAGCAATCCTTGAGTAACATGATGGAAACAGTGATGCGTTTTGGGGAGTTTTCAGGCCAGAAAATAAATTGGACTAAGTCCGCCCTGATGCCAATAGATGAGGTACAAATACAACATGGAGAGCGAGTGGGAGATATCCCGGTAGCCACCTCTTTTAAATATCTGGGGATAAATGTGACACCGCGGATCAGGGAATATTGTCAGCTAAATATTTCCCCGCTACTGGCCAGATTTCGCTTGCGGGTCAAAACATGGAATACCCTGTGTGTGTCAGTTGCGGGTGGGAACCTCACACCAGAGAAGCCCTTACCAGGGCCCTCTTTATGGCTCGCAAATTAATAATGCTACATTGGAAATCTGAGTCACCCCCCTCGGTTAAGGAATGGATTACTGCAGTAGGTAACACACTACGAATGGAGAAAATTATATACCAACATAGAGGATGCGCTTATAAATTCAGAAAACTGTGCGAGCCGTGGCTGGGGACCCCGGACTGGCTCCGGAGGACCTAGTCATGGATAGACTCTTGCGACTCAAAACAGGCTGAATGCATTATACACTCTGAACTACCTTTTTATGTTAAGATGGGTGGGCCGCGCCGTTCTAGAAGATCAGGCTGGGGGGCACAGTGGTGCTTGAACATGGTTGTATGAGATTTGGTAATGGTGTTTTTATTCGAACGGTATAAAAAATAAATGTAAATGAAGCATTGTTTTCAGGATACATGGAAATGTTTATATTTGTTAAAAATAACAGGTCTGTGGATCTTTGGACTGTATGTGTTTAACTTTCAATAAAAGTTTTCTGGATAAAAAAAAAAACATGTTCCAAATGTTTTTATATATTTATATAGGGCTTAGTTTTTACATGTTCTCGCAGCTGCAGCCTTACTGAATATGTGTGTAAATTGTTACAAAAGGTGAACTTAGAAGCTGATTGGCTACCATGCACACATGTTTCAGATTCTGAGTGCACCAGTGTTCATAAAACTTCCCCTTTTGTTTTAGTAAGAAATCTCCCCCTTTTGTTTTAGTACGAAATCTCCCCCTTTGTGTTTAGTACGAAATCTCCCCCTTTGTGTTTAGTACGAAATCTCCCCCTTTGTGTTTAGTACAAAAGCTCCCCCTTTGTGTTTAGTACAAAAGCTCCCCCTTTGTGTTTAGTACGAAATCTCCCCCTTTGTGTTTAGTACGAAATCTCCCCCTTTTGTTTTTAGTAAAAAAAAAAATCTGCCCCTTTTGATTTCTCCCCCTTTGTTTTTTGTAAAAAAAATCTCTCCCCTTTGCTTTTCATAAAAAAAATCTCCCCCTTTTTTTTCGTAAAAAATCTCCCCCTTTTTTTTTCGTAAAAAATCTCCCCCTTTTTTTTCGTAAAAAATCTCCCCCTTTTTTTTTTTGTAAAAAATCTCCCCCTTTTTTTTTCGTAAAAAATCTCCCCCTTTTTTTTTCGTAAAAAATCTCCCCCTTTTTTTTTCGTAAAAAATCTCCCCCCTTTGTTTGAATACAGTATCTATCATCCCCATCATGTCCAGCAAACCCATTAATATAAGAGTTTATGCAAGCAACTGATTTGCAGACGCAAATAGGGGGTTTTCATCATATTAGATACATTTTGTATGTTAATTTAATCCGATTTTCTTTTTTTTTATTTTCACCAGAGACATTTTTGATGAACTTGTTGAAGAGGAGAAAAAGTCGCAGGTTACAACCGCTGAAGCCAACAGGTCATCCAGAGCCCTGTGACTCCCCTGAATTTACAGGACTGTACACTTGCACTGGACTGCGATCTCCAAGGCGCACTCGGCCCAAAGACTTTGAAATTAAGCAAATTTCTTTCCTCTGGTGACACTTTTTTTGCTATAGCTGGGTGCCACCTCGCGACCTGGGACACCATGACACATCTGCAAAATGCCTCTGATCTAGCCAGAAGTGGTCTGCCTAGACCTGACCCCCCCCTTCATTCAGCAATACGATTTGGATGTCCCAATGGCTTAAGCCATCAGTAAGGAACCTCATGACACTATACTGCTGCAGTCAGCGGAGGCTGCCCAGTTTGTTGTATCAGAAACCTGTTGGTTTTTCGCATTCCCTGAGGATTTGCTTGCCCTGGCGTGAAGGAAGTCTTCATTTCATTTTTGGAGAGAAATATTTCTATGAGAGAAATCTATCTTTTTGGTATTATTTATAGTGAGAACTGTTAACAGCAAAACCACATATGAATGATTTTTCTTCTGATTGTTCAGAGCAATAAGATGAAACTTAAGAATTTAAAGTATAAGCTGCTCTTTTGGGCCTATTGGAATAAAACCCAAGTCCAGGCAAAACCCCTTTTGTTTAGACAGAGTGGGGAAGGGATAGAACCCATGTAAATTTTTTACTGTGGTCTGTGACCCCCCCCCCCCCCATATTTTCAAGCTTTTGCTCTTTCTGACCAGACAGGAAATGGAGGAAATTCTCCACGAGCAGAAACAGACTTCAACATCTACTTTTTGTTTTCAGTAAAAGAGGAATGGCATAGAACCTCTGTCAGGTTTTTTACTCTCTGTATGTGTTAGTCCTGGTGACAACCCGTCCCCTCAATTCTTGTCCTGTGTTCACAGGGACGGGTAAGTTGAAATCTAGGGTTGCACCAATATCGGTGCCGATGCTTTGCATTTTCACGTACACTCATGCAAATGCTCCGATACCTTTTTGTGGTGCGATTTGAGTCCAAACAAAATGAATGGGCTCAAATTGCACTGCAAAAAATTGGCACGTGATTTGAACAGAAATGCGGTGCGATTTCCTTTCTGAAGCGCAAGCGGTTTCCCCCACCACTCCTGTCTTGAATCCAGACTTGTTGTAGTGACTTCAGCCTGGGCTTCACACAGGAGTGGTGCGAGAAACTGCATGCAATTCAGACAGGAATTACTCCGCAATTCCTGTTCAAATCCTATGTGATTCTTTGCAGGGCGATTTGAGCCCATTCATTTTGTATGGACTCAATTCGCACCACAAAGGTATCTGTTTCAAGTAGACCTGTGCAATTCGTTTAGTTCCAAATTTGTTTTTTTTAACGAATTTTGACAAATTCGTTCATTTCCAAATTTTTCAATTTTCAATTTTTCTTTTTTTTCAATTTTTCTTTTTTTTTTTTTCAAATTTTCTTTTTTTTTCAAATTTTCTTAAATTCAAAAAATAGGAAATGTGAAAATCCAAATTTTAGAATTTCCAAAAAAACGAATGAAACAAAAACGAACAAATTTTTTGTCAGTGCACATGTCTAGTTTCAGGTATCTGAGCATTTGCACGAGTAGTGGTGCACATGCTAGGTATCGGCACCGGTACTGATGCAACCCTAGATTTCACCTATCCCTGTAAACAAAGGACAAGTACTGAGGGGACCGGTCGGTTGTCACCAGGACTTGAATCCTACAGACAGTACTAAACCTGGCAGGGTATCCACACCTTTTTCCATTTTACTGAGAAAAAACTAAAAAGGTATCTGCAAAGTACTTGACCGAAATTATCGGTACCCATACTGGCCGGTAAAAAAAAAAAAAAATTTGGTATCAGTGCATCCCTAGTGAAATCTTTCCAGCAGGGGGTCATGGACAGCAGTAGAAACTGAATATATTTATTCTTCCCAAGTCTATCCAAAGGCATTATAAATAAAATAAAAAAGTTTTGCTTAGAGTTGAGTTTTAACGTGTCTTCGTAGGAACGGTGTTCGCTGCCTCATTGCCACCAGTCAGATTCAGCCTCTAGTTCTCAATGGATTTCTTATTTTTGTGGCCGTGAGGCAGAATGGGGATGGTTCCTGCTGAAAACTTAATCAGGCCCTTACTTTTTTTATTTTTTTTTATTTTTTTGTAATGACCTGTGTGGACGGGTAACATGCCTGGTTTATGTTCTGTGAGTTCAATCTTTCAGTGATTTCTGTTGTACGGTGAATACAGAGAGCGCAGCATATGGCAGGTGGAATTTAAGAAGGTTTATAGAAGCAAGCCTTAAACTTTTTGAATGCAGCAGCGAGCAAGATACGTTTTGTGGGGTTTTTTTGTTGTGTGTTTTTTTTTTTTTTTTTTAATAACTTTGCTAACAAAAACCTTTTCTAAGAGAATATAGCCTTGTTCCTCCCTAGCTCAGTCATTTGGCAGCCAGTGATGGTTATGTAAGTTGCTGCATAAAGGTTTAAGTATAACTAAAGGCAAAACTACTTTGTTTAGTTTCGGATAGAGTGGAGAGGGATTAGAACCCCTGTCAGTTTATTATCTGTGCCTCCGTTAAAGAGATTCACCCTCTTTTTATTTGTCCTATTTTACCATTATTGAAAGTAAAAAAAAAAAAAAAAAAAATTCCCAGATTTTGGGTTGTCCCCAGAAATGTAATAGGGAAATCTTCCAATGGGGACACTAGTCCTGGTGACTGGGGGGGGGGGGGGATTTGCAGGGATTTCCTCTCGCTTCCTGTTTGGCTATGGGAAGTGAAGGGAAATCTCCGCACTGGAAGAACACAGGTGGTGAAAAAAAAAAAAAGATGGGTTATAAGTAACCCTCCCTTACTCTATCCAAAGTAAAAAAATAAAAGTTTTGCCTATTGCTCTACTTTAAACTCTCATTATTAAAGGATAACTAAAGGCAAAACTTATTTTTGTTTTTGATAGAGCGGAGAGGGATTATTACACCTATTAGCCAAAACAGAAAAAAAATGTGTCTATGGGACAGGAAGTGAAGGGAAATCTCTGAAATGGGACACAGATGGCAAAAATGACAGGGGTTATAACCCTCCCTGACTTTATCCAAAATGGAACTACAGTTTTGCCTATAGTTCTGCTTTGTAGTCTTGTAGTCCTGCTGTAGCTGAAAGCCTGCCCGAATTTAACAAAATAGACACTGGCTGAATAATCAATTCTACAAACCCCGTAGAGGCAGCTAGACGACAGCCAGACGTGATTGACAATCAATCTTGGGTCACCAAGGTGACTGTTTTTTTTAACCCTTTATATCTATATTTGTACGTCTTCATATCTCTGGCCATTACTCGTCCTTTCAGTTCTTTAGAAAGTGTACTCTCCATTTCTTATCGTTATTACAGATTTTGTTGGTTCTTTGTGTGATCATCGTTCAGGAGTTTCTCCAGCAGGGATAAATTCAGTATGCTACTTTAGCATTGTCCAGCAGGCTGAGAAATGTTTTGTTTTTTTCTTTGGCTTGTTGATGTAGCAGCTTCAATCTTCCGCAATGCAATTTTGTTAAAAAACGTGGGTTCTGTTCTGTTCTTTGGGTTTAATTTTGAATGAGATGTATTTTGAATTTGATGTACATATTATATCCTATTTAACTGTTTTAGGCTTTGTTTTTATGTTGTCTTTCTTTCTTTTTTTTTTTTGTTGTTTTTGTTCTGTAAGAAACAGAATTATAAAACGGTTCAATAATGCACTGCATCTCCTGTTTTGTTTGCTGGGATTCAGATGTAGTAAATTTTGCTAAAAAATGCAAATCGATCACACTCGAAACGAAGATTTAAAGTGGAGGGCCACCCTAAAATAAAAAATTGCATGAAAAATCGTTAAATAAAATTAAAAAAAACATTTGCAAAAAAAAAAAAAAATGTTTAAACTTACCTAAACCCTTGTTGCTAGGCAGTCTTCCTAATCTGTCTCTTCCTATTCCACGGCGTGTCCTGCTCTTCGGTGAGCGGCCCCGTTGCCTTCTGGGAACTGTGTGTTCACGCCACGCCGCTCGCGCGTGAGCAGTAGGAAACTGGCAGTGAAGCTGCAAGGCTCAACTGCCTGTTTCCCTTACTTAGGATGGCGGTGCCGGGAGCCGAGGGACGGGTCGGCCTCGGGTGGCCGACATCGCGGGTACCCAGGACAGGTAAGTCTACTTATTTAAAGTCAGCAGCTACAGTGTTTGTAGCTGCTGACTTTAAAAAAAAATTTTCCCTGGCCGGAATCCCACTTTAAGCCTCATACACACGATCAGATTTTCCGCAGACAAAGCGTCAGACTTTTGCCTGAAGGGGGTTGGGCAGGAACTTCTCTTGCATACAAACAGCACACAATTGTTGGCCAACAAACACAAACATAGTGAAGTACTACGTGTTTTTTTTTTTTCATCTCTTTAGCGCCACCCTTTGGGCACCTTCTGCTAATGTCGTCGTGTTTGAGCATTGATTCCGAGCATGCGTGTTTGTACTTTGGTCCAACAGACTTGTGTACACACGCTCGGAAAATCCGACAACACACCGTTGTCCATGGAAAATTTTATAAACCTACCGTCCAACATTTGTCCACGGAAAGTTGGCCGACAATTGTCCGATGGAGCGTACAAACTGTCGTTTTTTCCGCCTAACAGCCTGTCATCACACAATTCCCGTTGGAAAATCCGATCGTGTGTATGAGGCTTAAGGCTTCATTCACATCTGAACGATCTATGTCACTAGAAGCCCAAATGATGAAGTTGAAGTCTTATTTTGGTCACACTGTCAGGAGAGTGAGATCACTGGAGGAGGAAATAATGTTTAGGAAGATCAAAGGAACCTGGCGAAGAGGGAGACCAACTACTAGGCTGTTGGACACATTGAGGGTAGATTTACTAAAACCGAAGAGTGCAAAATCTGGTGCAGCTCTGCAAAGGAACCAATCAGCTTCCAGGTTTTTTTTTTTTTTTTTTGGTCAAAGCTTGTTTGAACAAGCGGACATTAGAAGCTGATTGGTTTCTATGCACAGCTGCACCAGATTTTGCACTCTCCAGTTTTAGTAAATCAACCCCCAGAGTGCAGAATCTGGTGCAGTTCCACAAGGGAACCAATCGGCTTCCAGGTTTTTCTGTCAAAGCTTAAAGTGTTACTAAACCCACTAGCCTGCATTCACTATATCTGGTCTCCCACAGTACACTGAACATGCAAATGCAATTATTTTAGTAAATATAAACTGCTAAATACCTTCTTTTTTTTTTTTTTCTCTTTCGTTCATCGACAGCGCCTCCTTAATCTTGACCATTGGGTTCTTTCGCCTCTGCAGGAGTAGGACTAAGCAGAACAAAAAACACCTGGCTATGCCCATGGGCTGTCCTCAGTCAGTATATTTTTTGTTTAATTAGTTTCTGTTAAGAAGCAGAAGAAGTATACAATGTATATTGAGTCAAATAGCCACCAAAATACAATCCTGAATGGTTTAGAGACACATAAAATAGCATACTTCCTCATTTACTGTTATGTTGAAGTAGAAGGAAAGAATAAGAAAAAGCGAGGAGACGAAAGAAAAGACAGGAGGTAGACAAGGAGGGGAGGGGGAGAGTGTGGGTCTGCCCACGATCCTTTGTGCACTAATAATGTCTACTTAACACTTTACATGGGTTGAGACATAATATCCGCGTATGTGGTAGTATATTTGAAGGCAAACCAACAGGACCATATTTTCTTTGCAAGATCTGATTTGTTTTTTAGGGTAAGGGTCATGTCTTCCATATAGTAAACGTGATCCACTTTCAGCAACCATTTACGTAATGTTTGAATGGTTGTTTTTTTCCAATATAAAGGAATGAGTGCCTTTGCAGCATTAAGTAAATGTGGAGTGATTGATTTTTAATAAGGTCCAGTTGGTTTACCTTTGCAGTGAAACAAGACATACCACGGGTCATTTGGAACTTCCCACCCTTGAATTTCCTTGATCCAATATAAAATGGCTAGCCAAAACGGATGGATCAGTGGGCAGAACCACCATATGTGGGCGTGTGTTGCCCTCTCTCCACATCCCCTCCAGCACAATGGAGATGTTTGTGGGAAGAACTTGTGTAACATCACAGGCGTATAGTGCCACCTTGTCAATAGCTTGTAGTTTTGCTTCTGCCATTCTAGATGCATCCGGAGGACGTGTGTGCTAATAAAAGAATGGTGGACTTTTGATTTGGCTGTAGTGTTTTTTTTGTAAGTCTTGTTCCCAGTTGTGGAAGAAAGTGGGGGCGTTTGGAGAGGCCAACGCAATCAGGGACTGATAAAAGTATAAAACGGGTTTCTCCAATGGTTGGTCTTCTGAGAAAGCAACTTCCAGAGGAGAAAGCTCCGAAAAGGATCTCAGGGGTTTCGGAAGGGAGCGTACAAAGGCTGCTAATTGTCTGTATCTCCAATGATCCATTGTGGAGATGCTGGAGTTGGGTAGTAGTGCAGACAAAGGCAGTATTCCTGAGGCATTGGTAACGTGGTGTAGTAAAATTTGAGGTCCGAGATTCCAGACATGGAAGTAATTATGACCGGACCAGGGAAGGAGTGGAGAGTTATATGGCCAATTGAACATCTTATATATCGAGTCCCATGACATGAGGGAGGAGCGAGACAACGGTGATGTGGTTTTGGACAAGCTTCTGTATTTTCCAGGTATCCATATTTGTGTAAAAAGATCCGTGCCACTAAGATCCATTTCCAAAGACACCCAGCTTTTGGAACCTCTATGATACTTACAGTCAGATATTCTGTTCAACACAGTGGCCCTGAAGTAAGACCTAAAGTCCGGAAGGGCTAGACCTCCCTCCCTCTTGGATCTAATAATAAGGGACCTAGGAAGTCTAGGTCTTCTATTCCAAACATATCTACCAATAACAGAGTTTAGTGTTTTTTTTAAAAACCTTGGTATACCATATGGTATCATCTGAAACAGAAATAACACCCTGGGCAGGATATTCATCTTTACAACTCCAATTCTACCCAAACCAGGAATGGCCAATCTGGGACCACTTCTGAAGGTCCGATCTAATCGTATTTAAAAGAGGGATGTAATTTGTGCGGAATAATGAAGTCAGTTTTGGGGTGAGAAAAATACCTAAGTATTTCATCTTCCTCACCTGCCAACTAAAGGGGAAGGCTTGTTTTAATTGGGTCACAGTAGAATTGGGAATAGATATATTCAAAATTTCTGATTTTGACATGTTAATTTTGATATTAGACACCATACTGAATTGTGAGAATTCTGACATGAGATTGGGCAGGGTTATCAGGGGCTGTTGAATGTAAAACAGAATATCATCTGCATATGCAGCATACTTATGTTCTGAGTCACCTACGACTATTCCATGGATATTTGGGTTTTGTCTTATGATAGAAAGGAGGGGTTCTAATGATAGGGCAAACAAAATAGGTGAAAGAGGACAACCCTGACGCGTACCATTGTGCAAAGTAAAGGGGTCACTTAAGGTGCCATTTATGCGTAATTGTGCAGTAGGGTGGTTGTAGAGCGCGGAGATTTGAGCTATCAGAGATGACCCAATGCCCAAATGGGTCAATGTGGTCATTAGGAACTCCCAGTCCACCCTATCAAACGCCTTCTCCGCGTCAGTTGAAAGCAAGAGGGTGGGCTGGGAGACTCCACGAACATGTGATATTGGCAAAAGAGATCGGAGAGCATTGTCTCTAGCTTCCCTACCTGGGATAATGCCTGTTTGGTCCTTAGAAATCCATTGTGATATCAGGGGAAGGAGTCTATTTGCGATGGCTTTAGCATATAATTTAGCGTCAATATTAAGTAGCGAGATGGGACGGTGACTCCCGCAGTTAGTGGGATCTTTACCGGGTTTGGGGATGGAGAAAATGAATCACCGCTCAGGTAGACCTGATTCCAGGTGTATATTAGTAAATCCTTCAGAGGAGGGGAGTCCCAGGTGCTGGCTAAATGCAAATTGAAGCAAGGCTTGGAACAGGAAAATCTGGATGCCGCACACCGGATAAAGTTGAAAAATCTTCTTTATTGTGAAACTTGGATCATCAAAAATACAGGACAATCAGGCAGATAGTACAGACACAGCTGTACTATCTGCCTGATTGTCCTGTATTTTTGATGATCCAAGTTTCACAATAAAGAAGATTTTTCAACTTTATCCGGTGTGCGGCATCCAGATTTTCCTGTTCCAAACCTTGCTTCGGGTTTGGGGATGATCGTAATGTGTGCATGAATTCTCGGGGCGGAGGTCACCACCTGAGGAAATCGTGTTAATGTAGGCTGACAAATGAGGTAACAATGCATCTGCAAAAGAATGATAATGGGCAACCGTAAATCCGTCAGGACCCGGCGTCTTACCTGTAGCCATTGCTTTTAAAGCTATACGTAGTTCCGAGGTGGTGACCTCCCCCTCTAACGAGTTGAGTATATCAGGTGATAGTCTAGTTAAGTTTGCTCGTTTGTAGGTACTCCTCAATGAGTCGCGTCCTATCTTCTCTATCTTTAATCGAGGGCTGGACATGGTATAACTTTTGATAGAACTCTCTGAACTCCTTGGCTATATTAGGGGTGTCATGGGACAAAGTGGCTGAGGAATTTTTAATTTTAGCTATGAAAGAGGCGGATTTCTTTTGTTGCAGTGATCGAGCCAGTAAGCGGCTTGGTCTGTCGCTTTTGCTTGTGTTCTAAATGAAAGGGTGATTTCAATTCCTCCCTCTTTGTGGTCAAGGTGTGAAAAACAGTTACCGACTGCCTAGCTTTATGTTGTTCGAGTACTCTAATTTCGCTGAGTAATTTAGACTGTTGGAATATGCCTTCTCTTTTTTTCCTGGCTCCTAATTCTATTAGTTTGCCCCGTATGTGGGCCTTTTGGGCCTCCCAAAGTACCCCTGCGGATATGTCAGGTTGGGAATTTTCTTGAAAGTATAAAGAGTTCCTTACCTATCGCTTGTTTATCAATCTCATCAGCAATAAGTTCCTCATTAAGTTTCCAATTAGTAGATTTAAAGGGAAGGGATGGAACTTTAATAGTGATCATGACCGGAGCATGATCAGAGAGGGGGAGATTTCAATTGAAGACTTCACCAGTAAGGGTAAATGATGATGGTCAATAAGAAACAGATCAATTCTGGAATAGGTCTGATGGACCTGAGAGTAATGAGTAAAGTCTCTTTCCCTAGGGTGCATAATCCTCCAGACATCCATTAATTGAGAATCATGTAAGTTCTTGCGAATAAATCTTAAACTAGTATGAGAAATGCTAGAGCTCCCTCTGGAAGTGTCAACGACAGGTTCCAGAGGCGTGTTAAAGTCACCGGCAAGGAGAATGCACCCATGGGAAAAGTCCCTCAATTTCTTCAGTGTGGAAGAGATGAAGCCTGTCTGGTTACGGTTAGGAGAATATAGAGTTGCCAAGGTACAGGGCATACTGCCCAGGGTGCCCTTCAAAAACAAGTAACGTCCTAACGGATCACTTGACATGGAATCTAATGTAAACACAAACCCTCTGTGGAACCCGATAGCCACGCCCTTTGCTTTATGTACATCAGAAAGGCCATAGTACCACGTGAGGTACTGATGTGAGTTAAGTTTTACAGTTGTGGTATGTGTAAGGTGGGTCTCCTGCAGGAAAATCACATCCCGCTGCAGGCGGCCCAGTTCTCTGTACAGACTGTCTCTTTCTGGGAGCATGTAACCCCCGTACATGGAGAGTAAGTTTACCTTAGCCATGGGAGCCGTGAGAGGGAATTTGTGAGCATCGATACCCTGAGGAGATGGACCTGAGGCAGAGGGAACAGGGATGGGTTAGGGAGAAGGAGAGAGGTGGGGAAGAAAAGGAAGAGGATAAGGGAAGTAGCAAAGGGAGAGGAGAGAAAATCATTAACATATAAGGAGCAAAAAACACAGATCACCACAGGGGGGTGAATACAAGTGCACGCATATCATTGCAGTGCAAAAACAGGATGCACATGAGGCCCAGCACCCCCACATCCATACCCCACAGAGGGACAGGAACATGAGGGCACGAAGCCACACGGCTCCTATTAAAGGGGGGGGGGGGGGTGATAGCGCCCGGGCATCCAGAGACCTAGGAGAAAGTGAGCAGCGTCTCAATGCCCCGGCGCTGACACTATATGTTGTAAAGAATAAAGACACTGATATATAGTCATATGTGAGAGGAAAAAGTTACACCATGCTAAACAAGCATCTATATAAAATTGTAACTTGCATAGCCGGACTACTTAGCTAAAGTCATACAATACAGCGCTCGCAACTATATATAATCAGTGATCTCAAAAAATATAAAATGTGAAAAGAAAAAGAAAAAAAGAAAAAAGTAAAAACTTTGTTGCAGCTGCAGAGTGAAAGTACTGTACTTTAGTAATATATAACCAGGTGAACTGCGCTGGCAACTATATGTAAATAAAATATACCAAATCAAAAACACAAATAATAAATGTCAAGGTGGCACGTTATAGTCTGTACTACCAGAACTACAAGACCTTCCATATAAATGTGATAAATCAATTTGTATGCATGATAGCTGCAAAATCGCAGAAACAAGCAACGGGAGCGTGAAAAAATGCACTATCTAGATGAAAAACCTTCACTACAATATGAGTAGATTGGTATGCGTGTTAGACAAGTGCATCTATAATACATCAAAAATAGCGCTTTGACACAACACCAGTGCAAACAAAAAAGTAAAAATAAATAAATATACAAAAAAGTTCACAATCAGAAATGACTATGGAGCGATCCCTCAGGAAATGCCCGATGGGATAATGAAATCATGAAACGTCAGCAATAACAAAATAGAAAACAGAGAGAAAACGTAGCTAGTGGTTAAAACCCCTTCATAGGAAAACCAATGGGCAAACTTCCAGCTTTTTCATCCTTTCAATCAAACAGGGCCAGTGATGTAGCGATGTAAAAATTGTTTGGAAGAAACCACAAAGCACACGTTCCACCGAAGGAGAAAAGAAAAGCACATAGCATAAAACCCTAAAATACCAAGGGTCACCTGCGCATAAATGCGCTACTCACGGGACCGGTAAGCAAAGCAGGCATTCAGATATTTGGTCGGTTCGCCGCTCTCCGGCGCGCGTTCCACCACCAGGAAGTGATGTCACTGGTAACGAATCAGACAGACGTGGACAGGATGTTGCGTCGACGCGTTTCGCCCCTCCCCCAGGGCGTTATCAAAGTCTTTGATAACGCCCTGGGGGAGGGGCGAAACGCGTCGACGCAACATCCTGTCCACGTCTGTCTGATTCGTTACCAGTGACATCACTTCCTGGTGGTGGAACGCGCGCCGGAGAGCGGCGAACCGACCAAATATCTGAATGCCTGCTTTGCTTACCGGTCCCGTGAGTAGCGCATTTATGCGCAGGTGACCCTTGGTATTTTAGGGTTTTATGCTATGTGCTTTTCTTTTCTCCTTCGGTGGAACGTGTGCTTTGTGGTTTCTTCCAAACAATTTTTACATCGCTACATCACTGGCCCTGTTTGATTGAAAGGATGAAAAAGCTGGAAGTTTGCCCATTGGTTTTCCTATGAAGGGGTTTTAACCACTAGCTACGTTTTCTCTCTGTTTTCTATTTTGTTATTGCTGACGTTTCAAGATTTCATTATCCCATCGGGCATTTCCTGAGGGATCGCTCCATAGTCATTTCTGATTGTGAACTTTTTTGTATATTTATTTATTTTTACTTTTTTGTTTGCACTGGTGTTGTGTCAAAGCGCTATTTTTGATGTATTATAGATGCACTTGTCTAACACGCATACCAATCTACTCATATTGTAGTGAAGGTTTTTCATCTAGATAGTGCATTTTTTCACGCTCCCGTTGCTTGTTTCTGCGATTTTGCAGCTATCATGCATACAAATTGATTTATCACATTTATATGGAAGGTCTTGTAGTTCTGGTAGTACAGACTATAACGTGCCACCTTGACATTTATTATTTGTGTTTTTGATTTGGTATATTTTATTTACATATAGTTGCCAGCGCAGTTCACCTGGTTATATACTTAGCTAAAGGCCTCATCCTGAACTTGGAGCAGTGTATGTCAAACTTAAGAAAATAAAGCTAGTAACTAATAGACACATGCTCCCTATTAACAAACCCAATGTAGGATTAAACTGGGCTGAATGAACTTGCTAAGTAATGATTTCAACTTCCATCAGGAGATGAGAGGCTGTGAAGTAGTACTGCAGACTAGATATTCAAGTTAGCTGTGGAGAAGATCTGGTTATAGAGGAGCGATGTTTGCGAACGACCTTCTGCCATTTTGGTTCAGAATTAGGAGGCAGAGGTGGGATGCCATCTTGCCAACCAGGTAGCTCCGGAGGGGGTATGTTCATGCCTAGGCAGAACTTTTCCAGGTCCTCTGGGAATCTAAGTACAGCCATTTTACCATCTCTGCTAGCTATGAGGGCGGCAGGAAAGCCCCATCTGTAGTTGATAGATGCATCCTTTAGCTTTTCCATGAGGGGACGCAGGGCCCTGCGTCTCTCTAGTGTTTCCCTAGCCAGATCCGGAAAGAAGGAAAGATTTGCACCATCAAAGTCAAGTGAGGCAGCCTCTCTGGCCTTTTTCATAATTGGTTCTTTTTCAGGGTAGTGATGCACTCTGCATATAATATCCCTCGGGATATCAGAGGAAAGGTTACATGGGCGGAGGGCTCAGTGAGCACGGTCTATTTGCAGGGGATGGTCCGCAGGCCGACCGAGGAGGCCATTAACGATACCCCGGATGGAGGGGAGTAAATCATCATCCCTTGTCGCCTCAGGGAGACCCCGAATCCTGATATTGTTTCACCTGTTGCGATTTTCCTGATCCTCTAATTTATATAGGGCCATTCTGTGTGCTACAGCGAGTTGGCGATTAGAGGACTGTAAAGCTCAAATGGCGGCCGCGTGGCGTTCTAGGCTCTGCTCAGTCTCCTCCACCCTCTCTGGGACCTGAGATAGATCCGACCGCACTGCAGAGATACCCTTCCTGATAACCCGCTCAAGGCCCAACAGCATGGACGCCAGATCAGTCTTAGTGGGTAAGTCACTCACCAAGGTAGCGACCCCTGAGCGTGTATGTGTGCTCACCTCTTCCTCCGCTCCGGCTGACGAGGCGGGAGAATGGCGTCTGAGTTCAGGCCTGGTGCAGGAGGAGGAGCCTGCTCTCCAAGTCACACTGCAGGGCGAGCGGCCTAGGCCGTCAGAATCCTCCATGTCCTCCGGTTCTGCGGTCAAAAACCGCTTGATCGAGCCTGCCAAGGTTCCCTTCTTAGGCAGGGGCTTACCGGATCTTTTCCTCATCGTTGGTGGTAAAGTAGCGGTGATAATTGCGCAATAAAAGGTTGGTATGTGTTGTGTCGGCGCCGGAGCTCAGGGGAGATGCGTCCGCTCTACAGCATGCCGAAACCACGCCCCCCGTCCTCAGTCAGTATATAACCCCCCTCCCTGGTCTAGGTATTCAGTTTATTTCTGTCTAGTCAGGAATAAGGACCTAGCTCCTTGCTGGGATCTTTTGGTCCTAGCAAATTTTACTTTTTGTCTTTCTTAAATGCATTTTTTCCTGGAAGATCTGCAATCAACTGCCAGACTGGGCGACGGGTTGGATAACCTAGATCCAGTGGTCTCCCCAGTCCAGCCAGCGAGCATGTGCAGACTACAGCTACGCGCTAGGTCGGCCGCGACATAGCCTCAACAGATGGAGGCTGGCCCGGAAATTAAACGTCTCGCATACGAACGGGCGCTGGTCCGAGTCGCAGCGGCCCCTTGGCCGACAGCCCCTACTTCAGTGGCAAGGAGTTCTGTCTGGAGGGTCACTTGCACCATGGATTGGTAAGTACAGTCCCCCCTTTCCCCCTTTGTGGGGTGGACGCGGGTACCCTCCAGGGATGGTCAGACCTGCCGGCAGGATCCCTCCTCCCATCCTAAAGTCCCTTGGTTAAACTGGGCTTCCCCCCTCCCCCCCACGGATTGGTGGGAGTCCCAGAGCAAGGCAGCAGAGACCCCTGGGGGTCTCCCCAGCCATTCCCTTTCTGGGTGTGTGTCCTGCCCTGGCAGTATGGGGGGGGGGGTGTTCCAGTGCAGCAGACCCCTAGGTGCATGTCCTGCTGTGTGTGAGGTAGTGTGCAGTTTTGGGGGTCCAAGAGCACAGCGGTGCAAGGTGCATAGCGGTGTCCCCTTGAATGTTCACCCGTTTTTGGGCATCCTTGTGCATCTCCCTCTCTGCTGATATAGGTACCCTGGACATTGGGGTGTCCCTTAGTGGTGTCAAAGTTAACCTATAAGCAGACTGCTGTTTAAGAGGGGGGTTCCCTCTTGAGGGGTGTTTTTACTTTAACCACCGGGCACTAACACCCCCTTCCTGCCCAGGCCATTTTTCAGCTTTCAGCACGGTCACACTTTGAATGACAATTGCGCGGTCATGCTACACTGTACCCAAACAAATTTTTTATCATTTTCTTCACACAAATGGAGCTTTCTTTTGGTGGTATTTAATTACTCCTGGGTTTTTTATTTTTTACAAAAAAAAATTTTGAAGAAAAAAATGTTTTTCACTTTTTTTCTGTCAGTATATTTTAACTAATTTTTCGCCTTCACTGATGTGTGCTGATGAGGCGGCCCTGATATGTGGCACTGGTGGGCACTAATAGGGGGCACTAGTGGGCACTGATAGGCATTGATTGACAGCATTGATGGGCAGCACTGATTGCCAACACTGACTGGCACTGATTGGCACTTGTGGGCAGTGGTTGCTGCCACTGGTGGGCATTGATCTCTGGCATTGGTGGGCACTGTATGGTGACACTATTTGATGATCAATGCCCTGATTACATTCCTAAATGTCCCCCTGCGTGGAGGAGCCGCTGATCGGCTCTCCTCCACTCTGTCAGTGTGAGGCGAGGAGCACCAATTACCGGCACTTCCTTGTTTACATGTGACCGGCTGTGATTGGACACAGTGTCTCTTTCCGGTTTTGCACTGTGTCCTAGCCTGTGTCATGGCTGTGATCGTTGTGCTGTGCTGTGCTGTGCTGTGCTGTGCTGTGTGCTGTGCTGTCATATGACGGCGTCCCAGAACAAAAGCCGCACCGCCCCGCTGTCATTTGACAGTGGGCGGGCAGCAACCAGTTAAACATTTTTCATTTCAGATGGGGCTCCTGTGACCCAGTTAGGGCTCTTGTGGTTAGCCTTGGGTTATTTTGCCCACCCCTCATTTTTCTTTGGCACTGCTTTTGGACGTGCTAATGGTCAAGATTAACCACTTGCCGACCGGGCCATACCCGAAAAGGCGGGTACAGCGTGGTCGGCTTATTCTGGAAGACCTGGCGGATCACGGTAAACGGCCTGTGATAGCGGCCGTTTACCACGTGATCGCTCCGTCAAATAACGGAACGATCACTTGTAAACAAACTGGCGTCATGTCATGACACGGGTTCCTCCCTCCCCTATCTGTACCGATCTGTACTGTGCGAGGGGAGAGGGGGAGAGATCATTTGCAGCAGCACTGTGGGCTGGATCTGTAGTGCCCACAGCGCTGCTCAGTGCCCATACTCTGCAGTACTATGCCCATGCTCTGCAATAAATTTTAACAGAACCAAAGAATTTTTTTTTTTTTACCGAATTTTCAGTCTTTTTTGATTTATAGCGCAAAAAATAAAAAACCCAGCGGTTAATAAATACCACCAAAAAAAAAAGCTCCTATTTGTGTGAAACCGATTGTCGACCACCCCCCCCCCCCCCCCGTCATTTTACTGCAGCAGGTCGGCACGATCCCGCGAACTGTCGTAGCTATAAGTCGGCTCGCGGGATCGGGATAGCAGGAGCGCCCGCTGCACAGCGGGGGGGTGTCCATGCTTGTGACCCGACGGTCGCGATGCGAGCGATCGTGAGCAGGAGACACAGAACAGGGACGCACACTTCTCTGTTCTGAGAGGAGTGACAGATCGTGTGTTCCTATTCCTCTAGTCAGTCCCCTCCCCCTTCAGTTAGAATCACCTCCCAGGAAACACAACCCCTTAGTGTTAACCCCTTTACTGCCAGTGAGATTTTTACAGTAATCAATGCATTTTTATAGCTCTAAACGATGTATAAATGCCAATGGTCCCAAAAATGTGTCAAAATTGTCCACCATAATGTCAGTCACAATAAAAATTGCAGATCACCGCCATTGCTAGTAAAAAAAAAATAATAATAAAAAAAATGCTATAAACCTACCCCCTATTTTGTAGACGTTGTTATAACTTTTGCGCAAACCAATCAATATACGCTTATTGCGTTTTTGTTTTTTTTTTACCAAAAATATGTAGAAGACTATATATTGGCCTAAACTGAGAAAAAACTTGTTTTTTTTAAAAAAGGGATATTTATTATAGTAAAATGTACAAAATATAGTTTTTTCAAAATTCTCGCTCTTTTTTTGTTTAGAGCGCAAAAAATCAAAACCGCAGAGGCGATCAATTACCACCAAAAGAAAGCTCTATTTGTGGGGAAAAAAGGACGTCAATTTTGTTTGGGTGTAGCGTCGCACGACCGCGCAATTGTCAGTAAAAGCGACGCAGTGCCGAATCGCAAAAAATGGCCTGGTCATTTAGCAGCCAAATCTTCCAGGGCTGAAGTGGTTAAGATACATAGTTTTTTTTTTTAGTCTAAATGACATAAAAGTGCACTGATTGGAGGCTTGTTGTGTACTTCTGTTGTTTAATAAATGCTTAATTTAAGCGATTTTCTGTATCCCTCCTTTTTTTTTATTTAACTTAACTGTTAGATTTTATGAGATGAAGGGAAAAGAAAGCATTTTTCTGCTTTTTTTCCCACATTGGTGACCTTTTGACATGTACAAAAACGCGGCAAAAATCGCGCGACTTTCTGCCCTTTCGCACTGGGGCAGGAGGTGCATCGGCGGTAAAGTGCCTCTATTATTAGCGGCGCTTTACCGTCGTTTTACCGGCAGTATTCGGTATCCCCCCGCTAGCGGCTGAGAGGGGGTTAAAACGTGCTGCCCCATTGACTTTTTTTTACCGTCCTGCTAGTGCACCGCTCCAGTGTGAAAGCCCTCGGCCTTTCACACTGGAGACACAGCAGTGGCTGTTTCGGGTCGATTTTTAACGCAATAATGCCTGCCAAACACCCCAGTGTGAAAGGGGTCTAATTGTACAAAGTGAGGTTAGAAGCTGACTGGTTGCACCAGATTGGGCACAGCTGACAGATCTGCACCAGATTTTGCACACTCCAGTTTTAGTAAATCAACCCCCAATGGCTACAGCTGTGGAGATGACTCTGGAGGTTCTCTCCAGACTAGTGCATATCCAACTTCTTTTTAGAGCTCTTATTCATCAAGTCACTGGGGGTCAAACTTGAGTTTATGGCACTAAGACCCCTTTCACACTGGGTCATTTTGCAGGCGCTATTGCGCTAAAAATAGCGCCTGCAAACCGACCTGCAAGAGGCGCTACTGTGTCTCCAGTGTGAAAGCCCCGAGGGCCTTCACACTGGAGCGGTGCGCTAGCAAGACGGTCAAAAAAGTCCTGCTAGCAGCATCTTTGGGGTGGTGTGTATACCGCTCCTTCACCGCTTCTTCCCATTGAAATCAATGGGGCACCGCGGCTATACCGCTGGCAAAGCGCCTCAGCAGAGGCGCTTTGCGGTGGTTTTTAACCCTTTCTCGGCCACTAGCAGGGGTAAAACCGCCCCGCTAGCGGCCGAACACCGACGCTAAAACGACAGTAAAGCACCGCTAAAAATAGCGGCGATTTACCGCCGATTTACCTCCCGCCCCAGTGTGAAAGGGACCTTAATAATATTTAGTATTTTGAACACTTTCAGGTCAAAAATCGCTCTGTCCCAATAAAAGTCAGAAAGCTAACAAGCAATCCATAGATGGCAGCCATGAAAACTCTGCCTTCTTTCTTGTCTAATGATAGACACAGGAAGCCTTTCACCTTTGAGCTATACTGACCCCTAAAAGAGGGTTGGACAACGGCAAACAAACACATAGGCCGACCCAGGATAACCCTCCTGCTACCAGCAATGTGCCTCAATTTATTTTTTCTTTGCTAGTTTACTAGACCTCTTCAGCGCTGCTTTGTAGAAGACTAACTTGGTTTTTTTTAATGGCGCTTTTTTTTTTTTTTTTGTCTTATTCTTTAACCCCCCCCATGACCAGGCCATTTTTTGCTTTTCGGCACTAAAATAGACCAAAATTATGAAGAAAAACATTTTTTTTACATAAATTTCATTTATGTACAGTATTACATGACCGCGCAATTGTCAATTAAAGTAACACAGTGCCATATAGCAAGAAATGGCCTGGTCATTAAGGGGGGGGGATTGTAGTGGCATGCAGCAGGATAAAAGCTGGATCATCGCTTATCGTGTAGCTACAGACATCATTCAGATATTGCCGTTTTCAACCGATGATTCCCTACACCATAAGAACGATCATAGCGGCTGTTCCGCCACACGATCGATCTTATGGGAGGCGAGAGGGGATATCCCCCCTCCCGCCGCCCTCCGGTGCTTCTACCGACTCACCGTTACGATCAGTGAGTCGGACAGATGGATCAGCCGGCCCCAGATGTTGATCATAGAGATTTCCGGCGGACCAGATGGTCGCCGGAGTCTCTATGATCGTCGGAGGCCGGGCGCGATGTTATGACGTCACGCCCGGCCTCTGCATTAAAAAAAACAGCGCCGCTTCGGCTGGAAAGCGGTGATCGGTTTATTTATTTTTTCTTTTTATTCCAGGCTACCCAGCCTAGAGGTGAGATGTGGGGTCTTATTGACCCCATATCTCACTGTAAAGAGGACCTGTCATGCCATATTCCTATTACAAGGGATGTTTACATTCCTTGTAATAGGAATAAAAGTGATCAATTTTTATTTTTTTTCAAAAAAGTGTCAAAATAAAAAAAGAATAATTAACAATTAAAAAAAAAAAAAAAAAAAAATTTTTTAAAGCGCCCCTGTCCCCGTGTGCTCGCACGCAGAAGCAAATGTATACGTAAGTCCCGCCCACATATGAAAACGGTGTTCAGACCATACATGTGAGGTATCGACACGAACGTTGGAGCGAGAGCAATAATTCTAACCCTAGATCTCCTCTAACTCAAAACATGTAACCAGTAAAATTTCAAACGTCGCCTATGGGGATTTTTAAGTAACGAACTTTGGCGCCATTCCACGAGCGTGTGCAATTTTGAAGCGTGACATGTTGGGTATCTATTTACTCGGCGTAACATAATCTTTCACAATATGCAAAAACATTGGGCTAACGTTACTGGTTTTTTTTTTTTTGTTTTTTTTTGTGTTTTTTTTAAAGCACAAAACTGTTTCTTTCCCAAAAAAAAGTGTTCGAAAAATTGCTGCGCAAATACCATGATAAAAAGTTGCAACAACTGCTATTGTATTCTCTAGGGTCTTTGCTAAAAAAAACATATATAATGTTTGGGGGTTCTATGTAATTTTCTAGCAAAAAAATTATGATTTTTACATGTAGGAGAGAAATGTCAGACCGCCAGCCACTCGCATCAGCACCCCGCAGTGTAGCGCACGCGGATGTTATCCCGCTTAAAGGGGCTGAAGTAAAGCTACGACGGTTTGCGGGATCGTGCCGACCCGCTGCAGTATAATGACGGCGGCTGGTCGCTAAGTGGTTAAGGAGATATATATATCCTCAAGTCATAACAATATGTAAACACAATGTACTTTAATGCATGCCAATATTCTGTTTGCTTTGTTAGCAGAAGCTTGGCATTGCATGCCATTTCTGAGCCTGTCATCTACTAGGACCCCCAGGTCCTTTTCCATCCTAGATTCCCCCAGAGGTTCTCCCCCCAGTGTATAGATTGCATTCATATTTTTACCACCCAAATGCATTATTTTACATTTTTCTACATTGAACTTCATTTCCCATGTAGTTGCCCACCCCATTAATTTGTTCAGATCTTTTTGCAAGGTTTCCACATCCTGCGGAGTAGTTATTGCCCTGCTTAGCTTAGTATTATCTGCAAATACAGAGATTGAACTGTTTATCCCATCCTCCAGGTTGTTTATGAACAAAATAAATAGGATTGGTCCCAGCACAGAACCCTGGGGAACCCCACTACCCACCCCTGACCATTCTGAGTACTCCCCATTTATCACCACCCTCTGAACATGCCCTTGTAGCCAGTTTTCAATCCATGTACTCACCCTATGGTCCATGCCAACGGACCTTATTTTGTACAGTAAACGTTTATGGGGAACTGTGTCAAATGCTTTTGCAAAATCCTGATACACCACGTCTACGGGCCTTCCTTTATCTAGGTGGCAACTCACCTCCTCATAGAAGGTTAATTGGTTTGGCAAGAACGATTCTTCATGAATCCATGCTGATTACTGCTAATGATACCGTTCTCATTACTAAAATCTTGTATATAGTCCCTTATCATCCCCTACAAGAGCTTGCATACTTTTGATGTTAGGCTCATTTCATGAATTGGACTCCACGTGTGCAAACTGACTCCAATTACATTTTGTTAAAGTAATTAGCCTAAGGGTTTACTTACTTTTTCCTCCAAAACTGAATGTTTCATGTGTGTTCAACGAACATGACATGAGAAATTAGAGTTGTTTGTGTGATGTTGTGTGCATGTGGTTGTAAGGAAAAACTCCAAGGGGTGAAGCCTGGAGCTGAGTCTGGACCAGTGTTTGACTCTTAAGCACTATCAGGTTTGTGCCCTTTCTGTCTTGTTTCAGAGACTGTGTGCCTCTTATGCATTAAGTACAAGGAGTCTCTCATGTTGCTACCCCTGTTTGTTCTGCTGTGACTGGGATCTGAATCTAGTTCTCTTTGCACTTCAGAAACTACCCTTTGAACTCATTGGAGACATTCTTTTCCTTCATGACCTCTGCAAGGCTTTTGGCCTTATCTTGCAAAAAATCAATTTTTGGTCTTGGATATGGACAGGGTGGTGTTGAGGCCTGACTTTCTGCCTTTCACCTAAACTAAGACATTGTTGCATCCCTCTGTCCAGCTCCAGTTCATCAAAATGAAATTTCCCCTCCATTTCCTGGATATGGATTGAGCTGTGAGTCTCTAAGCCACTGTTTTTTGTTTTTTTAAGAAAGATTTACTAATTTGTCATCCTGGATGGGCCTAAATGATTCTTGTTTCACCATCTCTGGGTGACTTAGACCAGTGTTTCTCAACCTTTTTTCAGTCAAGGCACCCTTTTAAAATTTTGGAGAATCTCAAGGCACCCCATAGTTTTACAGAATGCGGCAGCATCGACAGATGTAGAACAGCCAACCTTAGAAAGGATTTATTCTTCCACAGCAAATACACTTTTGCACACTAGTACCGACTAGTATGCCAGTGTTTCTCCTCTCCCTTAGCTTTTCTCATACATAGTTACATACCCTGTTTCCCCGAAAATAAGACCTAGCGTGATTGTCGGTGATGGCTGCAATATAAGCCCTACCCCCCAAATAAGCCCTACCCTGTTTCCCCAAAAAGAAGCCCTACCCTGAAAATAAGACCTACAAGGATTTTAACTAGGGTTTATTTGGGGGGTAGGGCTTATATTGCAGCCATCACCGACAATGACGCTAGGTCTTATTTTCGGGGGAAACAGGGTAGTAGGAGAGGTTGAAAAAAGACACAAGTCCATCAAGTCCAACCTATGTGTGATTATATGTCAGTATTACATTGTATATCCCTGTATGTTGCTGTCATTCAGGTGATTATCTAATAGTTTCTAGAAGCTATCGATGCTCCCCGCTGAGACCACCGCCTGCGGAAGGGAATTCCACATCTTTGCTGCTCTTACAATAAAGAACCCTCTACGTAGTTTAAGGTTAAACCTCTTTTCTTCTAATTTAAATGAGTGGCCAGGAGTCTTGTTAAACTCTCTTCTGCAAAAAAGTTTTATTTCTATTGTGGGGTCACCAGTACAGTATTTGTATATTGAAATCATATCCCCTCTCAAGCGTCTCTTCTCCAGAGAGAATAAGTTCAGTGCTCGCAACCTTTCCTCATAACTAAGATCCTCCAGACCCTTTATTAGCTTTGTTGCCCTTCTTTGTACTCGCTCCATTTCCAGTACATCCTTCCTGAGGACTGGTGCCCAGAACTGGACAGCATACTCCAGGTGAGACCGGACCAGAGTCTTGTAGAGCGGGAGAATTATCGTTTTATCTCTGGAGTTGATCCCCTTTTTAATGCCAATATTCTGTTTGCTTTGTTAGCAGCAGCTTGGCATTGCATGTCATTGCTGAGCCTATCATCTACTAGGACCCCCAGGTCCTTTTCCATCCTAGATTCCTCCAGAGGTTCTCCCCCCAGTGTATAGATTGCATTCATATTTTTGCCACCCAAATGCATTATTTTAAATTTTTCTACATTGAACCTCATTTGCCATGTAGTTGCCCACCCCATTAATTTGTTCAGATCTTTTTGCAAGATTTCCACATCCTGCGGAGAAGTTATTGCCCTGCTTAGCTTAGTATCGTCTGCAAATACAGAGATTGAACTGTTTATCCCATCCTCCAGGTCGTTTATGAACAAATGAAATAGGATTGGTTCCACCACAGAACCCTGGGGGACCCCACTACCCACCCCTGACCATTCCGAGTACTCCCCATTTATCACCACCCTCTGAACATGCCCTTGTAGCCAGTTTTCAATCCATGTACTCACCCTATGGTCCATGCCAACGCACCTTATTTTGTACAGTAAACGTTTATGGGGAACTGTGTCAAATGCTTTTGCAAAATCCAGTTACACCACGTCTACGGGCCTTCCTTTATCTAGATGGCAACTCACCTCCTCATAGAAGGTTAGTAGATTGGTTTGGCAAGAACGATTCTTCATGAATCCATGCTGATTACTGCTAATGATATCGTTCTCATTACTAAAATCTTGTATATAGGCTGTCGGCTGGTCCTTCTGTGTTCTCTAAGTTCTACCAGGTAGATGTTTAGGCCTCATCTGGTGTTAGTTTTGAGGGTAAGGCCCTTTAAGTGGCTCTTTGACCTGTAGGCAGTCTCCAGTTCTCTGTTTTTTTTGTTTCTAGAGTCTGTTAGAAATTGTTTGCAGTGTTTCCCACCCCTCAGGTGGACTACTTTTGGATGTACCAAAGGTTAAAGACTTCCTCAACTGATGAGAAAGAAAATAGGATTCTTGTACTCTCCATAAAATATTTTCCTTGGGTGTGCATTGAGGCACACTGGTCCCACCACTCTGTGTTTATGATTATGCTCTCACTATGGATTTTTGCTACAAAATTGGTAAACTTTGGTAGTAGCAAACGGTTATCCTGCCCTTTTTTTGTTTGTGTGCTAGTGTCCAAACCTTCTGTAGGTGGCAGTAAAACTGCTGAAGGTTAAAGACTCCCTGGAGTTGATTTACTAAAACTGGATAGTGCAAAATCTGGTGTAACTACACATGGTAGCCAATCGGCTTCTAACTTCAGCTTGTTTAATTAGAAAAAAAAAAATGGAAGCTGTTTATATGCAGAGCTGCACCATATTTTGCACCCCCCCCCTGTCCTTCAATGAACTCCAAAGAAATAGAGATAAAGATTTCACAGTGAGTACAAATAGTTTCCCCTATGTGAAAAAAAAAATATTGGGACATGATCTAGAAAGGGTAGAGGAAGGTTTGGGGGTAAACTTTAGGATTACTTGGGCATCATACAGAAGACCAATTTATTATCAAGCAGCTTCAACATTGCCAAGTACACTTTTTAGAACAATACAATTTTTATTTATCTTTCTGTAAAAACACTCCATGTTTATCTGTGCACATTCTAATAAGCCTGGCTCTGGAGGACTTGATTCTGTAGACTGATTGTTCCTGTTGTTAGGTAGAAGATGGGGCAAATATGATACAAATAAAAAAATAAAAATAAAAAAAGTAAAACGCCATGGTTTGATCAAAATAGTCCACTAGCTTTCTTGAGATTTTGCTTTTTCCATTCGGGTAAAGCCTTGAATTCAGCCATTGAGATTCCGAGTATTCTTTCAAAATCCTCGTTGGAGAGAAAGTCCTGAAAAAGAGAACCTAAGTTTAGGCACCTTGTCTTTACCTAATTGAGTCTCTGACTTAAAAAGTTATTTAATTAATTTTGCATGTTTGTTCCTGGCCATTGGATTACCCTGATGATGTCATATATGACGAAACCATAGGTATAAGCTAGGACAAATGTTGCGCCACCCATGCGTGATATACTCGTGGCCATCTTGAAATTGGGCGTTTGGAGCTCATCTTTGTATGCTGTACATGCCTGTTTTAACTGGAACATTGTAAGTGTAATACATTTATTATTGAGTTAAATGGGACTTCACTAATGGGATTCGCTCTCTTTGTTTTTTTTTTTTGTCGGATGTTGTATGAGACCCATTGAGGCCGGGTTCACACTATTGCGAATTGGATGCGGGACCCCACTCCGCTGCTGCTCCGGTGTGAATTTGCACACGAGCCCTGTGCGTCTTTTGGTCTGTTTCAGGTCCGAATTCAGCCCAAAATTCGGGGTGGAAATCGGACCTGAAACAGTGAACCGGGACGCACAGGACTCCTGCTGTGAGCCGCATCGGTATGCAGTGTGAACCCAGCCTCATTTGGCTACAAACCGCTGCTCATGTGGGACTAGCAGGTGCCTGTGACATGTATATTGAAACCCTGGGTATGGAGGACCTTGCAAAAGCACCTTTTGATTGTTAAAAAAAAAAAATGCATAGGTGTGATTCAGACCTAAGTGCAGTATCACAATAAAGGGTTAATTCCAACGGGTAAAAAGGCCTTCGAGCGCTTAGCCTGTACTGTCCAGCCACCTTTTCCTCTCCTGGTGACGTAACGTCCGCCGGAGCATTCCACGCTGGCCGGCCTGGACTTCCTGTTTGCTACAAAGTGTCCATCCCTTCCTAATCGATCGCCAGTGGACCGGACCCCGGCGGCGCTTGCAGGACTGAGGACATTGGCGGATACCCCACCATACGATAAGCGTGTTTACCTTGTGTTTTTTAACCGTTGGAATAAATCCTTTATTGTGATGCTGCACCTAGGTGGCGCTTCCGCACCCCTTTCCTTCCTTCTTGTAAAAGAATTGCCCCCCACAATCAGCAGATCATGGGTGTAATGCCTTGGTCCTGCAGACTGCCTTTGTATCTGTCTGCCTGTACCTCCAATAGGGGCAAGCAGTTACACTGTGACTGGAAGCTCAATGAACTACCACAGCACTCAACTCATGGATGGTAGTTCAAGGCTGTCAGACCTTGCAGTTTTCCCATGCACAGAACACTGAATGGATGATGGCCACACAGCCATGTTTTTCAAATTGTGACAGCTAGCAGGGGGGGAGAAGATCCCCTGCTAGCTGTCAAAAGGAGGGATTTGGGGGGGGGGGGGGGAGAGAGACTCCGGTGCAGATGTAACATGTTACACCCTGAATATGGGTGTAAAACAGGGATCCTCAAACTACGGCCCTCCAGCTGTTACGGAACTACACATCCCATGAGGCATTGTAAAACACTGACTTTCACAGACATGACTAGGCATGATGGGAATTGTAGTTCTTGAACAACTGGAGGGCCGTAGTTTGAAGACCCCCTGGTGTAAAATGTTACAAAATGTGAACTTATGCTTTAAGAAAAGCAAGGATGAGAATGATGGCCCTGGGCCATACATCTTTAAAAGCTAACCTGTCATTGAGAGAACTATCTAAGCCAGGGGGTAGGCAACCTCGGGCCTCCAACTGTGGTGAAACTACAAATCCCCTCGTGCCTCTGCCTCTAGGAGTCATGCCTGTGATTGTCAGGGTCTTGCAATGTCTCATGGAACTTGTAGTTTCAAAACAGCTGGAGGGCCGAGGTTGCCTACCCCTGATCTAAGCTGTCATTGCTGACCCACCAGCCTTAGGCACCTGTCTGCCCCTGGTTTCAGCAATTACCATCTTTATTAATAATAATGTAATCCTGAGTTTCTAGACTGAAACACTTATGCAGCCAGGTGTATCTAAAGCCAACAATTTTTTTTTTGAATAGTGTTTAAGGGGTTAGAACGTTGGTGGTCAACCCTCTAGATATATGGGACCTCAAATGCTGCCCCTGACATCCCCAAAGGGTCACATGTATTGTTGGAGATTGTGAACATGCTATAATTAGTTGTTGAAAACTGGGGACACGCCTCAGAAAATTGTCATAAGGGAAACACATTACATGAGACTGCTTAGAGATCCCTCCTATTACAGGGATGTATATACAGTAAAACCTTGGTTTGAGAGTATTTTGCAAGTCAAGCAAAATGTTTTAATAACTTTTCCTTGATAAACAAGCAATGTCTTGATATACAAGTAACGTCATGTCACAACCGAGTATAAAAGAGAAGAGAGGCACCTCTAAATGTAGCAATATGGTTACATTTAAAGGGGTTGTAAAGGTAAAAGTTTTTTCACCTTAATACATTCTATGCATTAAGGTGAAAAAACATCCGACAATACCGGCCCCCCCAGCCCCCCCGTTTTTCTTATCTGACCCCTCGAAAGTCCCGCGCTCGCCCCCGACATCCTCTTCGCTGCTCAGCCTGGCCATTGATTGGTTACAGTGGATGGATTGAAAGCAGCGCAGCCATTGGCTGGTACTGCTGTCCATCACATCTAATGACGCGGCGCGCCAGGGGGCCGGGCCGAGTGATACAGTGAGCGGCTATGGCCACTGGCTTTATCACGGGAGTGCGCCCGCAAGCACTCAACACCATGCGAGGGAGCTTGCATGAAGGTGTTGAGTCCCTGCGGGGGGGGAAGGAGCCGAGACAGCCACCGAGGGACCCCAGAAGACCAGGTTCGGGGCCACTCTTTGCAAAACGAGCTGCACAGTGGAGGTAAGTATAACATGTTTGTTATTTAAAAAAAAAAAAAATTATCTTTAGTGATCCTTAAGGCCTGATTCACACCTATGCATTTTTCGTGGTTTTTGCATTTTGCAGATTTGAACTACAGTCCATCTACCATGGTTTCCTATGGAACATGTTCTGTAGTGCAAATCTGCAAAATGCAAAAAGCACTAAAAATGCATAAGTGTGAATCAAGCCTTAATGAAGGTACAACATTTAGCAACTCACATGGTTGATGATTAAAAGAGGCACATCTAAGTATGCAGGCATCCGGGGTAAAGCTGTCCACATAGACCATCCCCCGCACCACCATCGACGTCGTCTTCTCTTCCACGCTGCGCTCCACGAGCGATTCAAGCCTCACTTTCAGATCGCTCTACTGCAGGGTAGTCTTCCCGGTCAGGATTGCAGACTGACATCGGTGAGAGCCAGCGGTGCGGGGGATGGTCTATGTGGACAGCTTTACCCCGGATGCCTGCATACTTAGATGTGCCACTTGTAATCATCAACCATGTGAGTTGCTAAATATTGTACCTTCATTAAATGTAACCATATTGATACACTTAGAGGCCATGCATCTGGCTCCCTAATCTACATGCGGGGCGCCGGACACATGGATTCCAATGGGAGTTTTTTGGGGTTTTTTTGAAGCACGTGATTAGAGCCAGAGGCTTTAATAGGCTTCAAAAATCACATCCACGTGTGTGACAATAGAGAATTAATATTCACTGTTGTCACACTGATTCTCCTCCTGGCCAATCACGAAGCAGGTCCTGAGACCTGTCACCCGATTGGCTGAAAGGACAGGTGATCCTATTGGACACCTAGGAGGAGGAGCGCAAGGCGTAAGCTGCCGTGATACAGAGGAGGAGGAGACATGATAAAAAGGGGTTGGACCGGGGATGGTTATTGAAGGAAATAGTTTGTTTTGACCAGCTTGGTCCAAATATATTATTTTAAGTTTGAATTAAACCTGGAGTTAGGCTTTAAAGCCACTGGATTAGCATGGCCGCTAAGGCAACCAGGATTTACAGAAGAGATCATCACTGGCGGCCTCTGTACTTCTCACAAGACAAGTTTACTTTATTACCATTCACCGAAGAAAATCTCCAGTCTCTACATCAGGGGTCTCCAAACTTTTTTTCTTTTAAAAGGGCAAGTTTACCGTACTTCGGGATTTAGGGTGGCCGGACTTTGGTCAGTGTGAGCAGAAAATGTCCCGGCATCACTGGGAGTAAACACTGCCCCATCATTGGTTTTAACAGGAGGAATAGTGCCCCTTTATTGGTTTTAGCAGGAGGAACAGTGCTCCATGGTTGGTATCGATGGGAGGAATAGTGCCCCATCGACAGTGTCGATTAGGGGAAGAGTGCACCATTAATGACGTCAGTGGGAGGGATAGTGCCTCATCATTGGTGTCAGTTGGAGGAATAATGTCCCAAGGGCCAGATAGAGGCAAGCAAAGGGCCGCAGTTTGGAGACCACTGCTATACATTATCCTTTCATTACCTCTTTCCTGGTGGGGTCCACTCCAGGCGGCAGCTCGTCTGGATTCTTATTTACCAGGAGATCAGCTGGGTATGTGGTGAGAACGAGAGAGTTCAAGTTTGTCTTGGCAGTAAACGAATCCAGTATGGAGCTAGAGAAATCCTGAAATGAAAACAAAAACAAGAGTTACTAATTTTACCAGCCCCAACTGAATTCTAGATCATTCCTTCTAATCTTCTAATGTAGCCATAAGGGATGAGGTGCTGTCCCATTCTCCTGTTCCTTAGAAACAAATTTGCAGATCTCTAAAATGATAACACAACTTATCCCCCCCCCCCCCCACCTCTAACAAATTAGCATTTTGTTTATTTGTGACAGGTACCCACTCTCACTTCCTCAATACTTGCCGAGGCGAGAATTGGGTGAGCTTGGACCACCCTTCCCTGGGACACGTCCCCCAACCCAGGAGGCTTCAGGACCAGCCTCACGCATGCACAACGAGAGACTTCCTGAAATTTCACAGCAGGCTCCCATATCCACAATTCCAGCACCGGGAAGCCAAAGCCCAGTGAAATATCGACTCTGGGGAAGACCGTGCTGGACTCCACATGCTGGAAAGTGTTTGTCTCTTAAAAGTCAGGAGCTACAGTATTTAAACTGTACCACTGTAGCAAGAACCTGCCTCATCTCCTGGCTGAAGGACATCCAGCATGATCTAGTTCTTTACTCCACAGCCTTTTTTTCCCATGGCCCATCCTTTTTTCATTCATGGATTTCAGTTCTTTCAATCATGGAGGCATTATATGTGGGTGTTACGTAGGGCAGTCTGCATGCAAATACAGCCTGCCTAGGAACACCCATACAACCTATCAAGGCATTTTCATATTTGCATAAATCCTCCCAAGAGCCAGTCCAATGCTTGCATCGGGGCCGAGGACTCCTGAGAGGAGTACTGAGGAAGGGTGCGATGATGTTTTCAGGAAGCCATGTACAGCACCCTGCCGGCTCCTCCCATCAGCCATGATCTGCCTGCATTGCACAGAGACCCCGTGATTTTATTACTTAGTCCAAAATTAGGTAATTAAAGGGGTTGTAAACCCTTGCAGTTTTTCACCTCAACGCATTCTATGCATTGAGGTGAAAAAAGCCTCTTGTAGTGCACCAGCCCCCCCCCCCCCCAGAGCCCCCCTTTTACTTACCTGAGCACGATCGGTCTTGCTCCGGGGACGAGCACACCCGCTCCAGCCGGTGTCTCGGGTCTTGATCAGATTGATAGCAGCACAGCCATTGGCTCCCGCTGCTGTCAATCAAATCCAATGACGTGGGAGCCAGGGGGCGGAGCCGAGTCCTGCTGTCTGTGTCAATGGACGCAGCAGCAGGACACGGGAGCGCGACCGCACGGGTGCTCCGAGGGAGAGCGCTTCTCCGATGGGGCACTCGAGAAGAGGAGGAGACAGGAGAGCCACTGAGGGACCCCAGACAGTGGCGTCTCCAGCTTTCATATTTAGGGGGGGCACATGGGGGGACAGGGACAAAAGTAGGGGGGCAACTATAAAATGCAATTAGATAGATAGATATCCTGGGGCCCTTTACTACGATCCCACAATGGCCCTTTCACATGTTCTGCAGTGAGCTCCCTTCCTACTGTAGTGGGGCCCCCCAGGGTGCAGAAAACAAGAGATATATGTCACCAGCATACCAAGAAAATATAAGGGTCCAAACCAGTGGGAGAACTATCAGGGTTGCAAAGGTTGTCTTGCCACCGGGCCCTGGTGTTCTGCAACTGTGGGGTTCCCCAGCCTCCTCTTGCTGTTCTGCCCCTGCTATTGACAGCGCTGGTCTGGCATCTCTTGGAATTTACAGTCTGTTTTTTCAGTAACTGAGAGTCCTGGTGGAGTCCTTCCTGTAACTCGCTCTTCTCCCTGCCAATGAGGATGCAGGGGAAGGAGCAGATCGGGCGGCCGTGGTTGTGTGCGCCCTCGCATTATGCAGTGTCAGCGAGCAGAGGGAGGGGGGAGGAATCATCCGCAGCAGCTGACTGGGGACGCTCTCCCTCTTAGACATTGCCTTTTTGTAAAAAAAATATATATTTTTTTTAATTGGGGGGGGGGCACATGGTGGGGCACAGCATAATGTTGGGGGGGGGGGGGGGTCAGGGCCCCCCCTAGGGACGCCATTGACCCCAGATGAGGAGGATCGGGCCGCTCGATGCAAAAACAACTGCACAGAGGAGGTATGACATGTTTGTTTTTAAAAAATAAAAACAAACGTTTACATATCTTTTAAAAAAAAAAGCATGTTGATGCGGTAAAGGAGGAACCAGGGAAATATAGGCATATTCAGTTTGAAAAGGATCAGTCCACTCCAATGTTGGCGTGAAAGCACCTGACAATTTTTTATACCTCTCGGGAACTCCATTTTTGGAGGTCTCTGCATAACAAACCTGGCCGTGTTGGAAGCTTTCACCAGTCCTGCTGTTTTTCTTCTTTTTTTTTTTTTTTCTGTATTATGGGTTTCGAAGTATGCACAACTGTGTGCCTATTATGAGAGATTATCATCATCCCTGACGGTTTTTTATTCTATTTTCTTATTATGGAAGATGCAACAGGATGAGACTGAACACCTAGAACTGTCTGGTGGGTAGTAAACGAGTTGCTCATTTTGGCAGGGCGATCCCTCTTTTAATATATCAAAGTCGTATAAGAAGTCCAAGCCTGACTTAAGCCGGACGAAAACGAAGCGATTTTGAAAATCGCTAGATTCCTCCATCAACACAGTCACTGTTAATGGGGGAAATCCCTCCCAGAGAGCCATTGTGTTCTTGCGTCGGGGGAAGCAACCCCTGCCGGGAGAACACCGTGATTACTGCTAGTGGCTATAATGGCTGCTAGCAATAATCGCATGTAAAATCCGACAGGCCGGTTGTACCCCAAGTTGATTGATCGATCACCTCGAGTAAATCCAGCCTGCCCATACACGGTCCAAACCTCGGCCGGTCCCTGCTGAACCGGTCTGAGATTAGAACCATCTATGACCGGCTTCGGCAAACATGGCCTCTTTTAACAACTAACAATCACTTTTGAGAGGACTGGCTTTTCTGCTAAAGGTCCAAAACTTTACTAAGCATCTATCAAGATCGGTATGAGTAAATCTATTCTCAGTCTGTATGATGCCTGAATTTTATTAGACTTTTCTTAGATTGATGCTCTTGCATTGACTCTCCAGTCTTGTACTTACTGAGGAGACCCCGTCAATTGTGTCTGTGTCACCCAGTTCGGCTTTCAGTTGTTCATAAGATTTTGTGTTCTGTAAGAGGGAATGAGAAGATTGTCAGACTTTTTACAGCAAGCTGAATGAATGAATGCTCACATATTTAAAAAAAAAAGACAACAGTTGGTCAGTTACAAATTCAATTTTATTATTTGCTTCTCCACACCTTCCAGCTGCTGCTTGGAGAGACATGACCACAATCCCCTTTCCCTCAGTAAATTCCATGCACCCTATTGTTGCAGCAGTCCACCCTGGGTCAGCTCAATGCCCCACTCCTGTGTCAGTGTCTGGTGACTGACTGACTGCCTCATGTCCGGAAGCTCCAGAACAAGAGCTCCAAGAGAGCATGGGGAAGGTGCATATACCTTGCTTGGTGGTCTGGGCTATCAGGAGGCACTGTCACTTCCCCTGAATAGGCAAGTGACAGTACCTCTCATAAACAGTGGTGTTCATATTTCATATAGGGGGACATCAAGCGTGGCCCCTGACATTACCAAAAGGCCGCATATAATATTTTATGAGTTTTTATTTCTTGGAGACAACAGACATTATTGAAGATTGGACATATGCCTGAGGAGACATTCATTGACCAGAAACATGAGACTGCTAGACATCCATAAAGACAAAATTAGGTGCCGCTCAGGTAGAGAGATAAAGTCTTACTAGACTGCTGGGAGTGAGGAACATGGAGCTTGTCTTAGCGCCAAGCTGTAGCAATGTCAAAGGAAAATATCCATAAGCCACACATCAAGAAGCAGACCCATGTGCATGAAGTGAGACTTCACTAAGTTGGTTGCACCACATAGGTAGTTACTGGACACCTGAGCACAGGAGAGAATTCTACTGTTGAAGTGAGATGAATGGCAGCCTCAGCCTGGACTCCAACCAGGCCACGCCCTCAATGTGTTTCGCTCCGCTCCCCTTTGAGCTCAATCATGATTAAGCCCCAAGGTGTGGAGCGAAATGTGTTGGGGTCATGGCCTGGCTGGAGTCCGGGCTGAGGCTGCCATTCATCTCACTTCATGGCAAAGGCAAATGGGGGGAGCACCTCTCCAAAAGGCTTTCCTGTGAGATCTTCAGCTGCCAAAAAATGGATTGGAGCAAGAAATAAGCACAGGAGTGTAAAATGCATCTGCTGCCCCTTCCGTGGGTTGAGTGTGTGTGGCATGTCTTTCATGCCCATTTTTACACAATAAAAGGAGCTGTTTTTATTCTCTGGAAGTACTTCTTTTTCATCTCACTTCATGCACATGGGTCTGCTTCTTGATGTCCGGCTTATGGATCTTTTTCTTTGACACCGCTAGATATCACTATTACAGGTCCTTCAACTCTAAAATATTATACCTACTGTCTGTGGGTGCTCTGAGGACCACCGAATAAGAGCCAAAGGGTGGCATGCGGCTCCTGGGCCTGACATTGGGTTCCAGGGCTTTAAAGGCTATCATTTCATAGTCCAGTGAGAGTGCTCATACTGGACACTGCGGTAGCCATATTGGACAGTGGAAGAGCAGTTGTCTTGGCTTTAAAGCCATGGAAAGTCAGGTACCAGTAAAAAGTAAAATCATCTGGGCAGAAAAGAGAATAATTTAGAATAGGGGTACAAACAAATAAAATCTCCATACAAGCGCTTAGGACCCTCAATATTTTACAGAACTGCCCCTTGAAGTATTCACTACTGTGGGTCAGCATTAAATAAAAATTTCACTGAGCTTGGTTTTTTTCTAACAGATTTTAATGAGTGATTTGAATGCAAGACCACCAAGGTTTGTAATGTTTGCGTTAAAAAAGGTGTAAATGGTGTATTTGAGCCTGGTGCCATATAGTATATTGACTTAAATTGGCCCGCCCCCTTTCTCATTTACATCCTTTATATTCTTGAGTTCAGCATCATGGTCACATGACTTGAGAAAGCGCATGCACGTGAAACACTTGAGAAAGCGCATGCACGTGAAACACGTCATAGCAATGCCCCGCTCTACACTGGTGCGTTCCATTACATTGTAGTGTTGGCGGTCTCCTCCCGCCTCCTTTCCTGCAGTCTGGGCAGCCCTGGTACATCACCTCCTGCAGGACCCCAGTCTGATGATTCACAAAGCTTCCTGCTGCACAGTAAAACCTACAGTGGTGTTTACTATTGGATGACTGGTCTTGGCGAAGGTATAATACACCATTACTGCAACACCAGGGATGATGAAGGTTCTACTATTGAAGCCCACACTATTGAGAAATGGCTTTGTGTGGTTTTTATGATTTTTAATGATATTTAATAAACTTTTTGGTCTTATTAATTTGGTCAAGCCTCCGGTGCATTACATTTACTAATACTGGCCCATGGTAGTGGAGAGGGTCCAAAGCACTTGTATGGAGATGTTTGTCTACTTCCAAGTGGTTTTATCTCCAGCTGCTATGGACAGTTTCCTCAGTCAAACTGTTCATTGCTCTTTTATTGGTGCCAGACCCCCTGAGGAGCTTCTAGAATAGGGGTGTCAAACTCAATTTCATTGTGGGCCACGTCAGCATTACGATTGCCCTCAAAGGGCCACTTATATCTGCAAGACTATTATCCAGGGCTTTTATTTCCCTCAGAATAGGTGCAGGACCTCAACCACACCCCCTCTGCCAAACTGCACTGAATGGTGGGTGTGGCCAAATTGCACAGTGGGGGGTCTTTAAGGGGCAAAAAATACCAGGGGTGCGTTATGTGCGGAGTTCAGGGATACACTATGTTCAGATTGCAGAGTGAAGGGCTACGCAATGTACAGAGTGCAGAGTTCATGGGTATGCTGTGTACAGAGTGCAGGGTTGAAGAGTGCACTACATACCAAGTGCAGGGCTTTGGGGTGTGCAGGGTTCAGCTCTCTTTCTCAGTCTGTCCACATCTCGCTTCCACCCCTCCTCGGCTCTGATCTCTGCACCACTCTCCCCCTTTCCCCCACCTCTGCACACATCTTCCTCCACCGCCCTCATCGCCACCCCACCACCCTTCCTTTCTCCTGGCAGTGTAGGTGGCTCTGCCAGTTCTCCCACACTCATGTGTGATCACAGTGCAGCTTACCACGTGATGCCCCATCCCACACTGCACCTGCATCTCCCTTGTCCCCAGCATGAGTGCAGGAGCAGCCAGGAATCCGTGAGAGCCGCAGAGAGGAAAGCTGTAAACACACAAGGCTTCTGTGTTTACAAGTGACAGTGGTGAGTGGGGAGTGGGAGGCAAGAGCTAGAGGTGGCGGAACAAAGTCCCACCATGTTCCGGCTGAATAAAAAGCCATGGGTGCCAGGGCCACATGAAATGGCCTGGCGGGCCGGATTCCTCCCACGGCCCTGTCTCTAGAAGGCTAACCCTAAGCCTAAACCTATAATGTACAATGCCTTCTAGAGCCTTATAGGTTTACTTTAAACGACAGGCTCTCTAGCTTAACTTTTTACTTCTGTTACCTGCTGCTTTACCCTGTAGTTAGCATACTGAAACAAAAAAATGAATAAGAGCCCTCAGCCCAGAGGCTAAACAGAACATTGATGACATTCTGAGGGGCCCCTCTTGGATATTAGACTTAGCACCCCGAGGCTTGGTAGGTATGGCTCTGTAGGTGTGATTTACGTACCTCCCACTTGAATGGATCCCAGGCATGGAACCAGCCAGTGAAAGTGGGGGGTTCAAACCCTTGCTTTACGATGACGATGGGGGTGCTGAGGTCGCGCCCTCCAGGGTGAGTCTTCAGGTATTCCTGAGCCGTTACGGCAACTTGTGCCTTCTCTGCATCATTCGCACCTCTTCCGATCCACAAGAAGACCTGGTGGCACAGTTATCACAAGCAGATGTTATACCCACTTGCCAAACACAGTGTCTAAAAAATGACTGTTGGATATGATGGCACACAAATTTCTTTCTCTCAGTATAGCTCTACTATTAAAACATATTAATGTACTGCAAAAACGGAATAATAATAAAAATGTTATTTGGAAAAAAAAAAAAAACATATTAATACATCCTTTGTTTTGTCCTTTGACAGCTGTCATCACAGTCCAGAATACTGTAAGTATTGCATTGTTTACATCCACTTGTCAGCATCTGCACTGTAACTGCAGACAAGGAGCAGAGTTGTTTGATTCAATGCAAGGAACCATTTGTGATTTTTATTCTTGCACATATGTAATCTATGGAGATCACAATTTCCTAGAAGATGGCTGCCATTTCATTGAGTGTACAGTTAGGGAAAGAACAAGAAAGGCAGCAAGGTATAAACAGCGGGCTTTCGACAGGATTTGGGAACCATGGTGGACCCATTTATCTACGGGCTTCGATAGCTAATGGATCTTAGAGAAGATCCTTAGGGGTGCACTCAACCCCAATCCTTCCCCCACCCCTTCTCTTCTCCCTCTTTCTCCTCCTTGCTCTTTAACTCTCCTTTTTCTTTTTGTTAGTCTATGCAGGTTTTCCTGCCTTATGTTATTTCCCTCGCAATATTGCAGAGAATCAAGAAGTGATAATAGATTTATTGGTTGTAAGTCGGGGGAGGGGGGGGGACCTTCCGTCCACAGTGTGGATCCCAAATGGGGTGGACGGGTGGGTGCCCAGCGCCACAATTTCTCGACAAGGAACACACAAGTGATATGGTAATGATTTTGGGGCAACTAAAGTATAAGGATAGACAGATGTAGAGATGTTATATCTCGCCAAATGTAATTTTTGCAGGCAATGTTGACCGAGTTCTGTCCTCCTTTTTTCCACATTGACTTTTATATTTAAGAAATGTATATTGTATATTTTCCATGTACTATTTTCAATAAAAAATATTGGAAAAGAAAGGCAGCAAGGATCCCTTTAGATGGATTTTCTGTTTTGCATGGTCGGCTATCTGGAATTGTATTTAATTTGAAATAGGCGGGGCTAAAATTGTCATTAAACCCACATCAATTAAAAACTGTCAGTACATGCTCTATTACATTGCTGTTCATACTCACTCAGTCTCCCTGTGGTTTCCCCGCAGCAGTGGCAACCCGTCCACACTAATTCACCTCCCAGCCAATCAGGAAGCGGGAGACCTGTTTCCCGATTGGCTGAAAGGAGAACCTACGCTGGCCACTGGGAGGAGACACAAGGAGAGGAGACACAGGGGAAGCTAGCCGGCCGCCTGTCCATCGCCCAGAGGGAAGCCCGGGGTAAGCCCGGGGTAAGTGTTGGGGCTGGGTGGCTGACCGACCAACTGGTGGGGGGGCAGGTGGCTGGCTGGTGACAATAAGCAAAATAATTTTCGCTATTATCACACTAAAGTTCCTCCCCGCCAATCAGGAGGTCTGTAAAACCCGTTTCCCGATTGGCCAAAGTGTCAGGCGATCCTATTGGATGTCTAGCACTTTGGCGGCAGAGGAGACACATGACGGAGGAAGCTGGAGGAGCGGACACCGAAAGAGGAGCGGACACCGGAGGAGGAGCGGACACCGGAGGAGGAGCGGACACCGGAGCCGCCGTGGCTGCTGCCCACACTCCGGGAGAGGACACCACAGCCCCGCCACACAAGCAGGTAAGTGCCGAACCGCACCGCTGGGGGGGGGGTGCTGTTTCAGTGCCGTGCCACGCCCCCCCCCCCCCCCAAAAGAAGAGCCCACCAGCCACCACTGGTACTAGGTGTAATCCTAGACTCTGACCTGTCTTTCCAGCCCCAAATCCAATTGTTTTTGAAAGCTTGTAGACTGCACCTCTGTAACATTTCTAAAATGTACCCTTTTTTAACGAATAAAACCACCAAGCTTCTCATTCACTCCCTCATTATCTCTCACCTTGACTATTGCAACTCCCCCTTCTCATTGGTTTACCTCTCCATAGGCTCCTCCCCTCTTCAGTCTATCATGAATGCTGCTGCCAGACTCATCTACCTTACCAACCGCTCAGTGTCTGCCAACCCTCCCCTCCAATCCCTACACTGGCTTCCGATCGTCCAGAAAATGTAATTAAAAATACTAACCACAACATACAAAGCCATTTACAATTCTGCCCTGAGCTACATCACCAATCTTGTCTCTAAAGGTCACCAAAACCGTCCTCTCCGCTCATCTCAGGACCTCCTGCTCTATAGCTCCCGTGTCTCCTCCTCCTCCCATGCTCATCTCCAGGACTTCTCCAGAGCCTCTCCCATCCTCTGGAACTCTCTACCCCAATCTGTCCGGCTATCTCATACTCTGGCTGCCTTCAGGCGATCCCTGAAAACCCATCTCTTCAGGGAAGCCTATCATACGCCTCCAACCAATTTTTTTTTTTTAATCACTTCCATAAGCTCATCTCCCATGGTTATAACCTTTTGTACCACTTGCCCCACCCTATTAGATTGCAAGCTCTTATGAGCAGGGCCCTCTTAATCCTCTTGCATTAACTGTTCTGTCACCCTATTAATATTGCAAAGCGCTGCGTCAACTGTTGGCCCTATATAAATCCTGTATAATAATAATAATAACTAAATCATTGGTAGGTAGGGGGTTAAAATCGCCTGCAGCAGCACATGGAAGCCATAGGTTCCCACCCCTCTCACCTGATCCCAGGCATCCAATAAGAAGACATCATCTTCATTCAAATCATCTTGGTTAAACTCTGTAATTTCATCTGCAATAAAGTTTCCTGACTTGTTGGAGCATTCAAAGAGGCGAGGCTCAATGTCAAAGGTTTCTTCCTGCAATCTTCAAGGAGACGGAGAGTCAGAAAATGCTACAGCTTCTCACAAATCATCGTCATTTGTTCCTTTGGTTATATATTCATGTTTTGTCCTTCTGCATTCATTCACAAGAACATGTCAATGGACCTCCTCCACTAACTGATGATAAAGCTCCTTATACAGTATTTCTCTCCATCTAGAGGTCCACATGGTGGCAGGATCTTTTTAATAAACAACTGGAGAAACTATGCCCTCAAGACTTTTTATTGGAGATACTTGAATCATCAAAGTCTGTTTGTCTAGAACAGGGGTCTCCAAACTTTCCAAACAAAGGGCCAGTTTACTGTCCTTCAGGCTTTCGGGGGGGGGGGGGGGGGGGGACTGCCCAGTGGGAGTAGAAAATGCCCTGATGGCAGTGGTAGTAAACAATGTCCCATCATAGATTTTAGTGGGAGGAATAATGTCTCATTGTTGGTATGAGTGGGAGAAATAGTGCCCCATCATTGGTGTCAGTGGGAGGAATAGTGCCCCATCATTGATGTCAGTGGGATAAATAGTGCCCCATCATTGGTGTCAGTGGGGGGAATGGTGCCAATCCCTTCACTGGCTTCCCCTACCCCACCGTATAAAATTCAAAATGCTAACCATAACATACAAAGCCAACCACAACATCGCCCCCATCTACATCACCAACCTCATCTGCAGATATCGCCCAAATCGCCCCCTCCGTTCCTCCCAGGACCTCCTGCTCTCTAGCTCCCTTGTTACCTCCTCCCATGCTCGCCTTCAGGACTTCTCCAGAGCCTCTCCCATCCTCTGGAATTCCCTGCCCCGGTATATCCGATCAGTCCTTAACCTCTCCACCTTTAGGAGATCCCTGAAAACTCACTTATTCAGGGAAGCCTATACCACACCCACCTAAGAACTGTCCCCGAGTCACCTCCCATCAAAAAATCCCCCGCGGCCTTTTGTACCACCACCCCTTCTCTTTAGAATGTAAGCTCTACGAGGGGGAGAAATAGTGCCCCATCATTTATGTCAGTGGGAGGAATGGTGCCCCAATCATTGGTATCAGTGGGAGGAATAGTGCCCCATCATTGATGTCAGTGGGAGGAATGGTGCCCCATCACTGGTGTCAGTGGGAGGAATGGTGCCCCATTATAGGTGTCAGTGAGTGGAATAGTGCCCCATCATTGATGTCAATGGGAGGAATGGTACCCATCATTGATGTCAGTGGGAGGAATAGTGCCCCATCATTGATGTTAGTGCAAGGAATGGTGCCCAGTCATTGGTGTCAGTGAGAGGACGGGTGCCCCGTTATAGGTGTCAGTGAGTGGAATAGTGCCCCATCATTGATGTCAATGGGAGAAATGGTACCCATCATTGATGTCAGTGGGAGGAATAGTGCCCCATCATTGATGCTAGTGGGACTAATAGTGCCCCATCATTGATGTCAGTGTGAGGAATAGTGCCCCATCATTGATGTCAGTGGGAGGAATAGTGCTCCATCATTGATGTCAGTGGGAGGAATGGTGCCCCATCATTTGTGTCAGTTGGAGGAAAAGTGACCCATCATTTGTGTCAGTTGGAGGAAAAGTGACCCAAGGGCCAGATAAAGGCAAGCAAAGGGCCCCCAGGCCACAGTTTGGAGACCACTGGTCTAGAATATATTTTATGGTCATACACTGGCCAGGGGGTCAGATATTTACCTTTTGTTGTTAGCATACTGAGATTTGCCTCCCAGAGCCAACCAGAACTCAGATGGTTCCTGGCCTTCAGCCACGACCACCTTCTCACCCCTGGAGATCAGGTCAGCTACATTCTTAGCCATGGCTCTCTCATCACCGCTGCAGCCCTGCAAAAGATAAAACATACATTCAAATTTAGTGCCTTCACCCATGTAAGTCTCAGCGATAGTCAGAAAGGCCATCAAGCACTGTAATGTTGTAAAAGATTACAGGTAACATGAGTTCCTAAGTCAGGTTTTGAGTCACCTTTATTTTTTTGTTTTTAAATTGCATTTTTGTAAATATTTTCTTCTATCTTTTCATGTGACAACACTGAAGAAATGACACTTTGCTACAATGTAAAGTAGTGAGTGTACAGCTTGTATAACAGTGTAAATTTTCTGTCCCCTCAAAATAACTCAACACACAGCCATTAATAAGCAAAGAGATGGTCGGCACTCAGGATGACATCCAAAATAGTATTCCTTTATTAAATTCATGTACAGAGCTGTAAAACAGCCTACGCTCTTTGGACGTTAGTTCTAATGCCGCGTACACACGGTCGTACTTTTCGTCTACAAAAGTCCAACAGACGCTGATGGACTAAAGCTGGCTGGTAATCCGATCGTGTGTGGGCTTCTCCGGACTTTCAACCGACTTTTTTAGCCTCAAATACGACGTACTTTAGATTTGAAACATGCTTCAAAACTTTTACTTCGTACCTACGACGGACCCCGAAATCCGCTCGTCTGTGTGCTAGTCCGACGGACAAAAAGCCACGCTAGGGCACCTATTGGCTACTGGCTATGAACTTCCTTATTTTAGTCCGGTGTACGTCATCACGTACGAATCCGACCGACTTTTGTGTGGTCGTGTGTAGGCAAGTCCGGTCGTTAGAAAGTAGGCCGCAAGTCCGCGGCAAGTCCACCGAAAGTCTGCCGGAAGTCTGTCCGACAGGCTGTCCGACTTTTGTAGACGAAAAGTACGACCGTGTGTACGCGGCATTAGTCTTGAGCCATGACTAAGAACTAACGTCTGAAACGCGTAGGCTGTTTTACAGCTCTGTGCATGTATTTAATAAAGAAATACTATTTTGGATGTCATCCTGAGTGCCGACCATCTCTTTGCTTATTCTGGTACGTTGGATGTATCAGCAGCCTCAAAGTCTGAGCACCGGGCGGAGCTTTTATGTGGGAAGGTTGCAGCACCTATACACTTGATTTCCACACAACCATCATTGTCTAAACCGCTGGCAACAAAAGTGAGTACACCCCTAAGTGAAAATGTCCAAATTGGGCCCAATTAGCTATTTTCCCTCCCTGATGTCATGTGATTCGTTAGTGTTACAAGGTCTCAGGTGTGAATGGGGAGCAGGTGTGTTAAATTTGGTGTTATCGCTCTCACTCAACTCCACCCCTTCGAGCTCCTCATGGATCTCAAACTTACTGAATGACATATCAGTTTGGATGTCACACCACTTTCTCAAACTCAATCTTTCTAAAACTGAGCTTGTCATATTTCCTCCTTCCCGGCCCCCCCCCCCCCCCCATGACTTTACCATTAAGATCAACAGCACAACCATTTGTCCCTCCACACATGCCAGGGTCCTGGGTGTAATCCTTGACTCTGACCTCTCCTTCAGCCCCCACATCCAATCACTGGCTAAATCCTGCCGCCTTAACCTCCGCAACATCTCCACAATTCGACCCTTCCTAACCAATGATACCACAAAGCAACTTATTCACTCCTTGATTATTTCCCGCTGTGACTACTGCAACTCTCTCCTTAATGGCCTACTCTTACGCAGGCTATCCCCCCTTCAGTCTATTATGAATGCCGCTGCTAGACTAATACACCTCACTAACCGATCCGTGACTGCTGCCCCTCTCTGCCAATCCCTTCACTGGCTTCCCCTACCTCACCGTGTAAAATTCAAAATGCTAACCATAACATACAAAGCCAACCACAACATAACCCCCAACTACATCACCAACCTCATCTGCAGATATCGCCCAAATCGTCCCCTCCGCTCCTCCCAGGACCTCCTGCTCTCTAGCTCCCTTGTTACCTCCTCCCATGCTCGTCTTTAGGACTTCTCCAGAGCCTCTCCCATCGCCTGGTATATCCGATCAGTCCCTAACCTCTCCACCTTTAGGAGATCCCTGAAAACTCACTTATTCAGGGAAGCCTATACCACACCCACCTAAGAACCCGAGTCACCTCCCATCAAAAAATCCCCCGCAGCTATTACCTTTTGTACCACTACCCCCTCTCTTTAGAATGTAAGCTCTACGAGCCGGGCCCTCCTGTCCCTTCTGTATTGAACTTTACTGTAATTGTGCCACCCCCCTCTACATTGTAAAGTGCTGGGTAAACTGTTGGCGCTATATAAATCGTGTATAATAATAATAAGAAGAAGATTGCCAAGACCCTGAAACTGAGCTGCAGCACGGTGGCCAAGACCATACATCGGTTTAATACGACAAATTCCACTCAGAACAGGCCTCGCCATGATTGACCAAAAAAGTTGAGTGCACGTGCTCAGCGTCATATCCAGAGGTTGTCTTTAGGAAATAGACGTATGAGTGCTGCCAGCATTGCTGCAGAGGTTGAAGGGGTGGGGGGGTCAGCCTGTCAGTGCTCAGACCATACGCCGCACACTGCATTAAATGGGTCTGCCTGGCTGTCGTCCCAGAAGGAAGCCTCTTCTAAAGATGATGCACAAGAAAGCCCGCACACAGTTTGCTGAAGACAAGCAGACTAAGGACATGGATTACTGGAACCATGTCCTGTGGTCTGATGAGACCAAGATAAAAGTATTTGGCTCAGATGGTGACAAGCGTGTGTGGCGGCAACCAGGTGAGGAATACAAAGACAAGTGTGTCTTATCTACAGTCAAGCATGTTGGTGGGAGTGTCATGGTCTGGGGCTGCATGAGTGCTGCCAGCACTGGGGAGCTACAGATCATTGAGGGAACCATGAATGCCAACATGTACTGTGACATACTGAAGCAGAGCATGATCCCCTCCCTTCGGAGACTGGGCCGCAGGGCAGTATTCCAACATAACGACCCCAAACACACCTCCAAGATGACCACTGCCTTGCTAAAGAAGCTGAGGGTAAAGGTGATGGACTGGCCAAGCATGTCTCCAGACCTAAACCCTATTGATCATCTGTGGGACATCCTCAAACGGAAGGTGGAGGAGCGCAAGGTCTCTAACATCCACCAGCTCTGTGATGTCATCATGGAGGAGGGGAAGAGGACTCCAGTGGCAACCTGTGAAGCTCTGGTGAACTCCATGCCCAAGAGGGTTAAGGCAGTGCTGGAAAATAATGGTGGCCACACAAAATATTGACCCTTTGGGCCCAATTTGGACATTTTCACTTAAGGGTGTACTCACTTTTGTTGCCAGCGGTTTAGACATTAATGGCTGGGAGCGGGAGCAGCCGGCTCAGCCTCTCAGCAGCTTGTTGAGAGGCTGAGCCAGGTGCCGGTCCAGGCATGTGGGTGGATCCCAACCATATGATCATGCATCCTTCCCGAGCCTGGACCAGCTCAGTGACATCAGCCAACAGTGGGCTTCAGCCCGCTATTTGCTGAAAACGGGTCACAGGAGTGCAGAACAATCTACACTTCTGTGATCCACAGGTGAAGTACAGCCAAATGAGCTTTGGCTGTACTTCTCCTTTCAATATAATAAAAGAAATATATACAAAAATACTCAAACACCTCAGGAAGGACCATTAGATATCTTGTAGCCTGGTCTTCACCTTTTAAACTAACTGATATGAGTGACCCTACCAGGAACAGGAGGAACCAGCCAGCACAGCTTTCTCGGTTGTTTTCCTTACCTTTCCACACCAGATATAACAGGCTCCTCTTGTCTTCAGCACAAAAACATCATTAGAGTTGAGGGACGAGGCCCGTACTAATACTTCAAAAGCCTTGGTGTTGTACTCATTGGTTCCATATACATGAAACAGCCTGATCTCAGGGGGGGTCTCATCACTGTCTGCACGGGAGGTACCACCCTGGGTGAGGAAAAGATATTCTTTCATCCTGTATTTATTTAAAAGCAGAACTCCAAGCACATGGCTAAATTCACAAATACGTGTATGTTTAAAATGAAAATTTAGGCAAAATTGAGAATGGCATGCTGTATGTTGCAGCCTGTCTCTGCGTTAGCACAATGATTATTGTTTTTCTATCCCCTGTAACATAAATTTAGGGGTGTATTTATTTAAAAAAAAAAAATGAGCATAGCTGTATGTCCACCGAAACTGCTTGCAAATTTGTAATGTGCAAAAATCGAATGTTCCCAGGCTATATTCTCTGCAGATCAAATGTGTGAATGCGAAAAAATTACTAATTATGACCACTAGATGGAGCTGAGGAGCATCCTTCTTTCCTATGATAGTCAGCGCCATCTAGTTGGCATAACGCGCATTCTCGATCTGCGGAGAACGTTCAATTTTGCCCCATTCGCACAGAATAAATTTACATTACAGTTTTGCTGGAGGAAGGTGTACAGAATTATTTATCTTTTTTTTTTTTTTTGGAGTAAATTAGCAAATGTTTTTTTCCAACTGCGAATCTAGCTGTTTGCCTGAAGTTCCAGTCGCATGGTTATTAATTTGTTCTAAAACGGTGATAAGACAAACACATTGTTATTTGCTGCATCAGAAGTCCGAAGACTGTTTTACTTCATTTCCCAGCATGCCTCTTACCTCGTACACCACCATCTTCCCTTTAAATATAGCCATAAGGTGCGGGGGTTCTTTGCCCATAGTTACGCGCACTTGAACAGGCTCCCCTCCATATTGCTGGTCCAGGATCACAGACTGGTAGGCTGATGAGGCAATTTCATCTTGACTGGCATGGCGACCCTGTGAAAGGTATGTATATACATGGCGGGTAAGTGTGCTCCCAATGTACCAAACAGGATAAATGGAATACTATATTAGAATTTATTATTTTACTTTTTCTAACATTCGGAATGCTTTTGTCAGCTTAAAGTGTACTTAAAGCCTACAATTTTATTTCCAGTATGCTTGCCACCATGTCTGTATATCATTTTCCTAAAGGGACACTGTCATCAGAGATTAAAGCGGTAGTAAACTTGTATTGTTGCTGGAGAGGATCTATTTTTGTGCGGTAATCTATTGTTGCTGGCGGAGGATTTTTTGTTACTGGGAGGGGAGGTCAATTGTTGCTGGAAGGGATTTACTGTTTAAGGAGGGGGTCTACTGTTGCTGGCTGCTGGAAAGTCTATTGATGCTGGCTGCTGGGAGATCGGTTGTTGCTGCTGGGGGTCTATTGTTGCTGGGGGGGGGGGCGGCTCTATTGTTGCTGGCTGCTGGAGTGTCTATTGATGCTGGCTGCTGGGAGATCTGTTGTTGCTGCTGGGGGTCTATTGTTGCTGGTGGGGGGGGGCTCAATTGTTGCTGGCTGCTGGAGAGTCTATTGATGCTGGCTGCTGCGAGATCTGTTGTTGCTGCTGGGGGTCTATTGTTGCTGGTGGGGGGGGGGCTCTATTGTTGCTGGCTGCTGGAGAGTCTATTGATGCTGGCTGCTGCGAGATCTGTTGTTGCTGCTGGGGGTCTATTGTTGCTGGTGGGGGGGGGGGGCTCTATTGTTGCTGGCTGCTGGAGAGTCTATTGATGCTGGCTGCTGGGAGATCTGTTGTTGCTGCTGGGGGTCTATTATTGCTAGGAGGGGGGGGGGGGCTCTATTGCTGCTGGCTGTGGGGTATCTATTTAATTGCTTTTCTTGTTATTATTACCAAATTACTTAGCACTACAAAATGATACTTGGCTCTATATTCTCTAAAAGGGGTCGTACAGGGAGTTGGGTAGGGGGTGGGTAGGGGTGGAACCAAGGGTCAGTGCTCAGAGGTGATAATAATAATAAGATTATTCCCACGCTATCCGATATGGAAACGGCTAGGAATGGAAAAGCTGCTAACACCGAATCGGGTACACACCTGACCTTGGGGATAAATAAATATAAAAGGTGCTGATGAAGTCACGTGTGGTGTGACGTCACGCGTAGGGACGGGACAGGCTGCATTCACTGCTAGAGGCTTACGAGCTCGCTGCTCGTCGGATTGTATTGTTATTGATTCGTTTTTAATGTGAGTACCTGATTTTTCTCTAATAAAAACTAATATTTTACAAAAGCGGAATTACACTATTGGGATCCTTCCTACTTCATTATTTTATATACCTCCCTGCACTACATCTGAGGGAATTCATTCCGGATCTAGGATGGTGAGGGATGCGCTGGAGCCCCTAGGTGGACACCCCCAAAAGCTTTCTTTGGTCATATGCTTTTGCCCTATTACCCTAAGGTAAGGGGCCATTACTCACTTATGTGTATGCACACGAAGATGCACCTGATGTCACTCACTCTGAGCACCTTATCTGCAACGATTGCATGTTAGGACGTTGCTGTCACATATTTCATTTATATAAGGACATTGTTTGTGAAGCATTTTTATATGTATATTTTTTTCTTATATTTTTGGGATACTGAGGTCGTATCCATTTGAGACTGATTTTTTGCACTTTTGTCACTTTATGTGAAGCATGGTGTGCTGATTTTCATATCTGATCGATTTGTATACACCATTGCACATTGTCACTTTTTGAGTTGTTTTTTTGCACACAATTTGTACTTGTTTTTCTATATATATTCACTTGCACATATTAATGAATGTTTTATATAAATTATGAGTTAATTATATGTTACGGTGGTAATTTGTAAATATGTGTGTTCTTATGAACATGGGCTCACGTTTATGATATATGCTTATTATTTTTGGCTACTACCACGTACCACTGTATTTTTTAATCATATTTGGTGATGTAATTTTGATTTCAAGTTTCCCACTTAGTCTTTTCTTGTATGTTTTTAGTGCTCAGAGGTGGGTAGGGGCGGAACCAGGGGTTGGTGCTCAGGGGTGGGTAGGGGCGGAACCAAGGGTCGGTGCTCAGAGGTGGGTAGGGGCGGAACCAAGGGTTGGTGCTCAGAGGTGGGTAGGGGCGGAACCAAGGGTCGGTGCTCAGAGGTGGGTAGGGGCGGAACCAAGGGTTGGTGCTCAGAGGTGGGTAGGGGCGGAACCAAGGGTCGGTGCTCAGAGGTGGATAGGGGCGGAACCAAGGGTCAGTGCTCAGTGGTGTGTAGGGGCGGAACTAAGGGTCGGTGCTCAGTGGTGTGTAGGGGCGGAACCAAGGGTCGGTGCTCAGTGGTGGGTAGGGGCGGAACCAAGGGTCGGTGCTCAGAGGTGGGTAGGGGCGGAACCAAGAGTCGGTACTCAGAGGTGGGTAGGGGCGGAGCCAAGGGTCGGTGCTCAGAGGTGGATAGGGGCAGAACCAAGGGTCGGTGCTCAAAGGTGGATAGGGGTGGAACCAAGGGTCGCTGCTCAGAGGTGGGTAGGGGCGGAACCAAGGGTCGGTGCTCAGAGGTGGGTAGGGGCGGAATCAAGGGTCGGTGCTCAGAGGTGGGTAGGGGCGGAACCAAGGGTCGGTGCTCAGAGGTGGGTAGGGGCGGAACCAAGGGTCGGTGCTCAGAGGTGGGTAGGGGCGGAACCAAGGGTCGGTGCTCAGAGGTGGGTAGGGGCGGAACCAAGGGTCGGTGCTCAGGGGTGGGTAGGGGCGGAACCAAGGGTCGGTGCTCAGGGGTGGGTAGGGGCGGAACAAAGGGTCGGTGCTCAGAGGTGGGTAGGGGCGGAACCAAGGGTTGGTGCTTAGAGGTGGGTAGGGGCGGAACCAAGGGTCGGTGCTCAGAGGTGGGTAGGGGCGGAACCAAGGGTCGTTGCTCAGAGGTGGGTAGGGGCGGAACCAAGGGTCGGTGCTCAGAGGTGGGTAGGGGCGGAACCAAGGGTTGGTGCTCAGAGGTGGGTAGGGGCGGAACCAAGGGTCGGTGCTCAGAGGTGGATAGGGGCGGAACCAAGGGTCAGTGCTCAGTGGTGTGTAGGGGCGGAACTAAGGGTCGGTGCTCAGTGGTGTGTAGGGGCGGAACCAAGGGTCGGTGCTCAGAGGTGGGTAGGGGCGGAACCAAGGGTCGGTGCTCAGAGGTGGGTAGGGGCGGAACCAAGGGTCGGTGCTCAGAGGTGGGTAGGGGCGGAACCAAGGGTCGGTGCTCAGGGGTGGGTAGGGGCGGAACCAAGGGTCGGTGCTCAGGGGTGGGTAGGGGCGGAACAAAGGGTCGGTGCTCAGAGGTGGGTAGGGGCGGAACCAAGGGTTGGTGCTTAGAGGTGGGTAGGGGCGGAACCAAGGGTCGGTGCTCAGAGGTGGGTAGGGGCGGAACCAAGGGTCGTTGCTCAGAGGTGGGTAGGGGCGGAACCAAGGGTCGGTGCTCAGAGGTGGATAGGGGCAGAACCAAGGGTCGGTGCTCAGAGGTGGATAGGGGCACAACCAAGGGTCGGTGCTCAGAGGTGGGTAGGGGCGGAACCAAGGGTCGGTGCTCAGAGGTGGGTAGGGGCGGAACCAAGGGTCGGTGCTCAGAGGTGGGTAGGGGCGGAACCAAGGGTCAGTGCTCAGGGGTGGGTAGGGGCGGAACCAAGGGTCGGTGCTCAGAGGTGGGTAGGGGCGGAACCAAGGGTTGGTGCTTAGAGGTGGGTAGGGGCGGAACCAAGGGTCGGTGCTCAGAGGTGGATAGGGGCAGAACCAAGGGTCGGTGCTCAGAGGTGGGTAGGGGCGGAACCAAGGGTCGGTGCTCAGAGGTGGGTAGGGGCGGAACCAAGGGTCGGTGCTCAGAGGTGGATAGGGGCAGAACCAAGGGTCGGTGCTCAGAGGTGGATAGGGGCAGAACCAAGGGTCGTTGCTCAGAGGTGGGTAGGGGCGGAACCAAGGGTCGGTGCTCAGAGGTGGGTAGGGGGGGAACCAAGGGTCAGTGTTTAGAGGTGGATAGGGGGCGGGAACATGAAGAGACTTAGAGGGGGGAGTTTCTGCACCTATTCTCTAAGAAAAAAAACACTGAGGAAAACAAAAAAATACATTTCTCCTGCAAGGTAATAACATAATGTGCTAGTATGCATCGCACATTATAAAAGATTTACCTTGAAACAGATCCCTCCAGCAGTGCGCTGTTACCGCTGAAAGAGGTTCCATCTTTACCCGGTCTTCCTTTCCGGGTTTGCCGGTTCCGCCTGCTTGAATGGCCCGGGCTGCGATGACGTCATGGCTGGGGCACAGAGCTCTGAAGGAACGGCATTGAGAACTACAAGCCGTCTGCCTCGGTGACATACAGGATTTGTAGTTCATTCATTCACAGATTTCTGTGAATGAATGACGTGGCTGTCAAGAAGTATTTTTTTTTTTTTAAAACATTGACAGCAGGTGCGGGGAAAAGAACCTGCCCACCATCACAGGGAAGGGAAGGAGGTTGAGAGGGGTGGGGTTTGAGGTGGGGGGGGGGGGGTGCTGAAAATGTTACAGGTTACACCCTAAATACAGGTGTATCATGTTCAGAAGGTGAACGTAGCCTTTAACCCCTTCCCACCTGGCCTATTGTAATAAGACAGCCGGGCGGGAGCCCTGTTATCCTGGGAGGATGTCATATGACACCAGTTGACATTGCCAGGTGTCACAGAGAGAGGTCGCGGGGGAGCCCTATCAAAATTTTGCTATGGAGACCCTATGAAATGTAGTTAAAATCATTCTATGAAATAGTGCGGAAATCTTTTAAATTAGAGTGATTATCTAAGTGTTCTTTATTTTATGATTGACCCATCCTAAGCTTAATTTGTGTCAGCCAGGAACTGTAGGTCCTCCCTTGGCTCACCTGCCAGGTGTAGAGGATGTAGTGGTACTTGGTATTGACGAGGTACTTGTACAGAATGAGGTAACAGTCTCCACCGTAGAAATGTCCCAACCATTGTTTCTCTACTGGTACCAGTTCCAAATTCTCAATTCTCCAGACCTGTGGGGTCAGAACACAGAATGTCAGCGCAAGGCCAATGCAAAAACTTCTGCAACCATAGCAGCATTGCAAACACAACGTCATCAAATGTGGTGGTTGTTCATTGGCCTGGTTGTAGCTGTCAAATTTCTAGTATAAGATGGAAAGTGGAAGCAACCATCCGATCGGTTAAGTTGCACAACACACTTGACATACATTTGCCGATATTGGGACACCTGCCTTTACACACACATGAACTTTAATGGCATCCCAGTCTAAAGCTGGCCATACACCATACAATTTTCCTGTTCAATTTTCTTTAGATTTACCTTCAACTATGTAGTACAAGGGCCTGCCTGATTGCATCCAAATTGAAAGTGTTTAGGTTTGACCTCCTATTATATGGTTTTGGTAAATCTAAAGGAAAGTTGAACAGGAAAATTGAATAGTGTATGGCCAGCCTTAGTCCGTAGGGTTCAATATTGAGTTGGCCCACCCTTTGCAGCTATAACAGCATCAACTCTTCTGGGAAGGCCGTCCACAAGGTTTAGGAGTGTGTCTATGGGAATGTTTGATCATTCTTCCAGAAGTGCGTTTGTGAGGTCAGGCCCTGATGTTGGACGAGAAGGCCTGGCTCACAGTCTCCGCTCTAATTCATCCCAAAGGTGTTCTATCGGGTTGCGGTCAGGACTCTGCGCAGGCCAGTCAAGTTCCTTCACTCCAAACTCACTCATCCATGTCTTTATGGACCTTGCTTTGTGCACTGGTGCACAGTCATGCTGGAACAGGAAGGGGCCATCCCCAAACTGTTCCCACAAAGTTAGGAGCATGAAAGTGTCCAAAATGTCTTGGTATGCTGATGCCTTAAGAGTTCCCTTCACTGGAACTAAGGGGCCAAGCCCAACCCCTGAAACCCCCCCCCCCCACACACACACACACCATAAACCCCCCTCCACCAGATGATTTGGACCAGTGCACAAAGCAAGGTCCATAAAGACATGGATGAACAAGTTTGGGGTGGAGGAACTTAACTGGCCTGCACAGAGTCCTGACCTCAACACCTTTGGGATGAATAAGAGCGGAGACTGCGAGCCAGGCCTTCTCCTCCAATATCAGGGCCTGACTTTACAAATTAACTTCTGGAAGAATGGTCAAACATTCCCATAGACACACTCCTAAACCTTGTGGACAGCCTTCCCAGAAGAGTTGAAGCTATTATAGCTGCAAAGGGTGGGCCAACTCAATATTGAACCCTACGGACTAAGACTGGGATGCCATTAAAGTTCATGTGCGTGTACAGGCAGGTGTCTCAATACTTTTGACAATATAGTTGCATGAAAATATATTCTCACCTCCGCCTCTCCCGATCCGTCATCGACCATCTTGTTATGCGCTGCTACCTCTGGTTTGGCGTGCATGAGCGTGGCGTCAAACTTCACTTGCTCCACTTTGGCTAAACAAATATCAAGTTTAATATGGGGGTTATCAATAGAATAATACCAATGCAAGGTTGTTGTCTTTAATACTGAATGCGGACACAGAACAATGCGAATAGAACAAATACTAACGAACACGAGAAGCAAAATGATACCCCAGCTCCACTGCCAATATGATGATCTATGAACTGTGATCCGGTGCTCTAGCCAGGACGTTCAGGCCCCAAAATGCAGTACTTGAATCAGAAAAGGGCTGGAGACTTGGATGCTCTTGAAAAAAAGTCCTTTATTGGGTTACATGGGTACACGGGTACAGGCTACGCTGACGCGTTTCGGCTAAGAAGCCTTCATCAAAGCATTGATGCTTTGATGAAGGCTTCTTAGCCGAAACGCGTCAACGTAGCCTGTACCCGTGTACCCATGTGACCCAATAAAGGACTTTTATTCAAGAGCATCCGAGTCGCCAGCCCTTTTCTGATTCAAGTACTAAAGAACACGGTTTGCTATCACAGGCACCACATCCTAATTCAGAGGACAGTGCAAAGGAAAAAATATAGGGACTGCCTGGACTGCGGATGTGAAGTGCTGTTTGGCTCGTTGACCGACTTTGTCTTTTAAAGCTGCCCACTTTATCAGTCGGGCTTTTCCCTGGCGTGTTTTCTTAGGAAGTTGGCTCTATTTTTTTGGTCCATATTCAAATTTCATTTTTCTAATTCTTTGGATCTATTGGATTCATTGTATGATTAAAAAAGACCATCTAAAGAGAAGTTTCCATTGTTCCACCACCGCTTTATATTCTTTTCTTCCTCTTCTGCCTGGTCTGTTCATGGTATTTTCCCATTAGATTCAGCGCTATCCATACGTGGCTCATAGGTGTTTCTATAGGGTGCTCCTGATGAAGCAATCAGGTTGGGAAACACGTCGCGACCACGGCACCTCTTCCTCCGCTACTGACCCTGTTTGTTACACTTTAATATCTATAGTGCCTTGATCTATATTAATATAATACCAGACGGGACTAGTGCCATATCAGGGAATTCATTTTGTTTGTACATCATGTTTTATAACCTTTTAATGATAGGATGTAATAAAATGTTGTGCTTTTAACACCTTCCCACCTGTCCTATAGTAAAATGATGGCCAGGCAGGTGCGTCATATGACGTCCTCCCAGAACGTGCCTCGCGCGGGGCCACACAGTGGCGGAATCTGTCACCGGCTGTGTCCACCGGACACAGCCAATGACTGATCACTGCACAGCCCCGCTGCCAGTGCCATGGGATCACTGTGACCAATCACATTTTGTTGCTAGCTGTGGTTGGTCACAGTGATCACATGGTACAGACAGGGCCAATCACAGCCCATCTGTACCATGTGATTAGTTACATAGTTACATAGTAGGTGAGGTTGAAAAAAGTCCATCAAGTCCAACCTATGTGTGTGATTTTATGTCAGTATTACATTGTATATAACTGTATGTTGTGGTCATTCAGGTGCTTATCTAATAGTTTCTTGAAACTATCGATGCCCCCCGCTGAGACCACCGCCTGTGGAAGGGAATTCCACATCCTTTCCGCTTTTACAGTACAGAACCCTCTACGCAATTTAAGGTTAAACCTCTTTTCTTCTAATGTTAATGAGTGGCCACGTGTCTTATTAAACTCCCTTCTTCTGAAAAGTGTTATCCCTATTGTGGGGTCACCAATACGGTATTTGTATATTGAAATCATATCCCTCTCAAGCGTCTCTTCTCCAGAGAGAATAAGTTCAGTGCTCGCAACCTTTCCTCATAACTAATATCCTTCAGACCCTTTATTAGCTTTGTTGCCCTTCTTTGTACTCGCTCCATTTCCAGTACATCCTTCCTGAGGACTGGTGCCCAGAACTGGACAGCATACTCCAGGTGCGGCCGGACCAGAGCCTTGTAGAGCGGGAGAATTATCGTTTTATCTCTGGAGTTGATCCCCTTTTTAATGCCAATATGCTGTTTGCTTTGTTAGCAGCAGTTTGGCATTGCATGCCATTGCTGAGCCTATCATCTACTAGGACCCCCAGGTCCTTTTCCATCCTAGATTCCCCCAGAGGTTCTCCCCCCAGTGTATAGATTGCATTCATATTTTTGCCACCCAAATGCATTATTTTACATTTTTCTACGTTAAACCTCATTTGCCATGTAGTCGCCCACCCCATTAATTTGTTCAGGTCTTTTTGCAAGGTTTCCACATCCTGCGGAGAAGTTATTGCCCTGCTTAGCTTAGTATCGTCCGCAAATACAGAGATTGAGCTGTTCACCCCATCCTCCAGGTCGTTTATGAATAAATTAAATAGGATTGGTCCCAGGACAGAACCCTGGGGGACCCCACTACCCACCTCTGACCATTCTGAGTACTCCCCATTTATCACCACCCTCTGAACTCGCCCTTGTAGCCAGTTTTCAATCCATGTACTCACCCTATGGTCCATGCCAACGGACCTTATTTTGTACAGTAAACGTTTATGGGGAACTGTGTCAAATGCTTTCGCAAAATCAAAGTCTACGGGCCTTCCTTTATCTAGATGGCAGCTCACCTCCTCATAGAAGGTTAATAGATTGGTTTGGCAAGAACGATTCTTCATGAATTCATGCTGATTACTGCTAATGATACCGTTTTCATTACGAAAATCTTGTATATAGTCCCTTATCATCCCCTCCAAGAGCTTGCATACTATTGATGTTAGGCTAACTGGTCTGTAATTCCCAGGGATGTATCTTGGCCCTTTTTTAAATATTGGTGCTACATTGGATTTTCTCCAATCAGCTGGTACCATTCCAGTCAGTAGACTGTCAGTAAAAATTAGGAACAATGGTCTGGCAATTACTTCACTGAGTTCCCTAAGGACCCTCGGGTGCAAGCCATCTGGTCCCGGTGACTTATTAATGTTAAGTTTTTCAAGTCTATTCCTAATTCTGTCCTCTGTTACCCATGGAGGTGCTTCCTGTGATGTGTCATGAGGATAAACACTGCAGTTTTGGTTACTGAAGCCCCCCGATTCCCTCGTGAGACTGAGGAGAAGAATAAATTCAATACCTTTGCCATCTTCCCGTCCTTTGTACCCAGATTCCCTTCCTCATTCCTTATGGGGCCAATATGGCCTGTCCTCCCTCTTTTACTGTTTATATACTTAAAGAATTTCTTGGGGTTTTTCTTGCTCTCCTCCGCTATGTGTCTTTCGAGTTCTATCTTAACCGCACTAATTGCACCCTTAAATTTCTTGTTGCATTCTTTGTAAAGTCTGAATGCTGATGATGATCCCGCAACCTTGCATTTTTTGAAGGCCTTCTCCTTTGCTTTTATATGCATTTTTACATTGGAGTTAAGCCATCCAGGACTTCTGTTCGCTCTTTTAAATTTATTTCCCAATGGGATGCCCTGGCTAATGCCCTTATTTAATATACTCTTAGAGCAAACCCATCTGTCCTCCATGTTCTTTGTTCCTAACATTTTATCCCAATTTATATCTTCTAGCAAGGTTCGTAGTTTAGGGAATTTGGCTCTTTTGAAATTTAGTGTTTTTGTATTCCCCTTATGTTTCCTATTTGTGTGATTTATACTGAAGCTAATTGACCTGTGATCGCTGTTTCCTAAATTGCCCCGTATTTCCACATCCGTGATCAGGTCGGTATTTTTGGTAATCAGTAGGTCTAGTAACGCTTTGTTTCTAGTTGGTGTGTCTACCATCTGACCCATGAAATTGTCCTGCAAGACATTTAGGATCTGGCGAGCCTTAGATGAATATTCCTATTGCCCAGTCTATGTCTGGATAATAAAAATCCCCAATTATGATGACACCTCCCATCCTTGCCGCTAATCCAATTTGTGATAGGAGATCCGTATCCTCCTCCTCCCTCAGGTTAGGGGGCCTATAGCATACTCCCAGTATTATTTTCCCCTTAGCTTCATCCCTTTGGAGCTCTACCCATAAGGATTCCACCTCCTCCCTAGCTCCCCTAGTGATGTCAACTCTCACATTCACACATTATTCTTGATATACAGGCATACCCCTCCCTCTTTTTTACCCTCCCTATCCCTGCGATAAAGGGAATACCCTTGAATGGTTTCCAGGCAATCATGAGAGCTGTTGAACCAAGTCTCTGAAATTCCTACTAAATCTAAATCCCCCTCGTACAACAGTATCTCTAATTCACCCATCTTGTCCGCCAGACTCCTGGCATTAGTGAACATGCCCCGTAGTTTAGACTGGTCACATACTGTCTCCTTATTGGGAGTTCCAAGGTTTAACCAATCACAGCTAATCAAGGGAAAAGACACGTAATGAACCAGTTTAATTCAGTAAAAATGGTTTCTTATACCAATAAAATTCATTGGTATTTGCAATCATAATGTGTAAAAAAAAAAAAAAAAAAAATCCTGATCACTTCCCCAGAGTAGTACTGGAGCATTGTCATGATGTCACTTCACAGAGTGGAAGTAAACAATTTTTTTTTTTTTTTTAAAGCAAAAGATCTAATATTTTTCTTTGACCTTTTGCTTTTAAAGGTAAAGGAGAGATTTGGAGTATTTTTGACCGCTGATCTCTCTATAAAGAGGACCTGTCATCCTTATTTTTATTACAAGGAATGTTTACATTCCTTGTAATAGGAATACAAGTGCTAAGAAAAAGATTAATAAGACAGTGTTAAACTAAAAAAAAAAATAAATAAATAAGGTTTTTTTTTTTTTTTTTTTAAAGCGCCCCCATCCCTCTGTGCTCGTATGTAAACAGTGTTTACACCACATGTGAAGTATCACCGCAAACGTTAGAGCGAGAGCAATAATTCTAGTGCTAGACCTCCTCTGTAACTCTAAATAGGTAACCTGTAAAACTTTTTAAAGCGTCCCCTATGGAGATTTTAAGTACCGTAGTTTGTCGCCATTACACGAGTGTGCGCAATTTTAAAGCATGACATTTGGGTATCCATTTCCCCGGCGTAACATCATCTTTCATATTTTACAAAAAAATTGGGTTATATATTGTGGGTTTTTTTTTATTATTCATTAAAGTGTGATTGAAAAAACCACTGTGCAAATACTGTGTGACATAAAAAAATGCAACAATCACCATTTTATTCCCTAGGGTCTCTGCTAATATATATATATAAATATATATATATATATATATATATATATATAATATATATATATATATATATATATATATATATATATATATATATATATATATATATATATATAATGTTTGGGGGTTATAAGTAATTTTCTAGCAAACAATACTGAAACTTGTAAACAAAAAGTGCCAGAAAAAGGCTTGATCTTCAAGTGGATAGAAATCATAATATCAACTTTAATTATGCGTGGAGTTAAATAGCCGAAACAAAAAAGTTGCGCTTGTTAAAGTGCCAGTTCTACAAAACAAAACAGCCAGCAATGCCTGCGAAAATCCCATCATGATCTGCTCTCAACTCTTGATCACCTGCTTAGACTAGGGTTGCCACTTTTTCTTCAAGCCAAATCCGAACATTTTAGCGGCGCTCGCTAATTTTTTTTAAATTTTTTTTTTTATCATAAGCTATAGGATTGTACTAAACCTGGAATACCTTTGGGCACTCCAAAGAGAATAGTAATGCCGTACATATATAGTGCCCCCACACCCTCCTGTCAAGCCCTGTTCCGAGCCACATTCCTGGTTGAATAATGTGTCTGGGTTTCAGGTGGGCTGATTCAAAACCCGAACTGTCCTAGTGAATCCCGGACAGGTGACAACCCTAGCTTAGACCAGCCAATGCCTCCCCATATAGACATCCGTTAAGTTTGCATTGAATTGATGTTCTACTTACCTATTTTACCAACAGTATGTGTCTTCCCTATACCAACAGTCTCGTTAGTTGTAGGCCACTTTTGGAAGAGCTGCTTGAACACAGCAGACTCGGAACCGTCGTTTTCTAACGCCACGTTGGTGGAATTGGGGTAGTTCTTTGCTTTGATATAATTCTGTGAAGAAAACAAATCACGCCTTCTCTGTTGGTTTTGGTGTTTTAGAAGGAAAATAGATCCCAGAATAAATAGCCACTGGACCTCGACCAATCCCATCTGCTAAGCTAGGTGTTACAGAGTTACATAGTAGGTGAGGTTGAAAAAAAGACACAAGTCAATCAAGTCCGTCAAGGTGTCTTACTTCCTACTCCACAGCATAAACATGAAAGTCCAGGGGACCCATCCAGTCATGTTTATGTCTAAAGCTAGACCAAAAGACATCTTCAAACAGCTATATTTAACATACTCAACCAACCATGGCAGTAACTGCCCTAAAAAGTCTTCACCATCATAATCAGTTGGTGCTTTATACACTATATTACCAAAGTATTGGCCTTTACTGCCTTTACACACACATGAACTTTAATGGCATCCCAGTCTTAGTCCGTAGAGTTCAATATTGAGTTGGCCCACCCTTTGCAGCTATAACAGCTTCAACTCTTCTGGGAAGGCCGTCCACAAGGTTTAGGAGGGTGTCTATGGGAATGTTTGACCATTCTTCCCAGAAGAGCATTTGTGAGGTCAGGCCCTGATGTTGGATGAGAAGGCCTGGCTCGCAGTCTCCACTCTAATTCATCCCAAAAGTGTTATATCGGATTGAGGTCAGGACTCTGTGCAGGCCAGTCAGATTTCTCCACCCCAAACTCGCTCATCCATGTCTTTATGGACCTTGTTTTGTGCACTGATCCAAATCATTGGGTGGAGGGGGGGTTAAGGTGTGGGGTTGTTTTTCAGGGGTTGGGCTTGGCCCCTTAGTTCCAGTGAAGGGAATTCTTAAGGCGTCAGCATACCAAGACATTTTGGATAATTTCATGCTCTCAACTTTGTGGGAAGAGTTTGAGGTTGGCCTTTCTGGTTCCAATATGACTGCTCACCAGTGCACCAAGCAAAGTTCATAAAGACATGGATGAGCGAATTTGGGGTGGAGGAACTTGACTGGCCTGCACAGAATCCTGACCTCAACCCAATAGAACACCTTTGGAATGAATTATAGCGCAGACTGCGAGCCAGGCCTTCTCGTCCAACATCAGTGCCTGACCTCACAAATGCGCTTCTGGAAGAATGGTGAAACATTCCCATAGACACCCTCCTAAACCTTGTGGACAGGCTTCCCAGAAGAGTTGAAGCTGTTATAGCTGCAAAGGGTGGGCCAAACTCAATATTGAACCCTACGGACTAAGACTGGGGTGCTATTAAAGTTCATGTGCCACAATACTTTTGGCAATATATTTTCCATTTACTGAAAACTTTCCAAAATCTGCTATCCAATTTTGAAATGATTATATAGGTGGCCTATCGGCATACCCAGGGCCACGGCAGACCAACAACTTTGAGATTTGTAGCAGCTGCACATCTCTAGAAATTGTCTGCACTTCTTTTTGGTTGTCTATAGAGATGCTACCTTAGCTGGCTGCGAATTTTTCCAAATATTCGTAAGAAAACGAATATTCGCAAATTCACGAATTCTGAGATTCGAAAATTCAAAAATTTTGAAAATCTGAAAATTCGAAAATCTAAAATAATAACTAACTAACTTAACTATCACTAACAATTAAATTATAGGTATTGGAACTTCCTTTCAAATTTGGCTGTTAGTGAACGTAACGCATACGAATTTATCCGAAGTTACGAATTATTCGAAATAACAAATGCCGCATCTAAACAAATGGAACTAAACAAATTATTAATAATAATAATAATAAAAAGTTTTTATTATTATTATTGTTATTTATTATTATTAATTAGTTACTTTCCATTTCTTTAGATGTGGCATTCGTTATTTCGGATAATTCGTAACTTCGGATAAATTCGTATGCGTTACGTTCACTAACAGCCAAATTTGAAAGGAAGTTCCAATACCTATAATTTAATAGTTAGTTATTATTAGTTAGTTAGTTCTTCTTTCGAATTTTTGGATTTTCTTTCTTATTTTCAGATTTACGAATTTTTTAATTTACGAATTGTGATCATAACGAATGACCCGAAAAAAAACCAAAAAAAAAACAAACAAAAATGAAACAAAAATAAACGATTTAACAATCTAAACATATGGAACGGAACAAATTAATAATAAATAATAATAATAATAAAAAGTTGTTATTATTATTATTGTTATTTATTATTATTAATTAGTTACTTTCCATTTCTTTAGATGCGGCATTCGTTATTTCGGATAACTCGTAACTTCGGATAAATTTGTATGCGTTACGTTCACTAACAGCCAAATTTGAAAGGAAATTCCAATACCTATAATTTAATTGTTATTTTTTATTAGTTCGTTAGTTAGGTATTCTTTCGAATTTTTGGATTTTCTTTCTTAATTTCAGATTTATGAATTTACGAATTTTCGAATTTACAAATTGTGATCATAACGAATGACCCGAAAACGAACAAATTTTTCGGCAGTGCACATGTCTAGCCCTCATGAAGGTGTCTTTTTTTTATCAAATAATTATTTTTATTTTTATAATCAGACATACAAACAGATATCATATCAAATAAGTTCATTAAATATCTGAAGTTATTAAATGATATAAAAAAAAAGAAAAAAACACAAAACAAAAACACAAAAAAAAAAAAAAAAAAGGAAATGAAAATAACAAAACAAAAACATAAACCAAACAAAGGTGACTTTAGTAGATGATGTATCTGAAGTTATTAAATGATATAAAAAAAAAAAAGAGAAAAAAACCCAAAACAAAAAAACACAAAAAAAAAAAAGGAAATGAAAATAACAAAACAAAAACATAAACCAAACAAAGGTGACTTTAGTAGATGATGGTGGACATTGTCATGGTTGCTCTACTCACCATGGCACGTGGCATGGCTTGCGATCTCTCCTCTTTTGAAGCGTTCTTTCCTTTCCACACAAAGACCTTTATTCCTCCTTGATCCAAGATATAGCAGTCCTGCCCAGGACAAGACAGGAGTCATTAGCTTACACTGCAAACCCATTTTTAGATTGACAAGATAATGTTTGAGCCCAGATTCACACTGGTGCATGGAAAACACTGCATGCGATTCACACAGGAATCGCACCACATTCCTATGCACATCCCATGCAATGCCTGTGCGGTGCGATTAGAGCTCAAATCGCATCCGCACCAAAATGGTGCAGGACCCTCCCCCCCCCCCCTGCACCTGAATCCCGTTGCATGGGTGTTCGCACTCGCGCAATGCAATTCTGGCAATCGCTCTGCATTTTGCGATTTGTTTCAGGGTGTCATTAATCTAAACATCGACACCCACAGCAGATCGCAGGCGACTGCCAAGCAGATCCAATCTTGTGCGCTTCCCACATTGCATCAGCGTGAACCAGGGCTGAGTGACAGAAGCCCCGCCAGAATGTCTCGAAGGGATTGAGCCTCGGTTCACACGGTGCGAATTCGCCACGGATTCCGCACTGTGTCAAAAATCGCGCCCCCTCTTCATGAGGACCGCTGTGGGTGTGTATGTTAAGTAAACGACACCCCCGAAGTCAGTTTGCAAAACGCAGTGAGATTTGCAGAATCAGATCACGTGGGTGATCCGATTCTGGTGCATGGATTCCAATGGGGGGGGGTTGTTTGAAGCATCTGATTAGAGCCAGAGGTTCTAATAGGCTTCAAGAGAGGATGGGCTCGGGGCGCAGAGCAATGCGCTCCAAACCCACCCAGTTGTGTGATATGGCAAATGAATATTCGCTATTGTCACACTGATCCTCCTCCCGGGCCAATCAGGAAGCGGGACCCGTCACCCGATTGGCTGAAAGGAGAGGCGATCCTATTGGACGCCTAGGAGGAGGAGGGAGGAGACGCACGAAGGAAGCCACCGTGATGCAGAGGAGGAGCCGCCGCCTGTCGCCCGCAGCCCGTAGGAGTGCTGCCCGCCTGCAACCTAGATGTGGTAAGCGCCTGGATGACCGACCAACCGTGTGACCCCCCTCCCGTGTGTGTGTGTGGGGGGGGTGTTGCACTGGTGACCCGACCGACAGTGAGCTGGGGGGAAGGAGGTTGGGGGTGTGCCACGGGCAGACCAGGGAGGGGGGGTGGTTGTTTGCCACCCCCCCAAAAAAAAAAAAACACCAGCCGCCACCAGTCCTGCGTCCACACGTTGCGCTCTTTTACTAGTAAAAAATGAAAAATACATAAAATATATCCCATATATAACTTTTGCGCAAACCACATGTTGGGATTTTTTTTTTTACAAAAAATATGTAGCAGGGTACATATTGGCCTAAGAAATTAGTTTTTTTACTTTTTTTATTGGACGTGTTTTATAGCAGAAAGTAAAAAATATTGTTTTGTTTTTTTCAAAATTGTTGGTCTTTTTTTTTTGCTTATATCGCAAATACCACCAAAAGAAAGCTCTATTTGTGGGTAAAAAAGGACATATGTTTTATTTGTGTACAGCGTCGCACAACCGCGCAATTGTCAGTTAAAGTAACGCAGTGCCGAATAGCAAAAAATGGCCTAGTCATGAAGGGGGGTAAATCTTGCGGAGGTTAAGTGGTTAATAAAAACCTGTTTGGAGTCAACTGCACAATAGTACGCAGACAGCAAAAAATGAACTAAGAACTCAGCCTGCTCTCCTCCAATGTTCAGATTTGTCCTGTCAACCACCTCCCCAATCCCCCCACAGCCTTTCACTGGGAAGCTTAGTGTACTGCTGTTTCTCCTCCTCTAGGTCTTATGTAGTGAGAACAGAGGGAATGTGATCACTTATAAAAAAGGGGTAAAAAAGGTATACAATGGAACCTTGGTTTACGAGTAATGCGGTTAACGAGCGTTTTGAAAGAAGAGCAACTTTTTTTTTTTTAATTCTGACTCGGTTTGTGAGTGTTGTCTTGCAAAACGGGAAGAATTCAAGCTAATGGGGTGTACAGTACCGCATTTGGCCAGAGGTGCGGGGGGGCCGGGGACACTCAGAACGGTTCAGAGCCGTTCGGAAATACTCGGAACGACTTATAAATACTCGGAAACACTCCGTTCCTGAGTGTTTCATAGGCTTTCCAAGCTGTCCCCGAGTATTTCTGAGGCTCTCCGGTGCCCCCCCACCTCTGGCCACATGCGGTATTGCATGTAAAGAAGTCAATGCAAGACGAATTATCTTCGTTTCCATTGACTTCTATGGGGAAACTTGCTTTGATATGCGAGTGCTTTGGATTACAAGCATTCTCCTGGAACGGATTATGCTCCTAATCCAAGGTTCCACTGTATATATATATTTTTTTTTTAACTATACACAAATGTTTTGCTTTTCATTTCTATTTGACCCAATTGAGCCCCCTAGGTTTTACCCCCTTAATGACCAGGCCCACGGCACTGCAATACTTTAACGGACAATTTCGCGGTCGTTTGACGCTGTACACAAATTGATGTCCTTTTTTTCCCCACAAGTAGATATTTCTTATGGTGGTATTTGATCACCTCTGTGGCTTTTATTTTTTACGCTATAAACAAAAAAAGGCCGACAATCTTGAGAAAAAAAGAAATATTTTTTACTTTATGCTATAAAACGCACCCAATAAAAAAAATGTAAAAAAATCTAATTTATTCACCAATTTAGGCCAATATATATTCTGCTACATGTTTTTGGTAAAACAAATCCCAATAAGCGTATATTGATTGGTTTGCGCAAAAGTTATCGCGTCTACGAACTATGGGATATATTTATGGAATTTTTTTTTTTTTTAACTAGTAATGGCGGCGATCAGCTATTTTTAGCGCGACTGCGACATTGCAGCAGAAAAATCGGACACTAAGTGACACTTTTTGGGGACCAGTGACACCAATACAGTGATCAGTGCTAAAAAAACTGTTACTGTACTAATGACACTGGCTGGGAAGGGGATGACATCAGGGGGCAATCAAGGGGTTAAATGTGTCCCTAGGGAGTGCTTTCTAACTGTGTGGGGGAGGTGCTTTGACTAAAGGAAAACAGAGATCCGTGTTACTGTTTTGCAGAAACACTACATCTCCAATTTTACCTCTGGCAGAGCGGCAATCTGCCTTGTTTACATAGGCAGACCGCCATTCTGCCTCTTCTCAGAACGATCGGCAGGTCCTGCCGGACCCGCTGATTGGCTCCTGTTGTGTCCAATCACAAACGGGAGCGGGCCGCCGGCAGCGTGCGTGCACGCCCCAGTCCCCGTGCACTAAATCACCTACAGGAACGTGATTTCACGCAGGAGAGCCGCCCTGCCGCAGTATATCTGCGTGTGGGGCGGCACTTACGTTGTTAAACTGAATGGGTTGTTTTACAAGGTGATCGTTTACAATCACTTTAAGCTCAACTCCAGACACATATTTAAAAAATACTTTTTAATGCAGGTATGTATTTATTAAAGAGCATTTTTTTTTCTTTTATATGAAGTTAATGTAAAGTAGGGGGTAGCGCTAGGGGGGGTACTCGAAGGGGATAGGGTAGGAGCACCGGCAGGGGGACCCCAGAAAAGGAGGATCGGGGCTACTCTGTGCAAAACCATTACATAGAGCAGGTAAATATAACATGTTTGTTATTTTAGAAAAAAAAAACTATCTTTAATATAACTTTAGGATCCATGTGATTTGAGCTATAGGGATTTTAATTTGTCGCGGGGCGGGGGTCTACTTGTTGTATGGAGGATGTCTGCTATCATGGTATGTGTGCTCTTCAGGACAGCTGGACTTACATCATGACCCAACAAGTCTTTAGTCAAAGGCTTAGTAGCCACTTCCTGGACCATCAGGTTCCCATTCTGATCGGATACCCTGTGTACAAAAGAAAATCAGGCATTTTAGTAAATACAAATGTCAAATTTACAATTCTGTGGAGTCATAATGAGTACAGAAAAATGTTCTGGTTTGTACAACAATGCTGGAAAACGAAGGGTTCAGATCTGATTCCCGTCTTCCAGGGCTTTCTCGGCGCAGTGAAAGGCTCATCCTTCTAAGGCTACTTTCACACTGGGGCGTTGGGGGCGTCGGCGGTAAAGCGCCAATATTTTTAGCGGCACTTTACCATGGTTTTTGCGTCGCTTTTCGGCCACTAGCGGGGAGCTTTTAACCCCCGCTAATGGCCGAAAAAGGGTTAAAAGCGCCTGCAAAGCCCCGCTGCAGCGGGGCTTTGCCAGCACTTCGGCGGCGCTGGCCATTGATTTCAATGGGCAGGGGCAATTTAGGAGCGGTGTATACACCGCTCTTAAAGCGCCTCAAATATGCTGCTTGCAGGACTTTTTTTAGCGTCCTGCCAGCACACCGCTCCAGTGTAAATGGCCTCGGGCTTTCACACTGGAGTGAGAGGAGAAGCGCTTTACAGGCGCTTTACAGGTGCTATTTTTAGCGCTATAGCGCCTGTAAAGCTCCTCAGTGTGAAAGCAGCCTAAATGTAGCACCCTCTAGTGTGCTAGAAGTGTACATAGGTTTTTCTGTAGTGTAGGTAAATTGTTAGGCTCCGCTGCCAGCCAGCTCTGTGTTTAATCTGGGTCAGGGTGAGTACTCCAGGGAGGCTGGATGACTCATCGGGCAGTATCTCTGGTGTCTCGCCCTACTTGCTGTATTGCTATGCTGAATTTCCCGAAACGCATCGGGCTATAGAAAAAGTGTCTTTTTCTCATACTACAGTGCCTTGCAAAAGTATTCGGCCCCCTTGAACTTTTCAACCTTTTGCCACATTTCAGGCTTCAAACATAAAGATATAAAATTTTATTTTTTTGTGAAGAATCACCAACAAGTGGGACACAATTGTGAAGTGGAACGAAATCTATTGGATATTTTAAACTTTTTTAGCAATTAAAAAACTGAAAAGTAGTGCGTGCAAAATTATTCGGCCCCTTTACTTTCAGTGCAGCAAACTCACTCCAGAAGTTCAGCGAGGATCTCTGAATGATCCAATGTTGTCCTAAATGACTGATGGTGATAAATAGAATCCACCTGTGTGTAATCAAGTCTCTGTATAAATGCACCTGCTCTGTGATAGTCTCAGGGTTCTGTTGAAAGCGCAGAGAGCATCATGAAGACCAAGGAACACACCAGGCAGGTCCGTAATACTGTTGTGGAGAAGTTTAAAGCCGGATTTGGATACAAAAAGATTTCCCAAGCTTTAAACATCCCAAGGAGCACTGTGCAAGCGATCATTTTGAAATGGAAGGAGTATCAGACCACTGCAAATCTACCAAGACCTGGCTGTCCCTCTAAACTTTCAGCTCAGACAAGGAGAAGACTGATCAGAGATGCAGCCAAGAGGCCCATGATCACTCTGGATGAACTGCAGAGAACTACAGCTGAGGTGGGAGAGTCTGTCCATAGGACAACAATCAGTCGTACACTGCACAAATCTGGCCTTTATAGAAGAGTGGCAAGAAGAAAGCCATTTCTCAAAGATATCCATAAAAAGTCTTGTCTAAAGTTTGCCACAAGCCACCTGGGAGACACACCAAACATGTGGAAGAAGGTGCTCTGGTCCGATGAAACCAAAATCGAACTTTTTGGGCACAATGCAAAACGATATGTTTGGCGTAAAAGCAACACAGCTCATCACACTCAACACACCATCCCCACCGTGAAACATGGTGGTGGCAGCATCATGGTTTGGGCCTGCTTTTCTTCAGCAGGGACAGGGAAGATGGTTAAAATTGAGGGGAAGATGGATGCAGCCAAATACAGGACCATTCTGGATGAAAACCTGTTGGAGTCTGCAAAAGACCTGAAACTGGGATGGAGATTTATCTTCCAACAAGACAATGATCCCAAACATACAGCAAAATCTACAAAGGAATGGTTCACAAATAAACGTATCCAGGTGTTAGAATGGCCAAGTCAAAGTCCAGACCTGAATCCAATTGAGAATCTGTGGAAAGAGCTGAAAACTGCTGTTCACAAACGCTCTCCATCCAACCTCACTGAGCTCGAGCTGTTTTGCAAGGAAGAATGGGCAAGAATTTCAGTCTCTCGATGTGCAAAACTGATAGAGACATACCCCAAGCGACTTGCAGCTGTAATCGCAGAAAAAGGTGCCTCTACAAAGTATTAACGCAAGGGGGCCAAATAATTTTGCACGCCCCAATTTTCATTTTTTTATTAGTTAAAAAAGTATCAACAATCCAATAGATTTCGTTCCACTTCACAATTGTGTCCCACTTGTTGGTGATTCTTCACAAAAAATAAAAATTTTATATCTTTATGTTTGAAGCCTGAAATGTGGCAAAAGGTTGAAAAGTTCAAGGGGGCCGAATACTTTCGCAAGGCACTGTATATGAACATTAGGTACTATTTTATGTCTTTTTCTCATACTATATGAACATTATGTACTATTTTATGTCTTTTTCTCATACTATATGAACATTGTGTACTATTTTATGTATGGTGTTGTTTCACACCGCCACACTGTTTTATAAAATAATACATTTTTTTTATATTTTCAAAACACTGTGTTTCCAAAATTTCGCCCTTAAAGTCCCATAGTACCGGGGGGTACTTGTCTTCTTCAAATACACAATATATTTGGGATGGTGGCAACGAAAAATTTAGTTTTTCTACTCTCCATAAATAGTTCCTCTTTTATAATTCCCCCTACTTGCTGGAACCTTGGAGAAGCTTCCAGAAGAATGGGAGGGAGGGTAGGAGGAGCTGCCTGGAGTATTAGGGAGGGCCTCAGCCAATCCCCAGGAAAATGGGCTGGCAAGGGATTGGCTCATCTTAAATATTTAGGGTCAGGCCAGCAGGGGCAGTGTGGAGTTCGGGTGGAAGCTGGGGATGGAGGCTGTCGGAGGGCCCTGAGGATAGCCCCCTAGTCTGGGGGGGGGGGGGGGGGGTGACCTCGGGCCTGGGGCTTGGGTGCTGGAGGGATCCTCTGAAAACACAAGGAGGAGTCCTGTCCAGAGACACGGGAGCAAGAGTGAGACAGCAGGAGCCAGCTAGCACATCTGGGAGGTCTCCAGGGAGAAGACAGCCAGGTGGCTGGTGAGTGTGGCAGTCTGGAGGACTGTGGAGAAAGTGTCAATCTGGAGGACTGTGGGAAGTACTCAGGTGGGCTAGTGAAAGGGGCAGCTGCAGCCAGGCGGACTGGCAGTGCCTGAAAAGGTGGTGCTGGGATCAGTAGCCACAGGAATGTAGCTGGACTTTGGACTTTTCTCTGCACAACCAAAGGGGCCTGCGGCCCCTGCTTGTAAAGGTCTTTTGCTTGATCTACCTGAATGCCTTGCCAGATCCTGTCTCAGTGAGCCTGTGGAACATTCGGTGTGCCTCGCTGTGCAGGGTGGGGGATCCCTCTTATAGTTAATGTGCTACATAAACAAGAAACTGTGTGCCCTTGTTCTTTAAGTTTAAGATCCTCGAAATGCAAAGACTGTAGCATAACAAGAGCCATGGGAAAGATTCAAAAAAATGGGGAAAAATGACAGTATTACAGAACTACAGTATCTCACAAAAGTGAGTACACCCCTCACAATTTTGTAAATATTTTATTCTATCTTTTCATGTGACAACGCTGAAGAAATGACACTTTGCTACAATGTAAAGTAGTTAGTGTACAGCTTGTATAACAGTGTAAATTTGCTGTCCCCTCAAAATAACTCAACACACAGCCATTAATGTCTAAACCGCTAACAAACAAAAGTGAGTACACCCCTAAGGGAAAATGTCCAAATTGGGGCCAATTAGACATTTTCCCTCCCCAGTGTCATGTGACTTGTTAGTGTTACAAGGTCTCAGATGTGAATGGGGAGCAGGTGTGTTAAGTTTGGTGTTATCGCTCTCACGCTCTCATACTGGTCACTGGAAGTTCAACATGGCACCTCATGGCAAAGAACTCTCTGAAGATCTGCAAAAAAGAATTGTTGCTCTACATAAAGATGGCCTAGGCTATAAGAAGATTGCCAAGACCCTGAAACTGAGCTGCAGCATGGTGGCCAAGACCATACAGCGGTATTACAGGACAGGTTCCACTCAGAACAGGCCTCGCCATGGTCCACCAAAGAAGTTGAGGTCACGTGCTCAGCGTCATATCCAGAGGTTGTCTTTGGGAAACAGACGTATGAGTGCTGCCAGCATTGCTGCCGAGGTTGAAGGGGTGGGGGGGTCAGCCTGTCAGTGCTCAGACCATACGCCTCACACTGCATCAAATTGGTCTGCATGGCTGTCATCCCAGAAGAAGACTCTTCTAAAGATGATGCACAAGAAAGCCTGCAAACAGTTTGCTGAAGACAAGCAGACTAAGGACATGGATTACTGGAACCATGTCCTGTGGTCTGATGAGACCAAGATAAACTTATTTGGTTCAGATGGTGACAAGCGTGTGTGTATCATGGTCTGGGATAGCATAAGTGCTGCCGACACTAGGGAGCTACAGTTCATTGAGGGAACCATGAATGCCAACATGTACTGTGACATACCCCTCCCTTCGGAGACTGGGCCGCAGGGCAGTATTCCAACATAATAACCACCCCAAAAACACCTCCAAGATGACCACTGCCTTGCTGAAGAAGCTGAGGGTAAAGGTGATGGACTGGCCAAGCATGTCTCCAGACCTAAACCCTACTGATCATTAATGATGAGCCCCCCGGTTCGGTTCGCACCAGAACTTGCGAACAGGCAACAAATTTGGACGTACACGCGAACCCCGTTAAAGTCTATGGGACACGAACATGAAAAATCAAAAGTGCTCATTTTAAAGGCTTATATGCAAGTTATTGTCATAAAAAGTGTTTGGGGACCCGGGTGCTGCCCCAGGGGACATGGATCAATGCAAAAAAAAGTTTCAAAAACAGCTCTTTTTTCGGGAGCAGTGATTTTAATAATGCTTAAAGCGAAACAATAAAAATGAAATATTCCTTTAAATATCGTGCCTAGGGGGTGTCTATGGTATGCCTGTAAAGTGGCGCAGTTTTCCCATGTTTAGAACAATACCACAGTAAAATGACATTTCTCAAGTAAAAAAGTAATTTAACCCCTTCTCGCCGAGCATACGCAGATGTGCGGCCTCGGCTTTCGGGGGTTATACCGGGATGATGCCCGCAGCTGCAGGCATCATCCCGGTACAGTCTTTTAGAGCTGGCGATCGGCTTTCCAGGGATAACAACCTATGCGGCTGTTATACCGGAGGAGCAGGAGGGGACGTCCCCACCTCCCGCCGCCTCCCGCCACTCTCAACAGGCCTCCCGTCCCACTGGGAGGCCCGATCGACAATCCGCCACCTCCGGTGGCTAGGGACAGACTGGCACGAAGCCGGAACCGGCTTCGGTCCAGTCTTCTGAATGTAAACACAGAAGCGACGTCATGACTTCCTGTTCACTCGGCTGCCAATGACGCCGGTTTTAAAAAAATATACAGTATTCAGAATCACCGAAAACGGCGATCTGAATACTTCGAAGTGCAAAGGAGGGATTGGGGGTCTTTTAGACCGCCGATCCCTCCATAAAGAGTAACTGTCACCACCTATTACTGTCAAAAGGGATGTTTACATTCCTTGTGACAGCAATAAAAGTCATCAATTTTTTAAACACAATTTATTAATATAAAAGTAAATAAAATAAATAAGAAAAATTTTTTTTTTAAAGTGCCCACGTCCCCGCGAGCTCGCGCAGCAAAGTAAACGCATACGGAAGTCGCGCGCGCATATGTAAACGGTGTTCAAATCACACATCTGAGGTATTGCCACGATTGTCAGAGTGAGAGCAATAATTCTAGCACTAGACCTCCTCTGTAACTCTAACCTGGTAACTGTAAAAAAAAATTAAAGCATCGCCTATGGAGATTTTGAGGTACCGTAGTTTGTCGCCATTCCAAGAGTGCGTGCAATTATAAAGCGTGACATGTTTGGTATCTATTTACTCGGCATAACATCATCTTTCACATTATACAAAAAAATTGGGCTAACTTTACTGTTTCATTTTTTTTAAATTCATGAAAGTTTCCCTTTTCCCAAAAAGTTGCATTTGAAACACCGCTGCACAAATACCATGTGACATAAAATATTACTAAAAAAAATATATATATAATATTTGGGGGCTCTAAGTAATTTTCTAGCAAAAAATACGGAATTAAACTTGAAAACACCAAATGTCAAAAACAGGCTTAGTCATGAAAGGGTTAAAACTGATTGCGGCTGTAATGAATTGTCAGCAATATAGATAAAACTCACTCCACGTGACGTCAGAGGAAGGCGGGGTCGCCCGTTTACGTCACAGAGTGGCCCTGCCCTCAGCTATATAACGGCTGTCACCGAGAAGAAGAGTCACTCGGCGGGAGCCTCTCATGGAGGCGGAGCTGTTCCGGGACAATTTTATTTTATTTTTTTATCTTTTAATAAAGGACTTGTCCCAAAGTTTCTCCTGTCTTTTTTACTATTTTTTACATTTTCTTTTGTGAAATGGGAGGGGGTACAATGTGCCCGTTACCAATTCACATGGGGGGACCGGGATCTGGGGGTCCCCTTGTTAAAGAGGGCTTCCAGGTTCCGATAAGCCCCCCGCCCGCAGACCCCCACAACCACCGGGCAAGGGTTGTGGGAATGAGGCCCTTGTCCCCATCAACATGGAGACAAGATGTTCTGTTGGGGACCCCAAAACATCCTCCCCATGTTGAGAGCATGTGGCCTGGTATGGTTCAGGATGGGGGGGGGCGCTCTCTCATCCCTGCCAGGTTCCGTGCTCAGATAAGGATCTGGTATGGATTTTGGGGCGGACCCCTACGCCATTTTTTTTAAAATTTGGTGCAGGGTTCCCCTAATATCCATACCCGACCTGAAGGGCCTGGTATGGATTTTGGGGGGACCCCCATGTAATTAAAAAAAAAATCCACTTTGTTTGGCTGTACTTCTCCTTTAAAGTGTTACTGAACCCAGTAGCCTGCATTCACTATATCTGGTCTCCCACAGTACACAACACATAGAAATAAAATTATTTTAGTAAATATAAACTGCTAAATACCTTTTCTCATCAGTAGTATATAGCAGTCTTGTGACTTCTATTAGTGTCTGGTTAAAGCTTGTAGGGGGAGTTTTCAATCTCCTTTGATTGTCCTATGAGGCTGCAAGACCCCTGACCCTCTGTCTGGACAGTGCTGACTGGCCCTGTGCTGATCACATTCACTCTCCCAAAAAAAAACAACACTCTAGCAGTACACACCAAACTGAGCATGTGCAGAGTGACTCCAAGGCTCTGCATTTGCTTCAGTGTCAGTTGAACATTATTGCTTTGGAAATGAGAGAATCAACTGCACAATGTGCTTTGGCACAGCCACGGGAGCATGAAACGGGGAATCCAAGTAGGGGCATAATTGTGAGACCTCCGCATAACAAGAATTGCCTGAAAAATGACCTCAGAAAATATTTTAGCTGCAGATTTAAAAAAAAACAGCTTTTTAAATGACATTAGGTGTACGTTTACACCGGTGCGACTTGTACGATTTGACAGGTCAAATCGCATAACTAGTCGCACCCTATTGTCGGCAATGGAACTGTTCAAATCGGACTGACGTGGCTTTGAAATCGTGCAATTTCAAAGTAAAGTCATACGATTTCAAAGCCACACTCAGTGTGAACCAGAGATACACGTAAAAGCTTATATGAGACTCTTAGACATGTGAGTGAACCAATAAGGGGTCCATATGACCCGGTTACCACTTCAGTTGATGGGGAAAGCAGGACTTACTTCTTCAGGGATATATCTGAACGGGAAAACCAGATTGCACCAGAAGACCTAGCAGATCATCAGCTGAGCAAATGTATAACAGCTACTTCTTCTAATTTAGTGCTTGGAAGGCATCCTTTTGCTTTTCTGAATTCTCCTGTGCCCACTTACTGATATAACTTGAGAGCGGACTTGGCGGCAGAGTCCACCACATCATCAGGCGTGTGAGGTTTAATCGACTTTTTCGGTCCTAATACTTGATCATTTTCCAGGACTTGCATCAGCTTAGGTGTTGCTTCTTCATCCTCTCCTTCCACCACATAAACATGAGTACGTCCACCGCGCTCCCGGTCACGGATGTCTTTTGCCAGATTCATCCCCTGAAATGGATTCAACTTTTTTTTTAATAATCCCTATAAAGCACAAGATTTTAAAATGGTTGTAAACCTTTACATATAGTCAGTGAAGGTTGTGTACAAGTGAAGATTTTTTCTGTGCTTCCTTTTTCACCCCTCTGGGACATTTTGTACTACAACCTGGATTATGGTCACATCATGGATTAGGAGAACCCCTTGAGATTGCTACACAATGGAGATCTGCACCTTCCGTGAGGTCCTCTTTTGCGCCTAGGCGATCACGGACAATACTCCCACAGTTCCCGGTGCAGCTGTCCCTTGGCGGCCCATTGTCCATAACACTACGTGTTGCATGTAGAGCTAAGTTTTACCCATATTGCATCTGCTCCTGAGGAAGTGGGACACACTCCATGAAACGCGTCTAGCTTTTAGGATGCAATTTCTATATTCAAATCATGTACCTGATCCCATATATGAATTTAGCCAATTGGCTTCAAAAAGGGTGGGCTTGGAGCGCAGAGCACTGCGTCCTGAGCCCACCCAGTTGTGTGACGGCGATCGATGAAGTGAGTGCAGGGGGGAGGGGGTGGTGTTTGGGTTATGTGGTTGGCTGGGGGGGGGGCTAGGGCCCCCCCCCCCCCAAGAAAATTGAGCACTTGCAGCCACTGTATTTCACGACATGTATGTATTGTTGCAATCATGTATCTTCTACCAATTTGTTAATGAAGCTTTTCAAAAAAATCCACCCTTAACAATAAGAATTTTGTACATCGTATCGTGCTATGAGTCCACCTGTGTTGTGTGTGTGTATCTAGATAGATAGATAGATAGGATAGATAGATAGGATAGATAGATAGATAGATAGATAGATAGATAGATAGATAGATAGATAGATAGATAGATAGATAGATAGATAGATAGATAGATAGATAGATAGATAGATAGATAGATGCACACAGTATCTCACAAAAGTGAGTACACCCCTCACATTTTTGTCAATATTTTATTTATTTTATTATTTATCTTTTCGTGTGACAACACTGAAGAAATGACACTTTGCTGCAATGTAAAGCAATGAGTGTATGATGTCATAAGAGGAGAGAGAGATGTGCATGATGTCATAAGCCTAGGCTTTTTACCAGACAAGAAACAGGAAGTGGGCTGTATAAGGTATTTATTTGCAGAAAAAAAAATTTCCTATCCAAAGTTACAACAACAAGGGCAGAAGATTTAATAGATGAAAAAAATGACTGAAGTTCCGCTTTAACCATATTTTAGAAACATACATTTTGCTTTTAATATGCTTTTAATATGTGTGAACTTAAAGAGGAACTACAGCCAAAGATACTGAATTTATATAAATATAAATGTATTTATTTATGAAGTTTTTTCTTTATTAATACCTATTGTTTTCAGGCAAAACGTATTTTTTCTAGCCAATGCTGTTCCTGTAAGCAGCCATTTTTACTATGGGCAAATAAAGCCCTGGATGTACTATTATTGTTCTAAGCGTAGCAGTTTGCTGATGGGATATGGAGTAACGGTATAGATGAAAGATTTTTCAGGTTTTTTTTATTTTTTGTTTTACATTAACTCCTTCGTGCCTAAAAGTAACACAAATCTTAAAGTGGTTGTAAACCCTGGTAAAATAAGGAAAAAAACCTGCAAGACAGAGGCATAATGAGCTAGTATGCATAGCATACTAGCTCATTATGAATTACTTGCCAGAGAACGAAGCCCCCGCAGCTGTCCTCGTCTCCCCCTCTGGGCGACATCTCTCCCGGGGGTTACTTCCGGGTATCGCGGCTGGAGCCGCGATGACGTCACTCCCGCGCATGCGGCACACAGACTGAAGCAATGGCACGTACGTGCCGTCGCTTTAGCTTGCCCCAGTGCGCATGTGCCGATGTCATCGGCACATGCAGGAGACAGGGGATATCTCCTAAACCGTGCATGTTTGGGATATATCCTGAGTAGCTACAGGTAAGCCTTATTATAGGCTTACCTGTAGCATAAAGTTGTTGTAAAGGGTTTACACCCACTTTAATGCCTAAGCCCAATTTTGCAACTTTGATGTGTTAGTAAAACCGTACATATCATCACAACTACTTTACTATTATAGTGTTTTTGCAGTACAAATTGGGCTTTCATTTGGTGGTAAATGGTAATGGATATCTGACCCTGACACTGACCTAGATCAAACCTTGATCTAGGTATTTTTTTACATTATTTTATTTTTTTAATTACCATTATTCATTTATTTTTATTTTTTTACACACACTTTTTTTTTTTACAATGTATCTTTTTCGTCCAATCACAGAAACAGAAAACACGGGACGGGCTTCATAGTGAATGATCACTGTGATAGCCAATCAGAGGCTATCACAGCAATCAGGTGACCCCAAATCTTCTGTTCTGGCCCCTGATCGTTAGTATGGGGCCCGGGGCTCATGATGAGACCCCGGTCTCTGTGCTGGAAGCGCGCCGCAGTGGGCCCCCTTCCTGCCATCTTGAGGTCCCCCCATGGAGGTGGAATGCCAGAGCCACTGGTGTCAGTATTTTTTAAATTTTTTTTGTTTTGTTTTTTATTATTTTTTACAATTTTATTTTTAATTTTTTTTTCTTTTTACATTTTAATTTTTTCATATCTTCTTTTTTTTTTTTTTTATTAGCCCTGTTGGGGGGCTTTGGTGAAATATCAGAGGGCCAAACAGACCCCTGATGTCTCATTTTTGAGACAGAGAAAGGGACTGAGGACACATTAATCAGTTGCACGGAATGAATCAACAGGAATATCTCTGTACAGAGCTTTCCGTTCATAAAGTGAGGCATAGAGAACACAGTTTACTATGCCCCAGCTATAAATGAAGGGAAAAATGGGAAAATCACTCTAGAGTCAGTGATTGGTATGGATCACTGACTCTATTCATCAAGACAAAGAAGGGGTCAGTAAATTACACATTAACCAGCTCCTTCCCCGCTCTCCATCCTGACAGATTCCCTGCAGCAGCTGGCAGGACATTGGAGGGGGAAACCCAGCAGCACTACAGGGGCTAAGGGGGGCCAGGGAAGGACACAGGATTATTCAATTGGCTTTGGGTGCAGGTGCTGGCATCACAAGTAAGAGAAACAGGAAGTGAAGCCTCGCGGCTTGTGTGAGCTGCACTACGCCTTGTGAACGGTTCCGTAGTCTTCTGGGACTGCTGATGTGTCCCAGAAGACTGCGGGGGAAGGGGGAGAGGGAACTTCTGGCTCAGATCGCCAATGGTGTATCTGACCAGAATTCAGGGCGGGTACCTGTCAAAACCAGGTACTTGTTCCCCCCTCCCTCTCAAAAAGTGACAAATCTGGCAGTGGAAGGGGGGGGGGGGGGGGTGCAAACAAGTGGAAATTCCCCTTTTGGGTAAAGTTCAACTTTAAGTAACTTTAAGTGTATCCTTCTTGCATATATTATCCATGCTAATTTGCACGGAAGGGTAGATAGCTTGTGCATGTGTATAGCGTTTGCATAATTTGTAATACTTTGTATTCTGTCAATTGTTTTTCCTGCAGTTGTATGTGCAGAATTTATTTTTTGGATAATAAAAGCATTAATAGACTACAGAGGTTTATCCTTCCTTGCTTTACTGCAAAGTAACCTTAAAAGACAAAGCACAACAGTAGCCACCCTCTCTTGCTCACTCCCAAGATCAGATGGCCTATGGCAGGGATCCTCAAACTACGGCCCTCCAGCTGTTGCGGAACTACACATCTCATGAGGCATTGTAAAACTCTGATATTCACAGACATGGCTAGGCATGATGGGAACTGTAGTTCTTGAACAAATGGAGGGCCGTAGTTTGAAGACCCTTGGCCTATGGACTATGGGATTTGTAGTATGCATAAAGCAGTGCACATGACCACAACCAAGTGAGGGGGAAAAGGAGAAATTTGGGAGCTCATGGAGGACAATACAAGAAAGCAGAATAACACAGTGCAAACCTTTTAATAAAAAATAGATTAAGTAGTTCATGTGTATGGATTATTTTATTTGCTAAGACGTTTTTGGAATAGCAAAATGCAACCAATCACATTTATGTTTACTGTAGGCAAATCACTCAGGGATACATTCTACCTGGGTCCTGAACTTAACACTTTTCTATTAGCTTAAATAAATAACCAGGCAGTATGTGAAGTACAGACCACTCATACCCTCAGTCTCTCCATTTTGTTGCTATCAGGTCCATTCCATTGGATGATCAACTTTCCCAGGTCCACCAAAAACACGTCCCCGGTATTGAAGCTGTTCCAGTCAAAGGGCACCTATGGATACAGGGTATCTTGTCAGTGGCAAATTTTTGCTCTTTAAATGATTATTTGAAATCAATATTCTATTATTTAACCAGTGGCCCCCTCCCAGCATAGAATGCTAGGCAAATTTAATTGTTGGCTCCTTCTGTGGTCAAGGGAGCAGTGATTGTTTGTTCAGGTGTGTTCAGGGTTTCACAGGAGTTTGATTGCTTCCCCCTGCCTCGGAAAGAAGCTTCCAGAACATAGGGAGGGATATTCAGATGATCATCCTGAATATTTATCATGCCCTGGCCAATTCCGGGAGAGAAGTCTCCAGAAGGTGGCTGGGAAGGTGATAACTAGTCTGATGCCCTTAAACAAATTGTGACTTGTCCCCAGGGGCGTTCCAAAGCCTCAGGGGCCGCTGCCCTGAGGCAGTCAATGGACTGAGTTGCTGTTCTTTGAGGTCTCAGCGGTGTCAGGGCTAAGGGCCTGAAGTGATCTTCTGAGGAATTGGCCATAGGACTTCACCATAGGGATTGGGTCTGGAGATGGATTATCTCCCTCACTGGACCGTGTCCGGAGGAAGCTGGGGGCGTGCAGCTGTCCTGGGGACTTGTGAGTAATGACCCGGAAATGATTCCTAATGACTGTGTGTGCTTTTGGGATATAAGTGCCAGGGGTAGCTTGGGATGAGACAGCTCTCATAGAATCTCAGAGTACTGGCCATTCTCCTGTCCTGGAGTGTGAGCCTAGAGAAGAGTGTCCCATGCCCTACCCTGTTTAAAGTTCTTCAAGCAATACATTTCAAAAAGACATCCCCTAGACTGAATTATTGGAGCCGGAGTGTATGGACTGGTGCTTGTGGTGGTGAGCAGCCTCTGTAATAATACAGCTATTACCAGCCGTCCCTACGGGGGTAGAGCTACAAGCCTAATGTAGGCTTGAGCCAAAGTCCCAGGTCCCAGGAGCACGTTTGTTCTATGTAGACCTTGGAAGGGTCTTAAATTATAACTGAAGGCAAAACTTTTTTTTTATTAGTTGTAGCTAAAGGGATTAGAACATCTGTCAGGTTTTTATTGCTCTCTGTGTCCCCACTAGGGAGATTCAACTTTTGTAATTGTCCTGGTGACCATTATTGAAAGGGAAAGAAAATTCCTAATTTTGAGTGGTCACCAGAACAGGGGAAGTCTTCCGATGGGACACTAGTGACTAGTGACCCTGATGTCTACCCAGGGATTTCCCTCACTTTGGAGAGATTTCCCTCACTTCCTGTTTTGGCTATGGTACAGGAAGTGAAGGAAAACAGATGGCAACCCCCCCCCCCCCACCCCAAACTGACAGGGGTTATAATTCTCCCTTACTCTATCCAAAATGAATAAAAGTTTTGCCTTTAGTTTCACTTTTAAGAAAGGGATCATCTGCAGTCTGATCCCTTTAGTTGTGCCACAGATTGTCTGGCTCTGCCTGAACATCATCCTTCTGTCAGCACTCACATGATCCACACTGTGGCTGTATTTGGGTACTGGCCGTTGGACAGAGGCTGTAAAAGCGTATAGAGGAGTATAACATAACTAGTCTTAGCAGGTTAGGTGGTGGACAGTGGTGCTGTTGTAAAATAGAGCACCTGACCATCAAACCTATACAAGATCGTATCCAATTCCAAAACCATGGATATTAATATATAGCTGCCCTTGTTTGTGTCTATAACAGCCTCCACTCTTCTGAGAAGGCTTGCCACAAGATTTTGGAGTGTGGCTGGGGGAATGTGTGCCCCTTTCAGCCAAAAGAGCATTTGTAAGGTCAGGTAATGATATTGATTGAGATGACCTGGCTCAATATAATTAATCCCAAAGAAGGGTCCAGATCATGGCTCTGTAGAGGCCATTGGTATTCCTCCACATCAAACTCATCAAACCATGTCTTTATGGAGATTTTGGATGAGAAGACATGGCTCTTTCCAATTTATCCCAAAGGTGTTCAGTAGCTTTGAGGTCAGGGCTCTCTGCCGGACACTCAAGTTCCTCCACACCAAACTCATCAAACCATGTCTTTATGGAGATTTTGGATGAGAAGACCTGGCTCATTCCAATTCATCAAGAAGGTGTTCTGTAGGGTTGACATCAGGGCTCTGTACAGGACACTCATGTTCCTCCACACCAAATTCATCAAACCATGTCTTTATGGAGCTAAGTCATGCTGGAACAGAAAAGGGCCTTCCCCAAACTGTTACCACAAGCCTGGAAGAGCCCAATTGTCTTAAAAATGTTTGTGTGCTGTAGTATTAATAGTTCACTTTACTGGAAACACCTGAACTCAGTCATGGAGGGGGTACACATACTTTTGGCCTGATAGTGTATATATAATACCTACACGCCTTTCGCAAAGAGATAAAGCCTTTTCAAATCTTTTCGTTAGCTAAAAAGGGAGAACTCATTGGCCTTTTAATATTTTATATTGTGTTCATGATTGAAATAGGGAATTCCAAGTACCTAGAACCACGTTAGCTGCATTTGTCTATGCTAATATTATCAGGATTCACAGTCTTCTGGTGCAGCATAAGAAGACTTACCTCTCCAGCTAAGACATTCTTCTTCCCCTTGACGTGCAGGAGACGTTTGACATTGTAGGTGTTTGTCTCTACCTGCTTCATTCCTGATGCTACCCCTCCATTTTTATATCTAAGGGAGAAGAGAGAGGAAATTCGAATGTTAAAATTTATGCATACTATTGGTTGGAATGTATCTCCACACCCGAATTCAGATCACACCGGAATCCGGACAGCCAAGGATCCTATTACTGATCCTTACCTTACACCATTTAATACAATTATTCTCGACTCCAGTAGTGTGATACACAGGCCCTTTTCTCCATTTCTTATCCTGTCCCTCTTCCAAATCCCCTTTCTAATCTACTCCTCCCCCTCCCCATTTTTTCCACTGGGGATACCTGTTTCACTGACATTTGCCTAAAAAGAGAAATTTCCATCAATCTTAGATTTCCTTTCACTTCCTGTCGCATCTCTAAGACAGGAATTGAAGGGAAAGCTCACCAATCGGACACGGGCCCCCCTTTTTTTTTTCTTATCCTGCCCCCCATCCCCTCATCCAGTTTTTTCAAATCTCCACCCCCTCTTATTTTCTGATGGGGACACCTGACACTTAAGACTGGAATTTCCCCCAATTTTAGGAAGACTTCCCCTTACTTCCTGTTTGGTCTCTAAGACAGAATATGAAGGGAGATCTAACCAATGGGACGCCAATGGCAAAAAAAAAAGACCTGACAAGTATTTTAGCCATCCCACACTATCGGAAACGAAAAGATAGTTTTTGGCCACAAGTGATCGTTAATATATTATTGAATGCTATAGAAAATGATAAGCAATGCATTTACAGCTCAAGTACTCACACTATGCCCTGCTTGAAGTAGCCCTTAAATGTGTCGCTCTCATGTCCCTGAACCTCGCGGTGCTGCACGGCCACACCCCCCAGGTGATCATCCATCTGTACAGAGTAAATGGCGGCTGCTCCTTGCTCGTCTACGGAGGAGCTTTTCCCAATCCAAAAATGGATGTCGTAGGAGAAGTTGTTGCTCACCTTGTGTGTCTGAAAGAGAAAGATTTTAATGCACAGAGATTCAAATGGGCAACCTTGATAAAAGGCCAGGATATAGAGTAAAGGTTAATGTCACCCAATGGTGATACTTAGGCCCCTTTCACACTGGGGCGGTTTGCAGGCGTTATTGCGCTAAAAATACCGCCTGCAAACCGCCCCTAAACAGCCTCCGCTGTTTGTTCAGTGTGAAAACCCGACGGCTTTCACACTGAAGCGGTGCGCTGGCAGGAGAAGAAAAAATCTCCTGCGAGCCGCATCTTTGGAGCGGTGAAGGAGCGGTGTATTCACCGCTCCTAAACCGCTCCTGCCCATTGAAATCAATGGGACAGCGCGGCTATGCCGCGGCAATACCGCGGGTATAGCCACGCTGTACGAGTGGTTTTAACCCTTTTTCGGCCGCCAGCGGGGGGTTAAAACCGCACCGCTAGCTGCCGAATACCGCTGTAAAACAGCGCTAAAAATAGCGCTGTTTTACCGCCGACGCCCCCTACCGCCCCAGTGTGAAAGGGCCTTAAAGTGTAAGTAAACCCTAACAGCTAATTTCTCCTATTTGCTACCTTTTGCTCTGTTAAATATTCAATTGAAAGTGTTTTGTTAAATCTGTTTGATAAGTGTAAAAAAAAGCCCCTTGATCCTCCTGGAAATCCAATGCGCACCTAACTTTTTGTAGTGAGCTGAAAGTGCTGCATTAAAATCTCAAACGATGTTATCAGCTCTGCCTGGGTTCTCTCTTTGGACTACAGAACACCCCCATGTTATGAAGATGAGAAGGGGGGGTGTTCTGTAGTCTTATTGCACTTCCTGTCCTAGGCTGACAATGCTGCTCCTCCATGGATACAGTACAGTGAGCTTTGTCACCCTAGAACAGGAAATGTTTGACTACAGTATATACATAAATAATAGAAAGAAGCTAAAAAAAAAGAAAAGAAAAGTAGTGAAGTTATCACATCTAAGGAATAGTAAGCTGCAACATCATATGTTTTTGTTCTTGGGTGATTATTATCCACTGATGATGGAAACACCTGTCTGGCCAATAACTCTACAGGGAAAAGCCACCTCTTTGGGAAATCTTACAATTGGAGTCTCTTCCATATTAGACACATTGGGGGTTATTTACAAAAGGCAAATCCACTTTTGCACTACAAGTGCGCTGAAAGTGCACTTGGAAGTGCAGTCCCTGTAGATCTCAGGGGAAGATCTGAAATGAGGGGAAGATCGGAAATGAGGGGAAGCTCTGCTGATTTTATCATCCAATCATGTGCAAGCTAAAATGCTGTTTTTTATTTTCCTTGCATGTCCTCCTCAGATCTACAACGGCTGAACTTCCCAGTGCACTTGTAGTTCAAAGCGGATTTGCCTTTCGTAAATAACCCCCATTGTTTTCTCAGTGCATGCAGTATGTTGGACATCTAATTCTGAAACCATGGGCGTTATTATAGACTTGCTCTACTTTCCACAAGATTTTGAAGTGTATCTGTGGGAATCATTCCCATTCAGCCAGAAGAACATTTGCAAGGTCAGATACTGATGTTGGATGAGAAGACCTGGCTCGCAATCATCATTCCAAAAACGTTCAGTAGGGTTGAGGTCAGGGCACTGTACAAGGCACTTGAGTTTCTCCACTACAAACTCATCAAACATAGGTTTTATGGAGATGCTGGTTGTGATGACCTGGTTCATTCCAAAGATGTTCAGTAGGGTTGAGGTCAGGGTTCTGTGACGGCCACTCCAGTTCAGGCTCCTCCACACCAAACTCATCAAACCATGTCTTTACACAGGAACACAGTCATGCTGGAACAGAAAAGGATCTTCTCCGAACTGTTACCACAAGTTTGGAAGAGCACAATTGTCTTAAATGTCTTTGTAAGTTGTAGCATTAACAGGGTACCCTTCACTGGAAGCACGTGAACTCAGTCATTTGGAGGGATGTCTTCATACCTTTGGACTTTTTTGCCTACCATTCACCAGCATAGTGCCAATAAAGACATCTGAATGAGATCCTTCAAACCCTCACTGCAACATGCCTGACATGGTATACAAATGTACTTTAACATGACGTGTTGAAGGAAACCTGTCATGAGGGAAACATAAAGGCTAGCCATCTTGACCTCTTTCTAACAATGCTAGTTACCTGGCTGCCAGGCTGCGCATTTAGCTGCAATATTTCCAGAATAACTAGCTCAGAACAAGTATCAAGTTGGTGTAAAGCAATTACTTCTGATCTGCATACTCGTTCAAGGCTATGGACTTATCAAATACTGAAGTTGTTAGTGCATTATGGCAGCCAAGCAACTAGCAGTTTCAAAATGAAAGCTCAGTACAATCAGGCTTTTCCTTTCAGAAGAGGATTACTCATTAATTGCCAGGTGATTGAGGCCTTACAGGCCTTACTATATGCAGCCCCATGTGAACGAATAAAATATCAGTTGAGGTTGAGTTTATTTATTATTATTACCCTGTTTCCCCGAAAATAAGACCTAGCGTGATTGTCAGTGATGGCTGCAATATAAGTCCTACCCCCCAAATAAGCCCTAGTTAAAGTCCTTGTAGGTCTTATTTTCAGGGTAGGGCTTATTTTCGGGGAACAGGGTAGGGCTTATTTGGGGGGTAGGGCTTATATTGCAGCCATCACTGACAGTCACGCTAGGTCTTATTTTCGGGGAAACAGGGTATGTTACTATGTTACAATTTGACTGTATGATCTCCTTTTGGATTTACCAGAACTGTGTAATATGATGACCTGCCTAAACTCTAAAACGCCTAACTCGCCAATCAATTTGTATCCAATCATTCAAGTCTTTCCATTGCATAATTGTTGGTAGACCTAAAGGAAATTTTACAGTTACACTGGAACATATGTAATGAGCTTACAGCTTATAATTCTATGTAAAATTGCCTCCAATATAAGTACTACCTATTACCTTAACAAGAATGATATTATGTACAATATAGAACCTACCATCAGCAGGACATAACAGTCTCCGTCAAAGAAGTTCCCAAAGGTCTTCTCCGGGACTGGAGCCATATCCATGTTCTGAAAGAAGAAAAATACAGAAGTTCAACTCATGGAACAAAGGGAAACCCAATTACAGGAAATGATGCACCCAGGTAGGTCCATTAGGTAATAATAAACAATAAATATACTTAAAAAAATTGAAGTTATAAAACACTGCAATATACATTTACTTACGTTGAGGAAAAAAAAAAAGACGTGTCCATCACATTGATCCAAAAGTCTTCTCAAGAAGAGTTATCAAATGACCGACAGACTGAGAAGGTCATTTTTAACAGCGCTTCTTATTGTACCAAAATTTTGGATGTAACATGTGTACCATATACATTTCGGCAACCTCTAAAATTCGTTTTTTGAGTTTTTTTCTTTATGGTGCATAAAGTAGGTGACACCTAGCCGTCAACTGTGACACGCATTGGAGGAAATTGAGAGGTGTCAAAAACTATTTATATTTTGTAGCATAATCATGATTTTATAATATTGTACTTGTAAACTTATACATTTAGGTCATGTAATGCTATTGGAAAATAAACATGAATAACTGAGTCATAAGTTATATCTATTCATATATATATATATATATATATATATATATATTTTAAAAAATAGTAACAGACAGAGTCTATCAGAAGCAGTAGGGAGAAGCAGTAGGGTTCAATCCATAGTGAAGGAGTCACTGACCAGGTGTGGACCTGATTGGCAGGTGGGTGTTGCTTAGTCATTCTGTATGGTCAGGGCATGTCCCTCTCTAGGATCGTCATGCTATGCAGTGGGTGTGGAAAAACACTGGACATATTTTTAGGTCTCCAAACATTTGCATTTATAGTTTATAGTCTGATAGATTGTAGATTGTTAGTCTGATTGAAAAAAGACACACGTCCATCTAGTTCAACCATGTAGCCTAAGACTTGTGAAAGTCTCTGTAGAAGTAGGTGGAGTAACATAGTAGTTCAAATAGCCAGAAGGCTGGTTTATTGCAGTCTATGTGGAGATCTGAACAAAGTAGCCAGGAGGGTTTCCATCCCTTTGGATCCTCTTCAATAAAAGTGGACGGAAAAGCCCTTAAAACACAAGTTTACAAGTTTGAGTCCTTGAAGCTCTGCCCTTGGAGCTAAATCTTTACTATATGTAGCACCCTCCTAGGTAGGTGCTAGAAAAGAGTATAGTTTTTGATCTTTCTGCTTACCAGGAAGATGGTCAGCTAAAACTTAGAGTGCTCTCTGCCTACCAGGGAGCAGGTTTTATTGGTTAGGTCTGCTCATTGTACTCAGGTGCAGCTCAACTTGTTCTGATTGTCCCCACACTGGTCCAATAGGGAGGCATATTGGACAGTGGGAGTGGACCTGACAAGTGGTTGCACTAGCTTTGTTACAGTCCCAGTAATTGGCAGAGGGAAAGTGCTGCATTGCATGATGGGATACTGCATTTAAAGCCCAGGGTACATGTGCTCTGTCATGAATCGCCAGTAATACCTTCATACCCTGTCTGTCTGCTTATCTGGTCTGTGTGCCAGCCTTGGGCTGCACTCTAATGCCCTGTACACACGGTCGGACATTGATCGGACATTCCGACAACAAAATCCATGGATTTTTTCCGACGGATGTTGGCTCAAACTTGTCTTGCATACACACGGTCACACAAAGTTGTCGGAAAATCCGATCGTTCTGAACGCGGTGACATAAAACACGTACGTCGGGACTATAAACGGGGCAGTAACCAATAGCTTTCATCTCTTTATTTATTCTGAGCATGGGTGGCACTTTGTCCGTCGGATTTGTGTACACACGATCGGAATTTCCGACAACGGATTTTGTTGTCGGAAAATTTTATCTCCTGCTCTCCAACTTTGTGTGTCGGAAAATCCGATGGAAAATGTCCGATGGAGCCCACACACGGTTGGAATTTCCGACAACACGCTCCGATCGGACATTTTCCATCGGAAAATCCGACCACGTGTACGGGGCATTACACCTGCCTGGTTAAGTAATCTTCCTTCAGTGTGGCTCCTCCCTAGCCTCTACACTATTAACACTGTGCTGTCCAAGCCTGCCTTTCCGAGCAATATTGTGTGTTTGGTTTCCTGCTTGCCGTGTGCTCCATGTCTGTTTCTGTTACTGATTTTGGCTTGTTCTTTGACTATCTCTGCCTGCTTGTTACCCTAACCTTTGGCGTGTTCTCTGTTTATCTTTGTCTCCTAGTTGCCCCGACCTTTGGCTTATCTCCTGACTATCCCTTGTTGTCCTGGGCTGCTGCTTTCTTTCTATCCTCCTGTAGCCTACCGCAAGCGTGAGCTGGGAGACCCTGGGGGCCGCGACCTAGAGCCAGTTGCAGCGCAGTCCATCCTCACCACTAGAGGCTCTGCTGACAGTGGTGGGACAGTGCTATATATATATATATATATATATATATATATATATATATATATATATATATATATATATATATATATATATATATATATAATACTTAAGCAGAATTCTTAGAAGTTAGCATATGATAAACATGTGAGTTGTACTACTCACTCACCTCTATCCTCCATATCTGCAGTCCTGGGGTGGTTTTATTCAGAGACTTGGTTACTTTTTCCGTGAGTTCAGGCATGGTGGAATATTATCAGATCAGGCGTCACCTGGATATCTGGAAGGGAACAAAAAGATTTTGATTATTTTTTGAAATATAGATCTAAAGAACACAAAGACCTCATCTATATAAAGGGTACTTAAAGGGGGTGTTAGATATGTCTATTAGTGGTGCGACAATGATGTCCCCAATTTTTTGTTGATAGTGGAGAATTGAGAGTTTGTTTTGTGTACTGTACATGTTTCTGCTTGTTGGGTGCTAGGGGTGAACCGTGGAGGTACTGCAGAAGGGATGATATAGAATACGTCATTCATACACGCATTGACATTTGAAAGAAAGTTATTGGAATAGGTAGGCCTGTGCCTAGAAGTATTTTTGTATGTCGGAGTGCAATCTCATATTTACATAGGTTATCTCGCTTAGACCGTGTTACTTTTCGTAGTGTTTGTAAATGCTAGCTATGACATGTTTGTCACTCCATTACATTTCGACCTCAGAAATACCTGTGAGAATATAGCTGTTCTTTCAGGAAATCCGGGTAGGGTGTAACAACTACCTGCTGTCTTAAAAGGGGCCGTGACACACACAGCACCATGTTTCGCGTTGCAGGGGGATTACTGGAATGAATAGGCATCAGTCATAATTATTAAACAGGTTTTACATCCTTAAGGACATTATGTGAATGTGTGCTGAAAAACTGTAGTGGAGTCAGGACGGGGGTGTGGGGGGGTACCTGTTCTGGACTTAGGGTCTTTATGTGCTGGGGTGGGGTGGGGTGGGGGGGCATCGTGAGGAAGCAGCCCATAGAGTACCATCAACTCAGTTGAGAGCCGCCCTCACTACTTTCCTCTTTTATGCCGTGTGCACACGGGCGGACTTTTCGACCGGACTGGTCCGACGGGACGAATCCATCAGACAATCCAACCGTGTGTGGGCATCATCGAACCTGCAGCTGACTTTTTTGGTCGAAAATCAGACGGACTTTAGATTTGGAACATGTTTCAAATCTTTCCGACGGACTCAAGTCTGGTCGAAAAATCCGCTCGTCTGTATGCTAGACGAAAAACGACGCTAGGGCAGCTATTGGCTACTGGCTATCAACTTCCTTATTTTAGTCCGGTCGTACGTCATCACGTACCAATCCGTCGGACTTTGGTGTGATCGTGTGTAGGCAAGTCCATTCGTTCGGAAGTCCGTCAAAAGTCAGTCGGAAAGACCGTCGGACCTTTGATGCCGAAAAGTCCGCCCGTGTGTACACGGCATTACTGACCCTAGCTGATAGGAGGAGCCTGAGCAGAGGTGCAGTGAAGTCTCTGGTAGTGAGGTCCATTGTCTGCACCAGTGGCATAATTAGGGATGTATGGGGCATGGTCTGAACCGGGTACCAAAAGGTGCCAGCCAGCCACTCCACTTTTTTTGCACCTCCCAACTGTCAGACAGGTAGAAGTGGCACTGTCGCGTTAGTATCTTAGATCCAAGCTGCAGAAGATGGTCGGGGCGCCCACATCAGGAGGAGGCGGTGCGCAATTGGGCATCTTCACCCTGGGCACTGGATGACCTTGTCCCAGCACTAAGCACAGTTATCAGCTGATTGGACCAATGGCATCAATGAAACACCTATAGTAGCCTTTGTCAACTTTTTTTCCTCAGAGGAACCCCAAAAATAATTTTCAGGTCTAAAACCAATTTATTGGGGGTCAATGGCAAAATGCTTTTTACATTGGTGGTCAGTAGGAAGACTGCAACCCTTGCAGATAGCTAAAAAGATAATTGGTGCCATGCTCCTGCTTTGCCAAATGGTTTTGGCCTAGAAAAGTGGTCATCAGCCCTGTTCTCAGGGCCCACTAACAGGCCAGGTTTGCAAGATAACTCAAATACATCACAGGTGATAACATTTGCTGCTCAGTGATTGCAGTATTCTTGTCTGCATCTCCCCAAGGTAAGACATAAAACCTGGTCTGTTAGTGGGCTCTGAGGACAGGGTTGATGACCACTGGCCTAGAACCATGAAGGCACCACAAATAGGAGGTCAATCAGCCACAGCTCAAGGAATCCCTAGAAACCTCTGGAGAAACCCTAGGGTTTCATAGAACCCAAGTTGAGAAAGGCTGATCTATAGTATAAAGGTGCTCTGTAATGCTTTCAATTTTGGGAATGTGTAAGTCCCATGCTCATGTCACTGGCTTCTGATTGGCTGCATACTCATGAAACAGAGGTACACCATTGCATCCCTATACGTGGCATTTTACTGAAATTACACCTGGCTTCTTTTATTGATTGAAAGCTTTGCAACTTTTTTTTTTTTTTTTTTTTTTACATAAACTGGGAAGTATCAAGAATAAGTAATATATTATAAATGTAACCATAAAACAGAATGATCTTTGGTCTTAGAATTAGTCATGTTAGAGTGAGATTGGGAATTTCCGGATTCTGACAGGGTGTATCTAGCTATTGTTGATTTCTGCAACATAAGTACCCCGTTCAATAATGTATGACACTCCATCATTTCAGATAAACGTATCTAAGCAGCACTGCGACTTACAGTATTTATTGGTTAGGAGTGAAGGAGACCACTAATTCCCCAAGCTCACTGACTCCAGCTCAGATGCCCATGTAAAATAAAACTCCCCTCCAGTAGGAACCAATAAAGTAATTCCAAACATAAGACTACGACAGGAACTCCAAGCGAAAGGTAAAGATTCCAAAAATGCTTTAACCGCTTCAGCCCCGGAAGATTTTACCTGACCAGAGCACCTTTTGTGATTCGGTACTGCGTTGCTTTTAACTGACAATTGCGCGGTCGTGCGACGTTGCACCCAAACAAAATTGACGTCCTTCATTTACCACAAATAGAGCTTTCTTTTGGTGGCATTTGATCGCCTCTGCGGTTTTTATTTTTTGCGCTATAAACAGTAAAAGAGCGACAATTTTGAAAAAAAAAGCAATATTTTTTTTTACTTTTGCTAGAATAAATATCCCCCAAAAATATATTAAAAAACGATTTTTTTCCTCAGTTTAGGCCGATATGGATTCTACATATTTTTGGTAAAAAAAAATCGCATAAGCGTATATTGATTGGTTTACGCAAAAGTTATAGCGTCTACAAAATAGGGAATAGTTTTATGGCATTTTTATTATATATTTTTTTTATTAGTAATGGTGGCGATCTGCGTTTTTTTATCGTGACTGCGACATTATGGCGGACACATTGGACACTTTTAAAACTATTTTGGGACCATTGTCATTTATACAGCGATCTGAGCTATAAAAAATGCACTGATTACTGTGTAAATGACACTGTCAGGGAAGGGGTTAAACACTAGGGGGCAATCAAAGGGTTAAGTGTGTCCTAGGGAGTGATTCCAACTGTGGGGGGGTGGGGGGTGGGATACCACTGACATGACAGTGATCACTGCTCCCGAAGACAGTGAGCAGTGATCTCTGTCATATCACTAGGCAGAACAGGGAAATTACTTCTTTACTTCTTTGACTACATCAAAGTCAGTGAGCCAATGAGGAGGGGGGGCGGGGACGCGGCTCCGTGTCTGAATGGACACACAAAACATTGGCTCGGGTGCCCCCATAGCAAGCTGCTTGCTGTGGGGGCACTTGGCAGGAGGAAGGGGCCAGAAGCGCTGGAGAGGGACCCAAGTAGGGAGGATCTGGGCTGCTCTGTGCAAAACCAACTGCACAGGGCAGGTATGACATGTTTGTTATTTTTAAACGGGAAAAAAAAAATGAGGCTTTAGTATCACTCTAACCTCTTGATCGGACTTAATGTTAACCTCTTCCCAGCCAGTGTCATTAGTAAAGTGAAAGTGTATATTATTATCACAGATTACTGTATTAAAGTCACTGGCGATGTCAGTAGCAGTTCCCCCCAGCGTCAGTTAGTGTCAGATTGCTTGCCGCATTTTCCAAGTCCCAATATAAGTCGCTGATCACTGCCATTACTAGTATAAAAAGAAAATTACAGTATATATCCCATAGTTTGTAGGTGCTAAAACTTTCATGCAAACCAATCAATATACACGGATTAGGATTTTTTTTTTTTAAATCAAAGACATGTAGCAGAATACATTTTGGCCAAAATTTATGAGGACTTTTTTTTTTATTGGATAAGTTTTATAGCCGAAAGTAAAAAATATTGTTTTTGTTTTATTCAAAATTTTTGGTCTTTTTTCATTTATATCTCAAAAAAAAAAAACCCAATGGTGATCAAATACCACCAAAAGAAAGCTCTATTTGTGTGAAAAAAACAAAAATTTAGTTTGGGTACAGTGTTGCATGACTGTGCAATTACCAGTTAAATTAGCGCAGTGCTGAATAGCAAAAAATGGACTGGTCATTAAGGGGGTAAAATCTTCTGGAGCTGAAGTGGTAAAAATTTTCTTAGAGAGAATTATAGATGTGAATATTAATATTTAAGAAGAAAGTAACAAATGTAATTACAAAATATTAAAGAATAAATAGGATAAAAAATGGAGTGTTAATAAAAACATAAGACCACGGGACAGCACAACAATCTAAGCACTCAAATAGCAGACCATCAGGGCTATGTTGACCACAAAAGGAAATTTCAGATTCTATATAATACTAGACATTAACATAGCTCCCAAATGTCCCTGATTTCGAGGGACTGTCCCTGATTTGGAAAAAAGTCCCTCTGTCCCTTTTTTCCTCCTCATTTGTCCCTCAGTTTGATCTATATAAGAGATGGGCCAAACGGACCCCTGTTCAGTTCGCACCAGAACTTTCAAACACCGCAAAAGTTCGGACCAGAATATCGAACCCCATTAAAGTCAATAAGACCCGAATGTCAAAAATCAAAAGTGCCCATTTTGAAGGCTTATATGCAAGTAATTCGGCATACAATGGTTATAGGGGTCCGGGTCCTGCCCTGGGGATCAATATAAAAAAGTTTGTGAAAAATTTCATTTTTAAATGAGCAGTGATTTTTTGATTTTTAAAGTGAAAGCATAAAAATGAAAAATTCCTTCCAATATAGTGCCTAGGGGGTCCCCTTAGTCTACCTGTAAAGTGGCAAATCTGTAACATATCTAGAATCTGCTGCAGCAATAATTGGATTTATAAAGCCAAACAAAAATGCAATTTTCCCTGAAAACTGCCTTTATTTTTTTTGCTCAGCAACAGCTTGGGAGCCACTGTGTATGATGAGGCCACAATGTAGTGCACTGGGAACAAGATTAGAGATTTATTGGATATATTCTGGTGTCACTTTGACTGGATAGAGGTAAGGGGTGAGTAAAAATCGGTCTTTGGGTGTCGGTGGTACGTTCCCACCGTAACCCTATAGAGGTAATTTTGATGAAAGCAAGAATTGGCCTTGCTGTTAAAAATTGCAATGATATGCACCTGTCAAACAGGTGCAGAAAAATTACTCTTTGGGCGTCGGTGGCGCCTTCCCACCGTAACCCTATAGAGGTGCTCTTGATGAAGGCAAAAAAAATTGCAATGATATGCACCTGTCAAACAGGTGCTGAAAAATTGGTCTTTAGTTGTTAATTGTGCCCATGAAACCTATACCAAAAACATTCTTCCAGATGAAATGATTGAACATCCTCAAAGCTAGGCAGCCTCAAAGTCCTGCAGAGATTCCACATCCCAAAAAGACTTAATCAGTGACATCGGCATCAGGGGCTTCATAGCTGGTAATCCAGGACTGATTCATTTTTATAAAAGTCAAAAGATCCACGGAGTCTGTGGACAGACGCGTTCTATGATCAGTAACGAAACCTCCTGCAGCACTGAATGCTCGTTCTGAAAGCATGCTGGGTGCAGGGCAGCCCAACAACTCAATAGCATACTGGGCAAGTTCTGGCTAGTGGTCTGTTTTCATGACCCAGTAAGTCAGTGGATCGTCAGCTGGAAAACTCTCCATCTCTGTTTTTGCCCCGAGGTAATCGTCCACCATGTGATGCAGACGCTGCCGATGGGATGTGGAAACTGACAGCCCTGGGCGGCGAGGACTAAAAAAATTCCAAAATGCCTCACTTAGGCGGACGCCTTCTCCAATGCTCCTCTCTTGATCAACAGAATACTCAAAACTAAGTTTTTCATGGCACTGTAACCTACTGGAGTCAGGAAAAACGCTCAATAAAATCCTCTTTAACGTGTCCTCAAGAGATTTTATCTTCTGCACTCTCTGTGGGGACGGGATGAGTTCTGAGACCTTCCCCTTATAACGGTGGTCAAGGAGGGTTGCCAACCAGTAATCGTCCTTCTCCTTTAGGCCACGTATTCTTGGGTCTTTTCGCAGGCTTTGAAGCATTGGGTTGCCCATGCGCCTCAAATTTGCAGAGGCTTGAGAAGCAGTCTCCTCGGGGTCACTCAGGATGACAGCATCTGGAACTTCCTCCTCCCAGCCACGTACTACTCCCAAGGTCCTGAGGTTGGAAAGCCATCGCTTACAGATTGATGCATGTCTTCCTGTTCTTCGAAACCTATGAAAGTGCCAGAATCCTCCTCCTCATTCTCCTCCCCTCTCTCCTCCTGTGTGTTCTATGACATAGAAATGATGGTGTCTGGATAAAGTGGGCATTGAGAGGGAAGGAAGTCCTCCTCTTCCTCCTGCTGCTCTGCCTCCAGTGCCATGTCCATAATGCCACGCAGAGTCTGCTCCTGCTCACGGGTCACCATCCTTGTGGCCTCTTCAAATGGTGACAATACAGTGCATGCATCCTTAATGATCAGCCATTGGCGTGGAAAAAAAAAACGAGGCAGCCTGAGCCTGTCGTCGTGCCATATTCGCACAGGTACTCCTTGACGGCCTTCTGCTGCATGTATAGCCGCTGCAGCATTGACAAAGTCGAGTTCTACCTGGTGGGCATGTCACAAATCAGGCGGTTTACGGCAGATGGATTTCCCGCTGAATTTCAGCCAACCGAGCACTGGCTATGTATGACCACCTGAAATGGCTACAGACTCTCCTGGCCAGCTTTAGCACATCTTGCAACCCTGGGTACGTATTTAGGAAACGCTGCACCACCAAATTGAGGACATGTGCCAGGCATGGCACATGTGTCAACTTTCCCTGTCTAACGGCGGACAGGAGGTTTGAGACATTATCACACACCAACATTCCTGACTCCAGCTGGCGTGGTGTGAAAGGCCCAGACAGCTAAGCTTTGGGGAGTGGGCCGGGAGATAACAGCTGCAGAATGTGATGGAATAGGGTGGCTGCTCTCTACTCTTTTTTGATGTCGGCCTCCTTGGGGTTGTGCCACCTCACCTTAAGTTTCCTCCTCTGCTCTATCTGGAACCCAAGTAACATCAGTGACCTTATCATCATCATCATCTCCATCTCCTCAATCTTCATCTCTACCACTTGAGACGACTTGGCAATACGCTGCGGCTTGGGGAACATGAATGTAAATTTGTCTACCAGTGTTTCTCCCTCTCTCTAGGCTCATGTTCTTGTCATACTCAACCTCAGAACCAACATCTGAATCCAGTAATGGCTGGGCATCATCAAGGAGCAAGTGGCTGACACTGTGGTCAAATAACTCAGCTGACTCCTCAATGGCTGATGTTGGGGCTATGGCAGGAATAGATGTGGAAAAGGAGGCAGGTTTATCCACTCTGGCAACTGCAGGGGACTGCACACTTGTCTCTGCTTGCATGACAGAGAATGAGGAGGTTGAGGAAGGTTTAGTAAGCCAGTCCACCACCTCCTCTGCATGCAGTTGCTGGATAGCACGGGCAAACTCCTTAAACAGAGGAAATGATGCCCTGCCTGAGGACTGACCACCAGGTTCACCTTTGCCTGTGGACACATATGTTGCTGGCCCCCTTACAGTGCAAAGGGAATGTCTGCCTCTCCTTGTTGTCCTCCCAGACATTATTGGGAGGGAGAGGGCGGTGCTTATAAGCAAATGTAAAGAAGAAGTTGAAATCTGTACGTAGATGCACTTTAATCAATGTAAAGAGGTGTCTGGTGCACTTTAATTTGAGTACTCACACTACACAGACACACTCCACGCCTACACTATAATATACTGCAATATAATGCGCCAAATGTACAGTGACGCACAGAACTATATGGCATTAAACTGGCAGTAACGCATACAAAACTATATGGCGTTAAACTGGCAGTAATGCATACAAAACTATATGGCGTTAAACTGGCAGTGACTCACACAAAACTATATGGCGTTAAACTGGCAGTAACGCACACAAAACTTAATGACGTTAAACTGGCAGTAACGCACACAGAACTTTATGGCGTTAAACTGGCAGCAACGCACACAAAACTATATGGCGTTAAACTGGCAGTAACGCACACAGAAGTAAATGGCGTTAAACTGGCAGTAACGCACACAGAAGTAAATGGCGTCAAACTGGCAGTAACGCACACAAAACTAAATGGCGTTAATCTGGCAGTATTGCACACAGAACTATATGGCGTTAAACTAGCAGTAACGCACACAAAACTATATGGCGTTAAACTGGCAGTAACACACACAGAACTATATGGCGTTAAACTAGCAGTAACGCACACAAAACTATATGGCGTTAAACTGGCAGTAACACACACAGAACTATATGGCGTTAAACTGGCAGTAACACACACAAAACAATATGGTGTTAAACTGGCAGTAATGCACACAGAAGTAAATGGCGTTAAACTGGCAGTAACGCACACAGAATTAAATGGCGTTAAACTGGTAGTAACGTAATCAAATAGACGTGTTCAACCGTCACTACAGTGACGCTATCTGAGCTGTCCCTACTCTAGCTGCACACTATGCAAAGCTGAATGATGGTCCTCCTCACTACACTCACACTATCCCTAGACTGACACTAAGCTAATATTCTACACTGACAATTGAAGCAAAATAGTACAGTATAGCACACTAACTAACTGATAGCACTCAACAGATCCCTGTTCTATCTCTCTCTATGCCAAAATCACACTGAAAATGGCTGCCATTGAAAGAATACTTTTATACTGTGGGGCAGGAATGAGCCAGGATTGGATAAAGTCATAATGACAGTGCTCTGTGCCCTGATTGTCTGAAGCTTTCACTGCTTCAGCCAATCAGGGCTTGCAATGCATTGTTCAGCACCGCAATGCATTGTGGTTGGTTCAGGGGGCCGAACAAACGGTCGAACGACCCGTTTGTTTGGATGTTTGCCGATCGACCAAACAAACCGTCCAAACCGTTCGCCCATCCCTAATCTATATACCTGTATATAAAATACACTACTTATCTATCAAAAAGTGTTTCCCAGTGCTAAACCTTTCATCCAATTTCTAAATTGCTGCATTTGTAAATTTCAGAAGCCATCATAAAGCAATAGTAGTGGTAAAAAAAACATTTGTGGGTTTAACTAATCATTTTTTTTGTATAATTCTCATTTAAGAGGGCGTGGCAGGGGGTGTGTCCTATGCCTACATACTTTTGCTAATAGGTGTCCCTCGTTCCCATCTCAAAAAGTTGGGAAGCATCATGCATTAAAGAATATGTTACCCCAACATTTCATATTCCTGATACAGTGCCTTGAAAAAGTATTCATACCCCTTAAAATTTTCCACATTTTTGTCATGTTACAACCAAATACGTAAATGTATTTTTATTGGGATTTTATGTGATTGACCAACACAAAGTGGCACATAATTGTGAAGTGGAAGGAAAATAATAAATGGTTTTCAAATTTTTTTACAAATAAATATGTGAAAAGTGTGGTGTGCATTTGTATTCAGCCTTTACTCTGATACCCCTAACTATAATTTAGTAGAACCAATTGCCTTCAGAAGTCACCTAATTAGTAAATAGAGTCCACATGTGTGTAATTTCATCTCAGTATAAATACAGCTTTTCTGTGAAGCCCTCAGAGGTTTGTTAGAGAACCTTAGTGAACAAACAGTATCATGAATGCTTAGTTTAAAGCAGGGTTAGGTTATAAAAAAAATATCCCAAGCTTTGAACATCTCACAGAGCTCTGTTCAATCCATCATCTGAAAATGGAAAGAGTATGGCACAACTGCAAACCTACCAAGACATGGCCGTCCACCTAAACTGACAGGCCGGGAAAGGAGAACATTCATCAGAGAAGCAGCCAAGAGGCCCATGGTAACTCTGGAGGAGCTGCAGAGATCCACAGCTCAGGCGGGAGAATCTGTCCACAGGACAACTATTAGTCGTGTTCTCCACAAATCTGCCCTTTATGGGAGAGTGACAAGAAGAAAGACATTGTTTAAAGAAAGCCATAGGAAGTCCAGTTTGCAGTTTGCAAGAAGCCATGTGGAGGACACAGCAAACGTGGAAGAAGGTGCTCTGGTCAGATGAGACGAAAATGTAACTTTTTGCCCTAAAAGCAAAATGCTATGTGTGGCGAAAAACTAACACCACACATCACCCTGAACACACCATCCCCACTGTGAAACATGGTGGTGGCAGCATCATGTTGTGGGGATGCTTTTCTTCAGCAGGGACAGGGAAGCTGGTCAGAGTTGATGGGAAGATGGATGGAGCAAAATACAGGGCAATCTTAGAAGAAAACCTGTTAGAGTCTGCCAAAGACTTGAGACTTGGACTGAGGAGGTTCACCTTCCAGCCGGACAACGACCCGAAACATACAGCCAGAGCTACAATGGAATGGTTTAGATGAAAGTATATTCAAGTTTTAGAATGGCCCAGTCAAAGTCCAGACCTAAATCCAATTGAGAATCTGTGGCAAGATATGAAAATTGCTGTTCACAGACGCTCTCCATCCAATCTGACAGAGCTTGAGATATTTTGCAAAGAAGAATGGGCAAAAATGTCCCTCTCTAGATGTGCAAAGCTGGTAGAGACATCCCCAAAAAGACTTGCAACTGTAATTACAGTGAAAGGCGGTTCTACAAAGTATTGATTCAGGGGGGCGCTATACAAATGTACCCCACACTTTCCACATATTTATTTTGTAAAAAAAATTGAAAACCATTTATCATTTTACTTCCACTTCACAATTATGTGCCACTTGTGTTTAAAATAAATTTACGTTTTTTGGTTGTAAACATGACAAAATGTAGAAAGTTTCAAGGGGTATGAATAGCTTTTCAAGGCACTGTATAAAAAAAGGAGGAAGAAAGGTATTTATAATGTTTTTATATCTATACACAAATGTTTTGCCTTTCATTTCTATTTTATGCTGAATGGGTTATTTTACAAGGTGATCGTTTACAATCACTTTAAACATACCAAATATAAAAATCAAATGCATAAATATCTGTTTCTGCAAGTAATTAAATGAGCTTATGTTAATATGTAACTGAAAAGAATATAGTTGGTTGGAAACATTCTTTTTAGTATTGTTAAAATGTAGCACATCTTATTGGGATCAAAGAAACATTTTTAGCTTAAATTTTAGCCCGCTTCTTTCATTGGTACACCCAGCCTGCCAAACAACAGGGAAACCCCAAACCTGCCAGCCATTAGAACTGCAATTGCTGCAGCAAAGCCATTATTTCATGCCAGGATCATACAAATAAACATCTAATGCCGCGTACACACGAGCGGACATTACGGCGGACTTTGCCCGGCGGACTTTTCGACGTACTTTCCGACGGACTTTGTGAATGAACGGACTTGCCTACACACAATCCACCAAAGTCCGTCGAATTCGTACGTGATGACGTACGACCGGACTAAAACAAGGAAGTTCATAGCCAGTAGCCAATAGCTGCCCTAGCGTGGCTTTTTGTCTGTCGAACTAGCATACAGACGGCGGACTTTTCGACCGGACTCGATTTCAACGGATAAATTTAAAACAAGTTTCAAATCTAATTCCGTCGAACTTTTGAGAAAACAAAGTCCGCTGGAGCCCACACACATCGAATTGTCCGACGAAATCCAGTCCGCCGGGCAAAGTCCGCCGTAATGTCCGCTCGTGTGTACGCGGCATTAGGCATTTTAAATGTGTTGTTCTTATTGTCTCTGTAAGGAACTGGAACATTCTGGGAGATGTGCTTCTCTATTTTACATTATTCTTAAAGTACAGGTACAGTAAAAACTTTTTTTTTTGTTCGATGGAGTAAGGGAAGGTTATAAAGGTGCCACCCTTGTGCTGAAAAAAAAAAACCTCCAACTCGTACCCCAGCGGCTGGAAAAAGTAAACACCCCGTGGTGTCATAAAATAAAACATTAAATAAACCAGCGCTGCATGAGTTTTAATTGAAACCAACATGTGACCCACACGTGCTCCAATTTAGTGAAACAATGTAATAAAGCTTGATTAGTGATAAAAGTCCTTATAAACAGTTTCAGTCTGTATCACATTTCCCAAAGAATCTTCCACCTCTGTGCTCCGTACCCTTAAAGGAGAAGTTCAGCCAAGTTTCGTTCTGCACTCCTGTCACCTGTTTTCAGCAGACAGCGGGGTGAAGACTGCTGTCGGCCGACTGCTGCCGGCTGATGTCACAGAGCCAGTCCAGGCTGGGGAAAGATCGTGACAATATGGTTGGGATCTGCCCACAACCCTGGACCGACACCTGGCGAGCCGCTGAGAGCCTGAGCCAGCCACTCCAGCCCCCTCTACAGCCCAGCGCTCCAGTGAAGGGGGGGGGGCAGAGCAAAGAGCTGGTCATGGAGCTCTGAGAACCGAGCAATCAACCGGTTTACAATCTTAGAGCCGGTGGGGAACAGATGCAGTATCGGGCCGATGCTACATCCACCTAGGTAAGTATGATTCTTAAAAAAATATATATATATATCCTGAACTTCTCTTTTAAGTGAATAAAAGGCTCACCAGATTTCCATAGCCCCTTATTTCTATGTGAGTCCTGAAACACTTTATAAAGGTAAGTATGGAAGAAAAAACATCCAGATGCCTCCTTTTTCCACGAAGGCTTTCACAGCTCAATATACTCTCACAGGTAGAAGAAGAAGCAACATCAACTCCTCTCTTTTTCTTCTTCATTTGTAGCCCCAATTCACAACTTTATCTTTCTCCGCTCATCAGCACAGGACCAGCATTAAAAAGAGATGTATCCGTAATGTAATATTATCAAACATAAGCACTTTATTTATAAAGTAATATCCCTCAGATAAGAATCTCGGTACTTCCGGGTGTCTCCAGTGAGTGATGTCACTTCCGCTCGACGCGTTTCATCATTACGACTTGCTCAGGAGATGAGGGAGGGTTATAACCCCTGGCAGTTTTTTCCTTTTGGCATCTGTGACCCATTGGGGAGATTTCTCTTCACTTCATGTCCCATACCCAAAACAGGAAGCGAGAGGAAATCCATGCAAAGTGAAGGAATCCCCGGCTGTCACCAGAACAATGGTCTCGATTGTTCTAGTGGCAACACGAAATTTGGGATTTTCTTTCACTTTCGCTCTCGGTGATAATGGTAGCCAGCATAAAGAGAGAGAGGGTGAGCCTCCTTAATGGGGGCACAGACAAAAAATAAATAAATCATAGTTTGGGTAAAGGGCCAATCACAGCCAGCCCTTTACCACGTGATCAGCTGTCAGCTAATGACAGCTGATCACGGAAATAAACAAATGCCGGTTATCTGTTTCTTTTTCTTCACGCTATTAGCGTGAAGAAAAAAAAAAAGCTGCGGCTTCTGTTACTGTTCTGTTGCTGATAATTAGGGTCACCTATCAGCGCCCACCAGTGCCACCTATCATTGCCCATCAGTGCCCACCAGTGGCACCTATCATTGCCCATCAGTGCCCACCAGTGGCACCTATCAGTGCCCATCAGTGCTGCAAATAAGTGCCTCATCATCAGTGCTGCCTTTCAGAGCCGCCTTCCGGTGCCTATCAGTGCCCAATCAGTGCCACCTCTCCGTGCCGCCTATCAGTGTCCATCAGTGCCCCCCATAGGTGCAGCCTCATAAGTGCCTCCAAATCAGTGCCCATCAGTACAACCTATCTGTGCCCATCAGTGCCCCCCATCAATGCAGCCTCATCAGTGCCTGCAAATCAGTACCCACCAGTGGCGCCTCATCAGTGCCCATCAGTGCAACCTATCTGTGCCCATCAGTGCCGCCCTATCAGTGCAGCCTATCAGTGCCCATCAGTGCCACCTCATCAGCGCACATCAGTGAAGGAGAAAAATTACCTGTTTGCAAAATGTTATAACAAAATATCAAAAACTTTTTTTCAAAATTTGCAGTCTTTTTTTGTTTGTTTAGCAAAAAATAAAAACCTCAGTGGTGATTAAATACCCCCAAAAGAAAACTTTATTTATTTGTGTGAAAATAATGATAACAATTTCAGCTGAAACTTGGCCTGGGCAGAAAGGAGGTAAAAGTGCCCAGTAAGCAAGTGGTTAAATAAAATACGGTCATAATTTGCGATGGCTTGTGCAATTAAAAAATAAAAATAAACATAGTGATGTGTGTACTATTGATGTATTTAGTTCTCACCTGGGCTGTTTCATGTACAGGAATGACTTGCAGCAAGTAAAAAGGGCCATCCTGCTTGTTTCTCTCCTTGTACCAGGTCGGCAAAAATGCAAAAAGACACAAACCACTTGCCCTTTTAAACACCCACAGCAAGAGGGTCTTGATGATGGAATCCCCATACACAATGCAATACACGGCAAAGGCTTCCGTTTGTCCTACATAATGAATATATTTTCTTTAGTAGTTAGCCACCTATGTGTTTGTTTTATGAGTGTAACCGTTTCTATGTACATACCTTGTATGCGGAGATAACAAATCTGACAGTTTATTTTTGTCCGCAGTGAAGTTGAATTATTTTTAACACATGCCCTCTAAAAAAACAAAACAAAACAAATGCCTGATATGTTGGATTTCCATCAAAAAATGTTTTATTTTGAGTGAGCATGGAATGTTAGAATTTTTTCTTTTATAAAATTGTATCTAAACCCGAGAACAACAATGCAATTGTGACCGCATTAGTTTCCTTTTTAATGCGAATTTTTACTTTAGATTTATCCGGTGATCCTGCCAGAAACACACTTCCTGTACAAGAGTGACGATGCTTAACCACTTCAGCCCTGGAAAGATTTGGCTGCTGAATGACCGGGCCATTTTTTGCGATTCGGCACTGCGTCAATTTAACTGACAATTGCGCGGTCGTGCGACGTTGCACCCAAACAAAATTGACGTCCTTTTTTTCCCACAAATAGAGATTTCTTTTGGTGGTATTTGATCGCCTGTGCGGTTTTTATTTTTTTGCGCTATAAACAAAAAAAGAGCGACAATTTTGAAAAAAACACAATATTTTGTACTTTTTGCTGTAATAAATACCCCCAATTTTTTTTTAAAAAAAAGCAATTTTTTTTCAGTTTAGCCCGATATGTATTCTTCTAAATATGTTTGGTAAAAAAAATGCAATAAGCGTATATTGATTGATTTGTGCAAAAGTTATAGCGTCTACAAAATAGGGGATAGTTTTATAGCATTTTTATTATTATTATTATTTTTTTTACTAGTAATGGCGGCGATTTTTATCTGGACTGCGACATTATGGCGGACACATCGGACACTTTTGACACCATTGACATTTATACAGCGATCAGTGCTATAAAAATGCACTGATTACTGTAAACATTTCACTGGCAGGGAAGGGGTTAACACTAGGGGGCGATCAAGGGGTTAAATGTGTTCCCTGGGAGGTGATTCTAACTGAAGGGGGAGGGGACCGACTAGAGGAAGTGACGGATCGTGGTTCGTAGCTAATAGGAACTTACGATCTGTCACTCCTCTCAGAACAGAACAGGGATTTGTGTGTTTACACTCACACTTCCGTGTTCTGTCCCTAGTGCTCTTGATTGCTCATAGCCAGCGGTCATCACGACCGTCGGCCACAGGCATCGGTCGTGGCCGGTTGGCACGATCCCGCGAACCATCGTAGTTATACGTCGGCTCGCGGGATCGGGATAGTAGGCGCGTGCACATACCCGCTGCACAGTGGGGGGCTGTGCAGCGGACACGTGCGGGCGCCTGCTATCCCGATCCCGCAAGCCGACGTATAGCTACAAGGGTTCGTGGGATTGTGCCGACCTGCCGCAGTAAAATCACAGCGGCTTGTCGGCAAGCGGTTAAGCACCGAGCTGCAGTAGCAGAACTACCAGGGTCACAAAGGTTGCATTTGCACCCGGGCCCTGCCATTCTGCCACCGTGGAGGGGCCCCAAAACATCAGGAAAGGGTCCTGCTACAGAACATGGGCTCGGTTTCACATTGCTGCAACCCCAAAGTGATGCGACATACTTGCCACATGATTTGCGATTTCCTTGCGACTTTTGTGATTTAACATTGCAGCCTATGGCACTCAAATCGCACCAAAGCCGCAGAAAAGTAGAGCAGGACCATTTTTTCTTTCTTGTCACTGCAACTTGATAGACAACACCCATTGAAATGAACGTGTTTTGACTTGTCATGTGACTTTATGCGTCTCAAGTGGCAGCAGTGTGAACCGAAATTCTTCAATGAACGAATGCATCCAAAACTAAATGCAAATTTCTAGTGGCCCTATCCTACAAGGAACCCTTTCTGGTTTTGCATGGGAACAAGGTGATGTTGGGGCCCTGGACTTGAAGTGTAGCGTTTTGGTTTCCTACGGTGTACCGCACCATAACCTGGTTGGTTATATTGTGTTCATGTCCAGTTCCACCACATCCCAAAGGTCCTCTATTGGATGAGATGTGGTGAGTGTGGAGGCCATTGGAGTACAGAGACCTCATTGTCCAGTGGTGAGATGATTGGAGCTTTGTGACATGGTGCATTATCCTGCTGGAAGGAGCCATCAGAAGATGGGGACACTGTAGTCATAAATGGATGGACATGGTCAGCAACAATACTCAGGTAGGCCATGGCACTTAAACGATGCTCAACTGGTACTAAGAGGCCCAAAGTGTGCCAAGAAAATCTCCCCCACACCATTACACCACCACCAGCCTGAACCGGTGATACAAGGCAGGATGGATCCATGCTTTCATGTTGTTTACACCAAATTCTGACCCCACCATCTGAATGTCACAGCTGAAAATCCAGACTCATCAGACCAGGCAACGTTTTTCCAATCTTCTATTGTCCAATTTTGGTGATCCTGTGCGAAGTGCAGCCTCTGTTTCCTATTCTTAGCTGACAAGAGTGGCACCCGGTGTGGTCTTCTGCTGCTGTAGCCCATCTGCTTCAAGGTTTGATGTGTTGTACTTTTAGAGATGGTATTCTGCATACCTTGGATGTAACGAGTGGTTATTTGAGTTACTGTTGCCTTTCTATTATCTTGAACCAGTCTCCCCATTCTCCTCTGACCTCAACAAGGCATTTTCCTCCACACAACTGCCGCTCACTGGATATTTTCTCTTTTTCGGACCATTCTCTGTAAACCCGAGAGAGGGTTGTGCGTGAAAATGCCAGTAGATTAGCAATCCTCTTTCTTCCCCATTCTGATGCTCAGTTTGAACTTCAGCAAGTCTTCTTCACCACGTCTAAATGCATTGAGTTGCTGCCATGTGATTGGCTGATTAGCAATTTGTGTTACCAATACCAAGCAATTGAACAGGTGTACCTAATAAGGTGGCTGGTCAGTGTAGTTACATAGTTAAGCGGGTTGAAAAAAGACACCAGTTCAATCAGAAAAAAAAGAAAACCAAAACTCATGATGGCCAACAAGCCTGGAACGGTTCTATGTAGTTTGGAATAGATGGCTTTCTAGTATTAGGCTTTTGTCTGTACTATAAAACAGTTCTGGATGCACACCCCACTCAGGTTCTTGACCTCTAGGCCCTTGTTCGCGGCTTGCTGGAATTTTATTCACACTTCCCTTTGTACATGGAAGCACTTTGCATTGCCTTGTATATTAGTGTGTAATAATTAAAGTGATACTTTGACCCATCCGTAATTATTCAGGGCAGGGCAGAAGAGGAATTTGCCCAGTCCACAGGCATAAACTGCAACATTTTCCTGGCTCATCGAAAAGCCCTCAATGCCGAATTGTTCATCGGGATCATGAAAAGGAGACATTCCATGAAAAATGCTGCAACTGTCACTCTCTAAGTCCTCATTCAAGAATGGGCCCTGGTGTAACTGTTAGCAGTTCAGACTCTCACTAAAATTATCCAAATAAGGCAGGAAAACCATACAAGTAATGACTATACCCTGCAACGCTGACCAGCGTATTCTAATGGCGAGGAAGTCTCCCCGCTGTCAGAATGCAAAGGCTCAGTGGGGAGGGTTCCTCCATCTACATCAAATATGTGGATGGGGGAATCAAGTCTTTTTTTTTCCAGGTTGAAGGGAAAAAAAATCTATGGCAGTGGCCTGCAAACTGTGGCCCGGGGGCCAGGTGCGGCCCTTTGCTTTCTTTTATTCGGCCCTCGGGGTGCTATTTTATTTAATAACACCAACAATAGGGCACAGTTCCTCCCAATGACACCAACAATGGGACCCAATGACACCAATGATGGGGCACAATTTCTCCCAGTGAAACCAACAATGGGTCCAATAACACCAGTGACGGGGCACAGTTCCTCCCAGTGACACCAACAATGGGGCCCAATGACACCAATGGTGGGGCACAATTCCTCCCAGTGAAACAAACAATGGGTCCAATGACACCAATGGTTTGGCACAATTCCTCCCAGTGAAACCAACAATGGGGCTCAATGACACCAATGATGGGGCACAATTCCTACCAGTGAAACCAACAATGGGGCCCAATGACACCAATGATGAAGCACAATTCCTCTCAGTGAAACCAACAATGGGACCCAATGACACCAACGATGGGGCACAATTCCTCCCAGTGAAACCAACAATGGGGCCCAATGACACCAATGATGGGGCACAATTCCTCCCAGTGAAACCAACAATGGGACCCAATGACACCAACGATGGGGCACAATTCCTCCCAGTGAAACCAACAATGGGGCCCAATGACACCAATGATGGGGCACAATTCCTCCCAGTGAAACCAACAATGGGGCCCAATGACACCAATGATGGGGCACAATTCCTATCAATGATACCAATGATGGGGCACAATTCCTATCAATGATACCAATGATGGGGCACAGTTCCTCCCACTGACACCACTGATGGGGGATTGTTTGCCCCCACTAACATTTTTTTTACTTTTGATAGCCACAGTCTGGCCCTCCTAAAGTCTTTGTTTTGAAAGTTTGGAGACCCCTGATCTATGGGCTGCCTAACACTCCAGTAGAACTCCTGCAAGTTTTTACAAGGACTTTATCTAATCTCATTGCATTTTTTTTCACCCACTTTCAATATGTTAGAAATCCTTTGTGCAGCTCCTGTGTTATCTCAAAGAGCCTCCTTGTTCATACTTAGGACCAGTGGCGGCCCGGCTATTAAGGGCGCCTTGGCGCCGCTCCCTCTATCCATGCATAGCATGAACATATCCACGGCCACCCCCTATTCATGCGCCCGGCTCCTTTCAGGGTGCAGGGCACCTGAATTCCAGCGGCGGAGGTGTTTTTTGAAGCACCTGATTAGAGCCATAGGCTCTAATAAGCTTCAAAATAGGGTTGGCTCGGAGCGCAGAGCATTGCACCATGAGCCCACCCAGGTGTTACAACAGCGAATGAATATTTACTGTTGTAACACAGATCCTCAATCCGGCCAATCAGAAGCAGGTCTGAGACCCATTTTTTGATTGGCCGAAAAGAGAAGACTCCCGACTAGCCGCCAAGGAGGAAGGAGGAAAGGGAAGCCGCGTTGCCCATGGAGAGCAGAGGAAGGGAAAGTTGTCGCCTGCTGACCGACCGGGGGGGGGGGGGGTGGTACTCTGTTTGTCGCCCCCCCAAAGAAAATTACCACCAGCCGCCACTGCTTAGGGCAACAGGATAAATTAGCCTTTATGTTGTAGAGATCTGAGAGTAGGAGTGTTGGGTAGTTTAGCAAAAGACACTGGGTAGGGCTGACACCACTCTGTCCGCAAATAGGCTGTGTGTTATCAGTACACAGCAGAACGTAACCACTTCCCATCGGGGCCAATTCTGGCACTCCTCTCCTACATGTAAATATCATAATTTTTTTGCTAGAAAATTACTCAGAACCCCCAAACATTATATATATATATTTTTTTAGCAGAGACCCTAGGGAATAAAATGGCAGTCGGTGAACCTTTTATGCCACACGGTATTTGCGCAGCCCCTTTTTTTTCTGGAAAAAAAACAGTTCCACGAATTAAAAAGAAATAGAACACTAAAGTTAGCCCAATTTTTTTGTATAATGTGAAAGATGATGTTACGCCGAGTAAATAGATACCTAACATGTCATGCTTTAAAATTGCGCACACTCGTGGAATGGCACCAAACTTCGGTACTTAAAAATCGCCATAGGTGACGCTTTAAATTTTTTTACAGTTTACCTAGTTAGAGTTACAGAGGAAATCTCGGGATGGAATTATTCTAGCGTTTGCGGCGATGCCTCACATGTGTGGCTTTTACATATGTGGGTGCGACGTACATAAGCTTTAGTTTTTGCATGCGAGCACACGGGGGACGGGGGCACTTTAAAAAAATTGATTCATTGTTTATTTTATTTTTTATTTTTATTTTTACACTTTCCTTTTAAATCTTTTTTTTTTAATCACTTTTATTCCTATTAAAAAGAATATAAACATCCCCTGTAATAGGAATAGGGCATGACAGGTCCTCTTTAGGGAGAGATGTGGGGTCTCTCCCTAAGCCTGGCTCCCTAAGAGTGAGATAAGCCTGAGATAAAAAAAAAAAAGAAAAAAAAAGAAAAAAAAAGGTCTTGGCTTTTCAGCCAAGTACAGGGCAGTGTTTACAACTGCCAGGCCGGATGTGACATCATAACGTCACGCCCAGTTCTCCAAGAGTCATAGAGACTGCCGGGGACCATCTGGTCACCGGTATTCTCTATGGTAAACGTCCGCCACCGGCGGATTCCTTTTCTGGGTCGCCGATCGCACAGGCGAGCCGGTAGGAGCATCGGAGAGCGGCGGGGGTGGGGGGTGTCCCCTCCCGCCGCCTGTACGAACAATCAAGCGGCTGAACAGCCACTATGATTGTTCTTACTGTGCAGTGCAGGGAATTGCCAGTGGAAAGAAAATGATATCTGAATGATGCCTGCAGCTGCACCCATCATTCAGATATCCCCACTCAAAGTCCAGGACATCATATGATGCACTGTGGGTGGGAAGTGAAGGAGAAGTACAGCCAAAGCTGGTTTGGCTGTACTTCCCCCATGAATCACAGGAGTGAAGTTTGTTCTGGACTCCTGTGAACCATTTTCAGCAGACAGCTGGCTGAAGTCCGCTGTCTACTGACGTCACAGAGCTGGTCCAGGCTCGTGCGAAATCACGTCAATGGAGTTGGGATCTGCCTCAGCACTCTAGCGAGCATGGGGGGGGGGGGGGGGAGCGGTAACTGACAGTCACCAGCTTTCTGCTTGGGGAGTTATGAGAACTGAGCGATCGGCCAGTGGGGACTTATGATGCGGTGGTGTCCTCAGGAGCTGAACCGGGATGCAACAGAAACCACCTTGAAACATAGAAGCAGAAGTGATGTCACACCAGGGGAGGACCTGCAGCCAGGGGGCATGGTAACACATTTCCGGGCGACTAAGTACCTTTATCAAAATCCCTGACTGAGAATGATTCCACAATTCATCTCATGAGATTTAGCCCCATTAATACCTGAGCATTTCGTTGTGTAATTCTTACAGGTTGACAATGCTCAAGGTGAAGGATCCCATCATTCTCAATGGGCCTGTTTACACCTGAGCACTGTGTCACTTGTCACCTGAAGCTCAAAAAAGTACATGAGTTTCTTTGGAGAAGAGTTGTGTGTTGTTTGGCCTATAAACTTTTATTGGGAGTGCCTGCAAAATACCTGTTAATGTGCATGTAGGCATCTGCTGCCCTCTACTGTCAGCTGCTAGTATCACACTGTAATGTATAATTGTGTATGTCACTTCCTGACTCTGGGGTTGTTGGGAAAAGATCCTGGAAGGAGGAAGTGGAGAGTGAGAAGGTCTCAGCCGCATGTCCCATCCATGCAGTGGCGTATTTAAGGTATGGCAGCCATGGCAAGTGCCATGGGCGCCATGGGGGGGGGGGGAGTGGCAAAAAAGCCACCCCCACACGAAAAAAAAAACTCGTGGTCGCCGCCCACACTAATATAGGCCCCGGCCGGTGCCGTGGCTGGCCTACTGGAGCGCGGCGTCGGCACTTGCTAATAATTACTTGGCCTGGGGAGAGGAGGGACAGGCGCCCCCATGACAGCTGATGATGACTGGCTAGACCAGGTTCACGTAGAGTAGAGTGACTGCCAGAGGTGGAGCCTAATGCTCCACCTCCCCTCCTCTGCGCGGCATCATCTTCTCTCTCCTCGGAGCGGGGACTGTGACGTGAGGAGCAGAAGAGACCAGAGAAGGAATGGATGATGGGGAACCCCCGGCCCCCGGGCCAGGCAGCAGCAAGGATTAGCAGCCTAGCAGTAGCAGGTACACCATACTACTTCTTGATCTTGATTATCATCATGTGCCATTGTGCGTTTGTGCCAACTGCCAAGAAGAAGCAAGCAGCCAATCAAATGCTCAATGGATTAAATAAATATGGATAGCCATTGCCATAGATATCATGACTAAAGTGTAATAAAGCGATTTATGCAACAGCAGGTACTACTTAAAAGTAGTACCTGCTGTTGCACAAATCACTTTATTACACTTTATTTATAATATCTATGGCTATGCATATTTACTTAATCCATATTGAGTGCTATATTGGATTGGCTGCTTCTGCTTGGGCCTGGCACACACACACACAATCGCACATAATGACTTAAACGTGGTGTATATAAATGCTTATGGTTAATAGTATAGGCTGGTTGCAGTAGTTCTTCAGTGTGGAATTGATTTGATTAGATTACTGGTTCATTTTCCAGAAAAGGAAATCTCTGCTTCCAGAGGACCAGTCCTGGATGGAGACACGGCCAACTATATTATCAATAGTACGCACAAATGCAGAAAAAGGACACCAAGTGTGAATGGGAGTTTACAATTACACAGTAGCTACCAGGAGCTGGAGTTTTTTTCCCCAGCCACCAATCAGATTTAGACGTCCAAGACAGTTCTGATGCTGATTGGTGGCTGAGAAGTAATTCCACTTCTTGGAAGGAACACATTGATACATGAGACCCTAACAAATGTAATAAGTTGTGTAAATCCCCCCACAGAATATACATGGCTCCATTTCTCATTGGTACCGACCGGAACTATCACTGCAGAGTTCTATAAATTCATCATTATTACCAGGTACAGCGTGTACGGACCGACTTCCAGCAAACTGTTCTCTGCGCCGCAACCCGATATTTAGAACTACACTAGACATTTAGAGAACAGATGAGGCATCGTTCAATGACGGCAAATAATAGGATTAATAAAGGGAAACTTAATTACTTCCTGAGTCAATTCAAAGAAATGGGTTATTCCACATTGCAAAAAAATAAATAAAAAAGTTTCCACAATACAATGATAAATGCGCAGGAGCAGGAGGTCATTATCAAAATGGTAAGTAAATAAACAAAATAAAAATAAGAATAGAATATTGCTGCCCACAATTCATCCCATTTGAAATAGCAAAGATGGAAAAATATAAAAATTCAGGACTTTACTGGTACCAAGGATGACATTAGTATAAAAATTGCAAAATACTTTATTTACATTTTAGATAAAATACCACATCGTATTTCATAAATACAACAACAGGGGCATAAATCCCATTCTACGGGTTACAACTCCTTCGTTCATATAATATCAATCTTGTATGGTTTACAGAAATGTAAGGAGCATTCTTCCCACTGATCACCAATGTAAGGAACATTCTTCTCACTGATCACCAATGTAAGGGACATTCTTCCCACTGATCACCAATGTAAGGATCATTTGCCCCACTGACCACCAATGTAAGGGACATTCTTCTCACTGATCACCAATGTAAGGAACATTCTTCCCACTGATCACCAATGTAAGGAACATTCTTCCCACTGATCACCAATGTAAGGAGCATTCTTCTCACTGATCACCAATGTAAGGAACATTCTTCCCACTGATCACCAATGTAAGGAACATTCTTCTCACTGATCACCAATGTAAGGACCATTCTTCTCACTGACCACCAATGTAAGGAACATTCTTCTCACTGATCACCAATGTAAGGAACATTCTTCTCACTGATCACCAATGTAAGGAACATTCTTCCCACTGATCACCAATGTAAGGGACATTCTTCTCACTGATCACCAATGTAAGGAACATTCTTCTCACTGATCACCAATGTAAGGAACATTCTTCCCACTGATCACCAATGTAAGGGACATTCTTCCCACTGATCACCAATGTAAGGGACATTCTTCTCACTGATCACCAATGTAAGGAACATTCTTCTCACTGATCACCAATGTAAGGAACATTCTTCTCACTGATCACCAATGTAAGGAGCATTCTTCCCAATGACCACCAATATAATGAACATTCTCCCCACTGATCACCAATGTAAGGAGCATTCTTCCCACTGATCACCAATGTAAGTAACATTCTTCCTACTGACCACCAATGTAAGGAACATTCTTCCCAATGACCACTAATATAAGGAACATTCTTCCCACTGATCACCAATGTAAGGGGACATTCTTTCCATTGCCCACCAATGTAAGACGCATTCTCCCCACTGACCACTAATGTAGGGAGCATTCTTCCCACTGACCACCAATTTAAGAAGCATTCTTTCCATTGCCCACCAATGTAAAGAGAATTCTTTCCATTGCCCACCAATGTAAAGAGCATTCTCCCCACTGCCCCTCAATGTATGGAGGCAGTATACTGACCACCAGTGTAACAAGGCATTGTTTCCACTGACCACAAAGGTAGGGAGCATTCTTTCATTCATTGATGACCACCAAGGTAAGGAACATTTTCCCCACTGTCCCTCAAAGTATAGAGACACTCTACTGACAACTAGTGTAACAGGGCATTCTTTTCCCCGACGACCAGCGTAAGGAGACCATCCCTCATCGACCAGCAATGTGGTGTGGCTAGCATACTGGTCCCATGCCGTTGGCTATGGCTAGTGGCATTGGTGCTAGAACTATGAAGGCACCATCGGGCAGAAGTTCAATCCATGACTGATCCAGGAACCCCTAAAAACATCTGGAGGGACCATAGGGTTCCATGAAACCTTGGTTGAAAAAGGTTGTAAAACACTTAAAAAAAAAAAAAAATCAGACAGTACCAGGAAACTGCTTGTGGTATTGGTGGCAGAACCATGAAGGCACCATTCGGTGGAAGTTTTATCCAAAACTGATCAATGAACCTCTACAAACGTCTGGAAGGACCATAGGGTTCCATAAAAACCCTGGTTGAAAAAGGTTGCTACTGTGTCTGCTTCAACAAAATTCCCAGATCTTGTTGCAAAGCCAAAGTAAAACACTTAAAAAATAAAAAAATCAGACAGTACCAGGAAACTTTTTGTGGCATTGATGGCAGAACCATGAAGGCACCATCAGGGGGAAGTTTATTCCAAGGCTGATGAAGGAACTCCTGTGATGTCTGAAGGGACCCTACGGTTCCATAGATCCCCGATTTAAAAAAAGGCTGCTGCAATGGAGTTGATTTACTAAAGGCAAATAGACTGTGCACTTTGCAAAGTGAAGTTGCACTCTGTAAGAGCAGTTGCTCCAGAGCTTAGTACATGAGCAGAAGCTCTGCTGACTTTCATCATCCAATCATGTGCAAGCAAAAATGCTGTTTCTTTTTTGTTTTTGTTCCCCCCCCCCCCCCCCTTGCATGTGATTGGGTACTCTTTGCAAAGTGAAGCTTTACCTCATTTACTAAGCTCTGGAGCAACTGCACTTATAGAAGGCAACTATTTACCTTTAGTAAATCAACTCCAATGGGGGGTTATTTACAAAAGGCAAATCCACGTTGCACTACAAGTGCAAACTACAAGTGCAAAGTGCACTTGAAATTGCACTGAAAGTGCAGTCGCTGTAGATCCGAGGGGGACATGCAAGGAAAATAAAAAACAGCATTTTAGCTTGCACATGATTGGGTGATAAAATCAGCAGAGCTTCCCCTCATTTCAGATCTACCCCTCAGATTTACAGCGACTGCACTTCCAAGTGTACTTTTTAGTGCAATTTCAAGTGCACTTGTAGTGCGAAGTGGATTTCCCTTTCGTAAATAACCCCCATTGCGTCTGTTTCAACAGATTTCCTTGGAGTACACATTTAAATACAAAATAATTGTTGGGGTTCCCTAAGACCTGAGAGTTACTTCAAGGTTCCTCCATGATAAAAAAAAAAAAAAAAAGTTGAGAAAGGCTGCAATGTAGTATCACTGACTAGTAAGAGATGCTGCATAAATCCTCTCCTTATTAACAGTTGCATATGATTTGATTGGCATTGCTACCTTGTATAAAAAAAAAAGACCACAGCTCTATCAATGCCTATCTGACAACAGCAGTAACAACAGTAACTCCGATTTGTAGACTTAAAGGAGAGATACATGCTGTAAGTGAGTGTGTAGACAGGAAAGAGAAATAATTCAGGCATCTATAGAAGACATACACACCTGTATGGGTGACAGGCGAGGGGCGCACAGAGAACGAGGAGACGTACCTGTGTGTCAGGTGTGGCCGGCTGACAGCAGAGTGGAGCTGCTCGGCGCTCCTGTCCTCTACTCCCCTGGCAGGCGACCTTTGTCCCTGGATCCGACTTGGAAGCTGCGCTTGCCATATAAGGCGATGCGCTCAGCTGTGGAGCCTGTCACCTGCCTGGCTCTCCCTTGTGTCTTTCATGCTAATTGGACTCAATTAATGCTATTTTATGACATCTGCTCGCTCTGCTCTCCCTACCTGTGCAGCTGCAACCTGCAGCTCCAGGCACTAAAAGCCATTTCTACAGATGGAAAAAAAAAGAAGGTTGTGCCATGCGCTGGCAGCGCCCAGCAAAGCACATATGCAGGGACAGTTAGGGTTGCCACCTTTTCTTCAAGTCAAACCCGAACACATTAGCGGTGCACAGCAATTTTTTTTTTTATAGTATAAACGTATAAACCAGGGCCGTCTTTGATATTGATTGGACCCTGGGCAAAAATTTTCTTGGACCCCCCCCCCCCCCCCAATGCAATTTCACTCTCCACCTGCTCTGAGACCTACAATAAATAGCAACTAGACTTAAAATCAGTTTACTGTATCAGATCAGGCAGCGATTGCGATTGGTTGCCAGCGGTTACAGCATATCATTACTGCTTACTGACTGGTTGCTAGAGGTTACAGCACACATTACGGCTCACTGATTAGTTGCTAGAGGTTACAGAAAATGATTTCTGCTTGTTAATTGGTTGCTAGAGATTATTGTACAGTAATACTGCTCACTGATTGGTTGCTAGAGGTTACAGCACATCATCTCCTCACTGCATAGAGGCATGATCTACATATGAATGCCGTCTTTATTTACATATCAATCCTGCCGGCTGAAGCTATTTACATATGAATGGCGGTTATTTACATGTAAACACAGGGTCTGCAGGTGAGTCATCTGTACACAACAATAGGGCAGAGCTGGGCAGCATTAGTACCAGCACTTCACAATGACATATTGGGACACATCACAGGATTAAAATTTTAAAGGTCAAGGCAATCTAAACTTGGATAGTTGGCCCCACAACAATGACGGGGCCCAGGGCAGCTGCCCCCTTTTGCCCTGCCTTAAAGATGGCCCTGGTATAAACTATACATATGTTTAGCAATTGGGTGGCACAGTGGTGTAGTGGGTAGCGATATCACCGAGCAGTAAAAAGGGTCAGTGGTTTGAATCCCAACCACAACACTACCTGCCTGGAGTTTGCATGTTCTCCCTGTGTGGGTTTCCTCCGGGTACTCCGGTTTCCTCCCACACTCCAAAGACATGCTGGTAGGTTAATTGGCTTCTGTCCAAAAAAAATTGGCCCTAGTATATGAATGTGAGTTGGGGACCTTGGACTGTGGGCTCCTCGAGGGTAGGGACAGATGTGAGTATGCGATGTATGTGTGGAGTGCTGCATAAATTTGCAGAGCTAATGGGTACCTTAAATAAAAATAATAATAATAGATGAGCATCTTAAAGCGGTTGTATGGTCATTTTTTTTAACTTTTACCCACAGGTAAGCCTATAATAAGGCTTACCTGTAGGTAAAAAAAATATCTCCTAAACCTGTACGTTTAGGAGATATTCCCCTTGCTATGAGCCGCTGACTACAGCGGCGCATGCGCACAGGGGATTCTCGGCTGAAGGCCCGGCAAATGCCGGACCTTGCTGGAAAATAAATTTCCCGCGCGCACGCGCGGGAGTGATGACATCGCGGCTCCAGCCACTCACAGCGCTGGAGCCGCGATACCCGGAAGACACGCCAAGGCAACATGTCAGCTACCTCGGCGTAGACCAGGTAAGATACCGACGCCTTGTTCTAAGGTAAGTATTTCATAATGAGCTAGTATGCGGTGCATACTAGCTCATTATGCCTTTTGCCTTACAGGGGTATAAAAAAAAAATGTCAGCAGGCATACAACCGCTTTAATGAGACACGATGGATAGGGACAATTGTAGACACGCACCCGCACTCACTCAGGCTGAACTGGATGGACTGGTGTCTTTATTCAACCTTACTAACCATGTAACTATGTATCCTTGGTAAAAATTAAATAACATTTCTAATCTCATGAAGTTAATCACAAGTGTTCCCCTTTTAAATCAGAATCCGCAGAGTTCCCCTTTTACATCTGAACTCGAATAGTTCCCTTACACTGTAAGGGGGGACTCTGCAGACTCTGATGTAAGGGAGAACTCTGAGAAATCTGATGTAAGGAGGAACACTGTGGCCTCTGGTCTCTGGTGTAAAGGAGAACTCTGATGTAAGGGGTGCTCTGAGAACCCTGATTTACCTTAGTGTACTCACTCAGAGGCAGGAGAGAGAAGGATGGTGAGCTCACTCACCCCTTGGCAGTCAGCACCTCTCATCCAGATGTATCTGAGGCTGCTGGACTTCAAATTTGCACCCCCCCCCCCCCCGCTTACCTTTTTTGAGGCACACTGCTGGGGATTAGAGTGTGGGCAGACACAGAGGGGTAGGGGTGGGACAGAGGGGAGCAGATCGAGCCCTCTCTCCTCTCTTGTCTGTGTGTATGGGGGGGGGGGGGGAATTGTTAGTGTTGGCTTTGGGCAGTGTGAAAGAGAGTGTAACAGACACACACAGCTTAGACAACTGCAGCCAGTAACCCTGTCCAGTCTGAAAAATGTGTCCGGGTTTCAGGCAGTTTGAAACCTGGACACATGATTCCAAACTCAAACTGTCCAGGTGAATCCTGGACAGGTGGCAACCCTAGGGACAGTCCGTTCTGAAAACATGGTCCGTGAAATATCCATGTTGACCAATTGTAACATTAAAATATTTCATTAGCCTGCTGTCAATGCAACAGTTATAACCTACTCAGAGCCAGGGCTGTTAGAAATCACGGGAGTCCCAAACAGGACCCCCCCCCCCCACCAAAAGTGACGGAGGACATAGATTTATCAGTCCCTTTCTGCACAGATTAATGAACAGGAAATGCTCTGAGGCTTCCTGCTCATTCACAAACTAAAGCATAGTAAACAGTTTAATATGCTTCAGTGATGAATGGACACAGGAGTGATTGATACCGATCGCTCACTGTGTTCGTTCAGGAAAGGAAGGGGCCAGTAAATGACATCCCCCTGTGTGCCCGCAACAGCTTCTGATGAGAAAGGAGGGAAGGTGGCAGCGCTGTAGGGGAAAGGGGCACATGGGGGTGAGCAGGACAGCAAATAGAACCAATCCCCTTGCAGTGTAGCCAGAGGAAGGGGAAGGAGGAGAAGCTGGCAGTGCTGCAGTGGGAAACAGAAGAGGATTGGTGTCTGCAATAAGGCAGTATATCCAGCCCATCCTGCTCAGCAGCAGGTGCATGGGCCCCCCTTTTGAACTAATGGGGCTCGGGCCCAGTACTGGAGAGCTGGCTGTACTGCCTCCCAACATTTTAAGATGGGAATGAGGGACACCTACTAGCAAATGTATGCAGGCATAGGACACGCCCCCTGCCACACCCCCTTAAAGGAGAATTAACCAAAAAAAAAAGGTAATTTAAACCCACAAGTGCTTTTTTTTACCACTACTATTCCTTTATATTGGCTTTTAAAATTTACAAATGCAGCAATTTAGAAATGGGGTGGAAAGTTTAGCGCTGGGAAACACTTTTTGAAAGATAAAAAGTGCATTTTATATACATCTATATGGATCAGACCAACATGTGGGACAAATGAGGGGGAAAGAGGGACAGAGGGACATTGCCCCAAATCAGGGACAGTCCCTCGAAATCAGGGACAGTTGGGAGCTATGCCTTATCGGTGGCTCTGAGCTCTGAGCGGAGCGGAGCTCTGCTTTAACCACTTGCCCTCCGGCAGATTTTTCCCCCTTCATGACCAGGGCATTTTTTGCTATACAGCACTGCGTTACTTTAACTGACAATTGCACGGTCATGCAACGCTGTACCCAAATAAAATGTATGTTACATAGTTACGTAATAGGTGAGTTTGAAAAAAGACAAAGCTAATAAAGGGTCTGGAGGATCCTAGTTATGAGGAAAGGTTGCGAGCACTGAACTTATTCTCTCTGGAGAAGAGACGCTTGAGAGGGGATATGATTTCAATTTACAAATACCGTACTGGTGACCCCACAATAGGGATAAAACTTTTTCGCAGAAGAGAGTTTAACAAGACTCGTGGCCACTCATTACAATTAGAAGAAAAGAGGTTTAACCTTAAACTACGTAGAGGGTTCTTTACTGTAAGAGCGGCAAGGATGTGGAATTCCCTTCCACAGGCGGTGGTCTCAGCGGGGAGCATTGATAGCTTCAAGAAACTATTAGATAATCACCTGAATGACCGCAATATACAGGGATATGTAATGTAATACTGACACATAATCACACACATAGGTTGGACTTGATGGACTTGTGTCTTTTTTCAACCTCACCTACTATGTAACTATGTAACACAAGTCCATTAAGTCCAACCTATGTGTGATTATATGTCAGTATTACATTGTTTATCCCTGTATGTTGTGGTCGTTCAGGTGATTATCTAATAGTTTCTTGAAACTATCAATGCTCTCCGCTGAGACCACCGCCTGTGGAAGGGAATTCCACATCCTTGCTGCCCTTACAGTAAGGAACCCTCTACGTAGTTTAAGGTTAAACCTCTATTCTTCTAATTTTAATGAGTGGCCACGAGTCTTGTTAAACAAAAAAGTTTCATCCCTATTGTGGGGTCACTAGTATGGTATTTGTATATTGAAATCATATCCCCTCTCAAGCGTCTCTTCTCCAGAGAGAATAAGTTCAGCGCTCGCAACCTTTCCTCATAACTAAGATCCTCCAGACCCTTTATTAGTTTTGTTGCCCTTCTTTGTACTCGCTCCATTTCCAGTACATCCTTCCTGAGGACTGGTGCCCAGAACTGGACAGCATACTCCAGGTGAGACCGGACCAGAGTCTTGTAGAGCGGGAGAATAATCGTTTTATCTCTGGAGTTGATCCCTTTTTATGTTTACAAAAGTTTTATTTGGAAGTTCAGATTACAAAAATATAAAGGTTGTTCATGTTACAGGATATATATATAAAACATTAATATACATTGATATGTGAGAAGAAGGTATGATGGAGAGTCAGGTACAAATGAAAAGTGATATTCATACAGTAGAACATTTTCACATGCAATATTGCAATAAATACTGTTAAGTTATATTCCAGTAAGACCATTTCTTTTTATGAATATTTGTTGAGTCATTGAGAGTGTGGTAAATCCATTCTGAAATCTTAATTGATTCCATTCTTGTAGTGACTTGTTGCCATAGTAGATTGTTTGTCTTCCAATTGTATGCAATGAGTGGAATAATCTCATGCATGGTATGGGCATATTTGGTATTTTTGCATATAAAAGACAAATTTGGGGGGTGAGAGTAATTTTTTGTTGGGAGGAGGATTCAATAAAGTTCGTGGCTTTGAGCCAGATATGTTTGATATGTTTGCATTCCCAGAAAATATGTAAAAGGGTACCTGGTTCTGGACATCCTCTAAAACAATATGGGGAGACTGTGGGGTAATATGTATGAAGTTTGGAGGGGGTTAAATACCATCTAGAGAATAATTTAAGTGGGGAATCTCTGAAAGAGATGGCTTTATTACATTTTCGGAGGTTTTCAGACATGGAGGACCATTCCTCGGTACTGAATGGAGTCGCCATGTCCGATTCCCATTTTAGCATCTGTGTTGATTTATCTGGTGCTTCAAAGTTATTGAGGTAATGATAGAGTCTTGAAATAAGACCTCTATCATTAGATAAAGAGATACAGATATGTTCAAATGTGGTATTGACGCTGGATGTTGTGAGAGCAAAAAATTTATTATAAAAGGATTTAATAAGATGGTAGTTATGAAGCTCAGATGCTGGTAGACCATGGGTGGATTGTAATGATAAAAAAGGGGGAAACTCCCACTTTGATTGAAGGGATTTGAGAGTGGTTAAATTTTTGTCGATCCATATGGAAAAGGAAGATCTATTGTTGTATGCAATAGGGAATCTGGGATCTCCCAGAAAGGAGGCTAAGGGTGGAGTTTTAGAGGAGAGTTTGAAAGTATCTTTGTATTTATTCCATAGTTGGAAAGAATGAGCTACTATGATGTTGTATTTAAGGAGTCTTTTGTAAGATGTGATGTTAGACCATAGGATTCCTTGTAGGTGAAGTGGGAGGATAGAGGTGGATTCGAATTTTTTCCAAGGTGTTACCTGGGAAGGAGTGAACCATTGTGTAATCTGGGTTAGTCTGGCTGCTAAAAAGTATAGCCAGATATTAGGGAGGCCAAATCCCCCTGATGTTTGAGGTCTGTGCATAAGGGAGTAACTACATCTCGTTTTTTTTCCGGACCAGATGAATTTGTTTATAATTCTTTGAATGTATAATATTTTAGATTTTGGGACATTAATGGGAAGTGCTCGAAAGTAATATAAAAGTTTAGGGAGGATAGTCATTTTAACGGCACATATCCTTCCAAGAAGAGATATGTGGAAAGAGGACCAGGACGTTAGGAGGGAGGTGATTTGAGAGAATAATGGGATGTAATTAGTTTTATATAGTAAGTTATGTAAAGGGGTTATATAAACACCAAGGTATCGAAATGACTTGGCACTCCATATGAATGGGAAGTTGTTAGACAATAAATTTTGAGTGTTTTGGCTGTAGTTGATTGGCATGGCTGAGCATTTAGTTGTGTTAATTTTAAGACCCGAGAGGGAATGAAAGGAGTTGAGTTCTTTAAGGAGAGAAGGGATTGATGTGTGGGGTTCTGTGAGGAATATAAGAGCGTCATCAGCATATAAGCTAATTTTAAATTCATTAGTATCCTTAGTGTATCCCTTTATATCAATATTGTTTCTGATTTTTTGGGCTAATGGTTCAATAGCAAGAGCAAACAATAGAGGTGAAAGGGGGCAGCCTTGTCTAGTACCTCTGCTGAGTGGGAAAAACTCTGAGTTATGACCAGGAATTTTGATTCTAGTGTGGGGGGCGTGGTATAATGCATTGAAGCCCTGTAAAAATTTATCTGAGATCCCATATTTAGGTAATAAATAGTTTAGATAGGACCAGCTGACACTGTCAAAAGCCTTGTGTATATCTAAGCTAAGAAGGCATAATTGTTTGGAGTATAGATTTGCATCTTGTATTATGTTCGTTACTAGTCTGATATTATCCACAATCTGGTGATTAGGGATGAAGCCAGTTTGGTCAATGTGGATTAAGTTTGGGATCACTATAGCTAGTCTATCCGATAGAAGTCTGCCGAAAATCTTTAAATCATTATTGAGAACCGAGATAGGGCGGTAGTTTTGGGGAAGGGAATGGTCTTTGAATGGTTTGGGAATAAGTGAGAGGTTGGCTAGAAGCATTTCATCAGGGAAGTGACCACCATTAAGAACATGATTATAGAGATTTTTAAGATGCGGGATTAGAAGTGGGGCAAATTTTTTATAGTATGAGGAGGAGAAGCCATCTGGGCCTGGTGCCGTAGATGTCTTGAGTGACTTAATTATTTTTAATATTTCAGTATCTGTGCAAGGGGCATTAAGGTGTTCTATTTGTTGTGGGTTAAGATGAGGTAGAGGGATATCATCCAACCAGGATTTGGAGTTAATATCAAGAGATGGTTGTGGACTGGAAAGCAAGTCTTTGTAAAAAGTAGAAAATATATTAAGAACTCCATGAGGGTGAGTAATCATGTTACCTGAATGATCTCTAAGTTTATAAGAGTGTGGGGGTTTGTGATCCTGGTTTAGTTTTTTAGCAAACATAGATGATGGAGAGTTACTATGTAAAAGGAATTTGGCTATTGAGAATCTGAGAGATTTTTCTGTGTTGGCTGACAAAATAAGATCTAAGGCTCTACGTTTTTCTTGAATCTGTTTGGTGAGATCTTGTGAAGGGTTGTGCTGTAATTTATTATATAAGACATTAAGATCTCTTGTTAAACTTTTGATGTTAATAAGTTTTTCTTTATTTTTATTTGCAGTAAGGCTAATTAATTGACCACGTAGTACCGCTTTATGGGCGACCCAAAGCATGGTAGAGAGGGTTTCATCGTTTACATTTTCTGTGAAGTAGTTATCAATATGTGTCATGATCGACTGTGTTGTAGTTGGATCTGTTAATATCGAATCATTTAATCTCCAATTGTAAGGGGAGGGTGAAAGACCTATGTGGGAGGTTTCAAATGAAGTGATATCATGATCTGACCAAGGGCAAGGAAAAATATTTGCTTTAGACGAGTTAGCAAGAAGTATTGGGGTGCAAAATATGTAGTCAAGTCTAGTGTATACATCATGTGGATGTGAGTAGTGTGTATATGATCTGATACCGATATTATGAGCTCTCCAAGAGTCAATGAGTTGAAGTTTGTTTATAGATCTATTTAGGGATTTGGAGAAAGCTTTGGAAGAAGGGGACACTTTACTTCTGTCCAAAGAAGGGTGTGATGTGTGATTAAAGTCACCACCCAGTATAATGTGGGGGGAGTCATATCTGTTTAGTATTTCAAAAAAGTTGGAAAAAAAAGTGGATTGTGACTCATTGGGGGCATAGATTGAGGCTATTGTAATAGCCTTGTTATTCAATAGTCCCTTTATGATAATGTATCTACTATCTGGATCTTTGTATAAGTTTTGTATGTCTAGGACAATAGTATTGCGAATAAAAATAGCAACTCCACGTGTTTTATTCTGAAAAGTAGTGTAATAAAATTGACTATATGCTTTGTCAAAATAATTTGGGTGATTGGATTCAGCAAAATGTGTTTCTTGCAAGAGAATAATATCAGCCCCTAATCTTTTGTAATGTTGAAATGCTTTTTTCCTTTTATGTGGTGAGTTAAAACCCTGAGTATTATGGGAAAGAATTTTCAAAACCATTGGTCATATTTTGTTGGGGTAAGTTTGGGAAGAAATCTCATTCTTAATGAAAAATATAGAGATGTATATGGAGAGCAAAAATGTGAGTACAAAGGAAAAGATCTCTTTGGTGATAAGGGTGTGTGGAGGATATACCTTGGGGGGTGAAATGGTGTCATAAATAGTACATCATACCATACCATCAGAATGTGGTAACCCTGAACATATTGACAATGTTTAAAATAAGTTATTTGAACACATTTAAATGAACTTCCAGAGTTAACTGAATTTTTTGCATTGGCCATATAGGCTGAACTTTCATGTGAAAAAAAACATAGTATAAACCAAGGGACAAGAAAATTCTTGTCACTATAATATAACCATAGCTTCATAGGACAAGTATGTCCAAATCCTGCAAATGCAATCGAACACAACATCCACCAAAAAAGGGATATCGTGGTCGACCACATGGGCAGGTAGGGGAACAATCCAGCGACGGCGGACGTAACAGGCTATTTAAACAAATTATTATTTGACTAAGCGCAACATATACCAGGGGGGCCTAAAAAAACAGGGAAAAGGTAAAACCCGGCCCAAAAACAAATGTTAGGACGAAAATATTATGTATAGTAGCAATCAAATCTGTCTCCATTTAAATGGAGAAATTGTCTTTGTTTTCAAAAAATAGTAAATCTGAATCTTGTATAAATACTATTAATAAAGACAATTATGAAATGCAGCAGTATGATTATTAGTGTGTAGGAAGTGAGGAGGGAGGAGGACAAAAGGGTAGGGGGGAGGGGGGGAAGTGGGAAAAAGAGGAGAGTGACAAAAAAAAAAAAAAAAAAAAAAAAAAAAAACACTCTTTATCTTCCTTTCTTCTTTCTTCTCATCCCCATGTCTTCATCTTCTGGGGGGTCAGGAGGAGGAAAGTTTTGGTGATAGTTCAGACCACTGAGGAAAACAAGATGAAGCTGCTATACTGGCAGAAATCACTTGCGACGCTGTGGGAGAACTGTAGATCTGATGTTGATTTAAATTCCGTAAAAGTACGGTATAGGTTATGAAGAACTTTGGTCAGGGTCTCTTTAGTGAAAGGGTTGAGGGAGTGCAGGAAGAAATTAGATTGCTTGATCTTGAAATGGTTGGCGCCATCTTCTTTGCTCCAATGTGTTGCGTCTTGAGGATGGAGTAGACCAGATGGGAGAGGGTCTTGGGGTAGAAGGAAATTTATTTGGGGGTTCTGGTTCAAGCAAACGCAGCTTCACCAAAAGCTCTTTCCCTTCAATGATGTTATATACTGTATATGTTGAGCCATTATATGGGACAGTGAGTTTGAATGGAAATCCCCATCTGTATTTTATTCTTGCTGCTTGTAGAATATTGGTGACCTCTTTCATCCTGCGTCTTCTGTCTAAGGTGGCAGGTGAGATATCAGGGTAGACTTGCAGCTTTTTCCCATCTAGTGCAATATTTGGAGAGTTTCTTGATGCACGCATGATGTCTTCTTTCACCAGAAAATCTTTCATGCACATGATGATATCTCTGGGTGGTTTATCAGGTGGAGGTTTAGGGTGTAAGGCTCTGTGTATTCTGTCGCACACAAAGGCTGATAATGGTTTATCAGGTAAAAGATTGTGAAAAATCTTGGAAACAGTGGGCATAAGATCTGTAACTGTTTCTGGGACACCGCGCATCCTGATGTTATGGCGTCTGTTTCTGTTATCTAAGTCTTCGACTTGCGCCTGCATAAAGGCAAAACTGTCAGCTAGTGTCTCATAATCCTTTCTCAGATCATTATGAGCAAGAGAGAGTTCATCGTGCTTGGTTTCAAGAATATCAGTGCGACTACCTATGCTGGCAATCTCTTGAGATAAGGCAGTGGTAGATTTATGGACTTCACTCTCAATCTTGTCAACTAGTTTCTCAAAAATAGAGGTGAGACTAGCATCTAGATCAGCTTTAGATAGAGGAGAAGTGTACTCACAGTTCCCATTGCTGAGAGAGGGGTTGGATGGATTGGATTGCAATCCTTTCCCTGAGGCCGCATGTAAGCTGGCGCCGGCGCCATCTTGGGACATCTTCCTATTATGTCTGCCTGCAGCGTCCAGGAGAAAGTGAGTAAGGTTGTGTTGTGGGCAGCGATTTTGCCCGGATCTTCTTGCTGGCATGCACGGGTATGTTGCCCAGGTATGGGTGATGTAAAACAATAGGTACTTGTGCGCACACCAAAAATAGTTAGCCAGCAAAAATAACAATAAATACAAACAGATGAATAACAAATTACTAAAACTCAACTATTAAAAAACGACCAGCAGCCACAATTAGTGTTCACACACCTAAGAACAATGACAATACAAGGAGTTAATATGCGGCGCTAATCTAAATGAATGGATTCCTGGGATACCAAAGACATACAAGCTAATAAAAAATAATTCATTAAAAACTCAAAAATAAACAATACTTCTAAAATACATGGAGCCGTGAATATCCAATAGTAGAAATTAAAGCAAAATGAAGGACAATAACACTCGCCCAGCTGGTAAAAGAAGGAAAGAATAGCGACCAAAATTAAAATAAATCACAAATCCAGAACCATAAGCGGGGGGTAAAACTGCGGCATAAAAGCAGAAAAAACTATTCCCGGGATGCCGCAACCTGAAAAAAGGGGGGCACCGCGGGAAAATAACCAGAGGAAAATAAGTATGTTTGGGTGATGAATCTTCCATCCTCTTTTAAAATTTCCAAATCTAAAAATTGTATTTTTTCATCATTGATCTCCCATGATAGATTAATGTTTTTGTTGTTAAGATTCAAATTAAAACCGAAGTCTATCAAGCTTTCCCTGTCGCCAGCCCAAATAACGATAATGTCATCAATGAATCTTTTAAATAAAAGGAGTTGCTGGGGTCTGTTCTTATATACGGCTTCCTCCTCCCATTCCGCCATATACAGGTTAGCTACGCTGGGTGCATACTTGGCACCCATTGCAATACCACAAATTTGTTTGAAGAAATCATTTTCATGCCAAAAATAGTTGTGATCCAGACTATATCTTAAACACTCCAATAAAAACTTTCTTTGCACCGCTTTTAAATCACTAAAACTCTTCAGGGCCCATTTTGTTGCTTGTATCGCCTCTTCGTGGTTAATTATGGTATACAGAGATGCTACATCTGCTGTTGCCAGATAGACTGGTTTATCCCCAAATGTGACAGTATCCAATAACTGGAGTAGGTGTTTGGTATCTCTTAGGAAGGACTCAGTTTTTCTCACTAATGGTTGTAGAAACCAGTCTATATACTCCCCTATTCTTGCTCCCACTGAGTTTATTCCATTCACAATTGGCCTTCCTGGAGGTCTCTCTTTATTTTTATGAATCTTGGGGAGGGTATATATAACTGGGGTACGACATCCACGTAATTGTAAATATTTTGCCTCTTTTTTATTTAGTAGGCCTCTAGATTTTCCTCTTTCTAGCAGATAAGCGAGATCATCTTTATACTGTATTATCGGATTTCCCGGCAATTTTAGATAGGTGGTGGTGTCACTCAGTTGTCTTTTTAGTTCCTCCTGGTAGTCCTTCTTCGATTGAATCACTATTGCTCCTCCTTTATCGGCCTGTCTTACCACGATATCCCTTCTCTCTTCCAATTTTTGGATACCACTCTTAATCTCCATGGGATCATTTATTTTCCTGATTTTTAGATCATGCAAATCTTTCAGGACCATTTTCCGAAACACTTCAATGTTTCCCTCTGTTCCCAGTGGGGGGTTAAATAGTGATTTATTCTTCAGGTCACTGTGTTTGATTTCACTTATCAGCGTGTTGTTCCTTATTGAATTCTCTCCCGGTTTGCTCAACATATACTTCTTAATGTGAAGGCTCCTGGCGAATTTGTTGATGTCTACGTACGTACTGAATTTATTTAGGTTCTTTTTAGGCGCAAATTTTAGGCCTTTGTCTAGTACTTTAATTTCATCTTTCGTTAATTCCACCCCACTGATGTTAACTATCCCTTCTCCTATTGGTCTCACTTTCTTCTGTTTTTTTGCTCCTGCTCTGCATCCACGTTTGGTTTTTCACTGTTTTTGTTCCTTTTTAGGTTCATTTCATTCTAGGATTATTCAATTTAGCAATTAATAATTTTGATCACTAGGATTAGGTTTTAACTAGCCATCTAGTTATTTTCTCACTTTCACCTCATTTTGGATGTTGCACTTAATTATTTACTGCTTGCACTTTATTAAGAATTACTGCTATTAATTTTTTGGAGTCACAATTAGATTCTATTTGATACACTATTCAGGTCCAAGAGGCCATTAATTATTAACCATTTAGTTTCCCACATCTACCGCATTTTTATTGCAATATTGATTCGCTCACACTCTTTATTGCAATTAATTAGTGGAATATTAATTCACACTAACTGGTTTCCTTACCTGGATTCTTCTTCCTGGTGTGGCCATCGGTTTTCTGTCACATAGATTATCCCGCTTGAGGAATCACCAATCATTTACGCATTAGAATTATTTTTGAACTAGTACTTATTTTCCTCTGGTTATTTTCCCGCGGTGCCCCCCTTTTTTCAGGTTGCGGCATCCCGGGAATAGTTTTTTCTGCTTTTATGCCGCAGTTTTACCCCCCGCTTATGGTTCTGGATTTGTGATTTATTTTAATTTTGGTCGCTATTCTTTCCTTCTTTTACCAGCTGGGCGAGTGTTATTGTCCTTCATTTTGCTTTAATTTCTACTATTGGATATTCACGGCTCCATGTATTTTAGAAGTATTGTTTATTTTTGAGTTTTTAATGAATTATTTTTTATTAGCTTGTATGTCTTTGGTATCCCAGGAATCCATTCATTTAGATTAGCGCCGCATATTAACTCCTTGTATTGTCAGGTATGGGTGATGTTTCCGCCGTGGGACGAGCGCTCTGGCCCTGGATTATCAGCCTGTGTTGTCCGGGTCAGACGGAGCTGTGGCTACTCGCGTCCGTCCCGCATCGCGCCGCGCATGCGCCCCCTTGATCCCTTTTTAATGCCAATATTCTGGTTGCTTTGTTAGCAGCAGCTCGGCATTGCATGCCATTGCTGAGCCTATCATCTACTAGGACCCCCAGGTCCTTCTCCATCCTAGATTCCCCCAGAGGTCCCCCCCCCCCCCAGTGTATAGATTGCATTCATATTTTTGCCACCCAAATGCATTATTTTACATTTTTCTACATTGAACCTCATTTGCCATGTAGTTGCCCACCCCATTAATTTGTTCAGATCTTTTTGCAAGGTTTGCACATCCTGCGGAGAAGTTATTGCCCTGCTTAGCTTAGTATCGTCTGCAAATACAGAGATTAAACTGTTTATCCCATCCTCCAGGTCGTTTATGAACAAATTAAATAGGATTGGTCCCAGCACAGAACCCTGGGGAACCCCACTACCCACCCCTGACCATTTCGAGTACTCCCCATTTATCACCACCCTCTGAACTCGCCCTTGTAGCCAGTTTTCAATCCATGTACTCACTCTATGGTTCATGCCAACGGACCTTATTTCGTACAGTAAACGTTTATGGGGAACTGTGTCAAATGCATTTGCAAAATCCAGATACACCACGTCTACGGGCCTTCCTTTATCTAAATGGCAACTCACCTCCTCATAGAAGGTTAGTAGATTGGTTTGGCAAGAACGATTCTTCATGAATCCATGCTGATTACTGCTAATTATACCGTTCTCATTACTAAAATCTTGTATATAGTCCCTTATCATCCCCTCCAAGAGTTTACATACTATTGATGTTAGGCTAACTGGTCTGTAATTCCCAGAGATGTATTTTGGGCCCTTTTTAAATATTGGTGCTACATTGGCTTTTCTCCAATCAGCTGGTACCATTCCAGTCAATAGACTGTCAGTAAAAATTAGGAACAACGCTCTGGCAATCACTTGACTGAGTTCCCCAAGTACCCTCGGGTGCAAGCCATCTGGTCCCGGTGATTTATTAATGTTAAGTTTCTCTAGTCTAATTTTAATTCTGTCCTCTGTTAACCATGGAGGTGCTTCCTGTGATGTGTCATGAGGATAAACACTGCAGTTTTGGTTACTGAAGCCCCTCCATTCCCTCGTGAAGACTGAGGAGAAGAATAAATTCAATACCTTCGCCATCTCCCCATCCCTTGTAACCAGATGTCCTTTCTTTCCACAAAAAGAAAGAGCTTTCTTTTGGTGGTATTTGATAACCTCTGCATTTTTTATTTTTTGTGCTATAAACAAAAAACGTATTCAAAAAAAAAATTTCTTCATAAATTCAGGTCAATATGTATTCTGCTACATATTAAAAATTATTTAAAAAATCCCAATAAGCATATAAAGACTGATAAAGACTGATAATTAAAAAAGAAAAAAAACAATATTTTTTACTTTCTGCTATAAAACACATCCAATAAAAAAATAGAAAAAAAAAATTTCTTCATAAATTTAGGCCAATATGCATTCTGCTACATATTTTTGGTAAAAAAAAATAAGCATATACTACTGTATTTGATTGGTTTGCACATAAATTATAGCAACTACAAACTATGGTATACTGTATATAATGGAATTTTTATTTATTTTATACTAGCAATGGCAGCGATCAACGACTTATAATGGGATTGCTATATTGCTGCGGAAAACCGGACACCTAACTGACACTTTTGACACTTTGTGGGAACCAGTGACACCAATACAGTGATCATTGTTAAAAATATGCACGGTCACTGTACTAATGACACTGGCTGGGAAGGGGTTAACATCAGGGGCGATCAAAGGGTTAACTGTGTGCCTAACCAGTGTTTATGCGTACTGTGAGGTGCTTTTACTAAAGCCTCATGAACCCTGCTTCTGGTAAACTCACGTTTAGGAGCAGTTGGTTGTTTTTTTTCAGCAGCCCCTGAACTCTCCTCTATGTTATCTTGTTTATAGTCGGGTATAAAGGCATTTTTTTTTAAAGCAGATGAATCGCGTTCAGGACTGAAGTTTACTGGCATTTCAAAAGCCAAATGCTTGTACCCGCGTTTATGCGCGTTTGCGTTTATAAGGGGTTTTTAATGGTAAAAAATTTTCACCACATTCTGTCGCCCGCAAGAAGAGAGAACGCTAAACGCTCATAAACGCGACATGTAAAAGCGGCAAAACAGAAGTTTTTTACTGTTACTAGCTGTCAAGTTTCTAACGTTCGGAAGCCTAATGCGCTGTACACGCACCCGGTTTTCCCATCGGAATAAACTCTGAAGGTTTTTCCGTCTGAGTTCCAATGGAATTCCGCTCAAGCTGTCTTGCCTACACACGGTCGCACCAAATTCCGACCGTCCAAAACGCGGTGACGTACAACACGTACGACGGGACTAGAAAATGAAGTTCAATAGCCAGTAGCCAATAGCTTCCGTCTTGTACTTGCTTCACAGCATGAGTAGTTTTTGGTCTGTCGGAACAGCATACAGACGATAGGAATTGGTTCAGTCGGAAAAATTTAAAACATGTTCTCTTTCTAGGTCCGTCAGAATTTTCGTCATAAAAAGTCCGATGAGGCATACGCACGATCGGAATATACGATAAAAAGCTCCCGTCAGACTTTTTCTGTTGGACATTCCGCTCGTGTGTACGCGGCATTAGGCTGCTCTCACACCGAAAGCGCCCGGCGTTAGCGGCAATGCGCTGCTAGATTTAGCGGCGCGTTACCGTTATTTAAGCGGCGCTTTTCAGCCGCTAGTGGGGCGCTTTTACACCCCCCGCGCTATCGGTCGAAGAAAGGGTTAAAATCGCCCGTGTTGCGGCGATTTGCAGGCGCTTCGGCAGCCCTGTCCATCCATTTCAATGGGCAGGGGCGGTGGAAGAGCAGTGTATACAGCGCTCCTCAACCACCCCAAAGATGCTGCTTGCAGGACTTTTTTTCTCGTTCTGCAAGCGCACTGCCCCAGTGTGAAAGCACTCAGGCTTTCACACTGGGGAGGCATAAGAGGCAGTTTTCAGGCGCTTTACAGGCGCTATTTCTAGCGCTAAAATGCCTGAAAAATGCCTTCAGTGTGGAAGGGGTTACTGCTTTGCAGGGAAAGAAAATCCATTACTTCCCCGCTGACAGGACAGAACTCTGCCTTGTTGACATAGGCAGAGCCCTGTCCTGTGTGTCTTTCTGATGATTGGTGGATGCCAGTGGTCATCTTTTGGCCGGCACCCATTGATCGGCATCTGCTGTGTATAATCACAGCAGAGCTGGGTTTCAAGGGACGCACGCCTGCCCCCCACCAAGTAATGCCAGATCATGTACCTAGTATGTGATCTAGGTGCTTGATTTAGTGCAGGAGAGCTGCCTTGCTGCCGTATATGTAAATTATACGTTCGGCAAGCGGTTAATAAAAGGATGTAGGCATAGGACACACCCCCTGCCACCCCCCCTTAAAGAAGAATTGTATTTAAAAAAAAAAGATTAAACCTGCGAGTGCTTTTTTACCACTACTATTCCTTTATATTGGCTTTTGATATTTACAAATGCAGTAATTTAGAAATTGGATGAAAGGTTTGGCACTGGGAAATCTGGAAATCTGCGCCCCACCCTCTTTCCCTTAAGGTTAGGGTCAGGGCGCCCCCTATCCCTGTAATAAATTATTGCGCCCAGGGCGCCCGACCCTCCTGCCCACCCCTTGTCCCGGCCCTGCTCGGGTCCTGCCATTCATGTGGATGTTATTTTGACACATAGCACCCATACCCCCCAACTTTTTGAGATGGGAATGAGGGACACCTATCAGCAAAAGTATGCAGGCATAGGACACACCCCTTGCAACGCCCCCTTAAAGGAGAATTGTACAAAAAAACAAAATTGGTTGAACACCACAAGTGCTTTTTTTACTACTATTTCTTTATATTGGCTTTTGGAATTTACAAATGCAGCAATTTAGAAATCAGATGAAAGGTTTACTTTTTGATAGATAAAAAGTGCATTTTATTCACAACTATATAGATCAGACCAGAATTGAGGGACAAATGAGGAGGAAAGAGGGACAGGGGGACTTTGATCCAAATCAGGGACATTTGGGAGCTATGCAATAGGGACCTTAGATTGTAAGCTCTTTGAGGTCAGGGACTGATGTGAATGTACAATATGTAAAGTGCTGTATAAATAAAGTTATGTATTTCAATTGTGTTTTTAAAGCCTGTTAATGCTTTATACCTATTATGTCACGTGCAGCTGACAGTGTAGTTCAAATGGTTGCGATCGTGTTTTGCGTCATCCCAAAATGTATCCAGAATATAGAGTTCGGCTGGCTTTACCGCTCCCCATACGCCTCCATTCGTGTCAATGTAAATGTGCTGCAAGTGCCTCGCCATCGCCCTTATGACGTATAAAGCACATTCTGAGTTGTGTTTGGGATTATTTACTAGACAAGATGATAGTAGAATAATCCATACAAAAGAAAACCAACGTATAGGAAGCATCTAGTAGATATGTGCACAACAAAAAAATTTGTTTCGTCTTGTTTCTTTGCGTTTCTGTTAATTTGTAACGATTCGTAAGTTCGTAAAACGCGAGTTTTCATTTTCAGACTCGTTCGTATTTTCGTAACAGTTATATTTTCGTTGATACGGAATGATTCGTAATTCCGTATAATTTTCTTTGATTCGAAATTCGGAATTTTGTTAGATAATAATTTTTGTTTATTCGGTAAACTACTCGTAATTTAGTAGTTGTTACTTTTGTGAGATTGCTTTTTTTGTTGATTCGTAATTTCGTAGGAAATAAAGAATAATAATCTTATGCTTCCTTTTCTAATAAGTCCTCCTGTACTTCCTCCAGTCCACTCCCTCAGTCACCAGACCGGACTCCGGCTTCTCCTCAACTGAATCTAAAAAGATTCAGGAATGCAGTGTGACCCAGACACAAAAGGGACAAGCTGATTGGCTAAAGATATTAAGTAAGATACATCACTCACTAATACACTGCCCATTCGAAAGAACGATGCGGGAACACGAAATTACGAACATACGAAATTACGAACATACATATTAAGATACACTTACAATGTCCATTCAAAAGAACGATTTGAGAACACGAACAAACAAAATTACGAACAGATGGAGAAACGAAATTACGAACACACGAATGAAAATACGAACGTACGAATAAAAATACGAACATACGAAACTATGAACAGACAAAGGATTGAAAATACAAAATGTAAATTATTCGGTATAGATGTCATTTTCGTTCTTTTACTTTTTCTGAGTTTTGTATTTTTGTAAGTTTGTCCGTTCGTAAGTTCATATTTTCGCGTGTTTGTTATTTTGCTTATTCGTAATTTTCGTATTTTGGTCCGTATTTCATATTCTGGTTCTTTCAGCTATTCGGATGTTCGAATTGATCCAAATGTACGAATACTAACAAATTCGTACTTTCGTAACATTGTGTTATGATCTTCATTGTGTGGGAGACTGTTTATAGGCATGTTTGAACCTCTGTCTATATGCGTACTCACTATACTTTTGTACCCTAGAGAGCTTATTGATTTGTTATCCAAGGGCCATCTCCTGAGGAAGACCATCAAGGTTGAAATGCGTCGGAGCTTTTTGGAACCTTACAATCAGGAATATTGCAATATGTTGCATGAAACTTCTCTTTTATTCTTAACTTGTTGGTCAACAACTTTTACATTTACTTCCCCCTATAGTGTTGTTTACAGGGATCATTTTAATATTTTTCAATAAAATACTTGTCTTTTATGCTACATGACATGTTATATTTTCCTTTGGTATCACAAAGCCCCAGTGTTCTCTCTTCCTCATTTCCCTTGTGGATTTTGTTTGGTGGCTGGTGGTACATTTTTTTGGGGGGGTGGCAAACAGTGCACCCCACCCCGGTCCGGTCGGGTCATCAGGAGCACTGGAACACTTACCCCATCTATGGCGACGACAGGCGGCGGCTTCTTCGTCTCTCCCCTCAGCATCACGGGCAGTTTTCCCTTCCCCTGCTCTTCTCCTTGGCATAACGGACAGCTTCCCCTTCCTCTGGTCTCCTCCTCAGCATCACGAATGGCCCCTAAAAGTATTACTTTAGTTTTAAGTGGACCATGGAGGACTAAGTCACCAAAAAGTAGTTTGGATCTCTGGGGTCTCTTTGCAAGAAGAGCATCTGTTAAGTCAGGCACTGATGTTGGACAAGAAGGCCTGGCTCGCAGTCTCCGCTCTAATTCATCCCAAAGGTGTTCTATCGGGTTGAGGTCAGGACTCTGTGCAGGCCAGTCAAGTTCCTCTATCCCAAACTCGCTCATCCATGTCTTTGACATAGATGAGTGAGTTTGGGGTGGAGGAACTTGACTGGCTTGCACAGAGTCCTGACCTCAACCCGATAGAACACCTTTGGGATGAATTTGAGCAGAGACAGCGAGCCAGACCTTCTTATCCACATCAGTGCCTGACCTCACAAATGCTCTTCTGGAAGAATGGTCAAACATTCCCATAGACACACTCCTAAACCTTGTGGACAGCCTTCCCAGAAGAGTTGAAGCTGTTATAGCTGCAAAGGGTGGGCCAACTCAATATTGAACCCTACGGACTAAGACTGGGATGCCATTAAAGCTCATGTGCGTGTAAAGGCCGGCGTCCCAATACTTTTGGTAATATAGTGTATTTTCATTGATCAGCCATAACATTATGACCACTGACAGGTAAAGTGAAAAACATTATCTCGTTACAATGGAATCTGACAGTGGGTGGGATATATTAAGCAGCAGGTGAACATGTTGTCCCTGAAGTTGATGTGTTGAAAGCAAAAAAATGGGCATTGCAGTTTGTTGTGTATGGGGCTGCAAAAAGGTCAGGGTGCCCATGATGACCGGTGACCACAGCCAAAAGCTACTGGCTTTTGGAATTTACAAATGCAGCCATTTAGAAATAAGATGAAAGGTTTAGCGATGGGAAACATTTTTTGATAGATAAAAAGTGCATTTTATACACATCTATATAGATCAGATCAAAATGAGGGACAAATGAGAAGGAATGAGGGACAGAGGGACATTGCTCCAAATCAGGGACAGTTGGGAGCTATGACCACCTACCTAAATATTTTTGGTGACTAAGTACACCCCTTCATAGAAACGGTGTTCCCTGATGGCAGTGGCCTCTTTCTGCAGGATAATGCTCCCTGCCACACTGCATAAATGGTTCAAGAATCGTTTGAGGAACACAATGAATTCATGGTGTTGACCTGGCCTCCAGATTCTGCAGATCTCAATCCAATCCAGCATCTGTGGGATGTGCTGGAAAAACAAGTCCGGTCCCTGGAGCCCCCACCTCCCAACTTACAGGACTTAAAGTGGAGTTCCACCCACTTTTACAACTCTTCAGCATCCCTCACTAAACTGTGCACTGTAAACAAATTGGATATATTTTTAAAAAATATTCTCAGCACCTACTGTATATCTGCTGTATTCATTTTTCACTTCCTCCTCCCTGGCCGCGGCCCATCGCATCATTTCCTGTTTGCAATGCCTTCTGGGAAGGGGCAGCAACTTCCTCTGACACTGCCGTTGCTATGGAAACCTGACCTGAAACCTATTACACTGCATGTGCTGCTCTGAGCATGTGCGAGATCTGCAAGGATGAGATCCAGGAAGAAATACAGTCTAGCTTCAGATGCCCACACTTAAGATGGCCACGGCCTGCTGTAAGTTTATAAAATAACAAACTACTGCTATAAACTAACAAAACAGACTAACTTTACTAGAATACATTAAGCTTGTGTATTATAGGGGTATTTTTATTAAAAAGTATAATTTCGGCCGGAACACCACTTTAAAGGATCTGCTACTGACAGCTTGGTGCCAGAAACCACAGCGTACCTCCAGGGGTCTAGTGGAGTCCATACCTTCAGGGGTAATCACTGATGAAAAGCCATCTGCATTTACCCAAGCATGGCAGTGGACAGCTATTGACTTGTACTGGTGGCTGTACACGGCATGTCCCCCCCCCCCCCCCCCCCGAGTGCCAGAAACCGCCATGGATTCTACACCTCAGCACACAAGAGCTGCTAAGCATCTGTACTCACAAGGCCTAAAAAGGTGAACTGTAGGCCGACACAAATGCAAACATGGGCTGTTTTACCTGCTAAAGAAGTTGTGTTTCTGTCCATCCAGTCCTGAGATTTACACAGCTCTGCTACACAGCACAGCCCTGTCTGGCAGGACAGAAGACCTGATTTTTTTTTCTGCTGCAGTCTAGTAACACTTAAAGGAGTTGTAAAGGCAGAAGTTTTTTTTTTTTTTATCCTAACGCATGCTATGCATTAAGATAAAAAAAACCTTCTGTGTGTAGCAGGCACCCCGGCACCCCCTTAATACTTACCTGAGCCCCGTCTCTCTCCAGCGAAGTCCACAACTGTCTTAGCTGTCCGGGACTCTCCTCCCGATTGGCTGAGACACAGCAGCGGCACCATTGTCTTGCGCGGCTGTCAACCAAATGAGTTAGCCAATCAGGGGAGAGAGGGGGCGGGGCTCCATGTCTGAATGGATACAGGGAGCTGTGACTCGGCTCAGGTGCCCCCCATACCAAGCTGCTGGTTGTGTGGGGGGCACTCGATAGGAGGGAGGGGCCAGGAGCACAGAAGAGGGACCCGAGAAGAGGAGGATTGGGGCTGCTCTGTGCAAAAACCAACTACATAGAGGAGGTGAGTATAACATGTTTGTTATTTTCATTAAAAAAAAAAAAAAACAAGACTTTACAATTAGTTTAACCACTTGCCTACCGGGCACTTACACCCCCTTCCTGCCCAGGCCATTTTTCAGCTTTCAGCGCTGTCGCACTTTGAATGACAATTGCGCAGTCATGCAGCACTGCATCCAAACAAATTTTTTTATAATTTTGTTCACACAAATAGAGCTTTCTTTTGGTGGTATTTAACCACTGCTGGGTTTTTTATTTTTTACAAAAAAAAAAAAGACCAAAAATTTTGAAAAATAATATCATGTATCCCAAAAATTGACATTAAAGTGGAATTAAATCCAAAACCAAAAATGTAATATATTGCAGTTTACCAATCATTAGATGTGGTGGCTGCATTCATTTTCTTTTTTTAGGCATTTTTCCCCTCTGTTTTCACCTGGTGATCTGATTTGATTTTGAAAAAAATTAGATTTTTTTTTTTTAATTTATTGGATCTGTTTTATAGCAGAAAGTAAAAAATAAGGTTTTTTTTTCTTATAAAATTGTTGGGCCTTTTTTTTTTTTTGTTGTTTATAGCGCAAAAAAAGAAAAACTGCAGAGGTGATAAAAAATAAATAAATAAATAAAAATATCCCATATTTGTAGACGCTGTAACTTTTGTGAACCAAAATCAATATACACTTATTGGGATTTTTTTTACCAAAAATATGTAGCAGAATACATATTAGCCTAAATTGACAAAGACATTTTATTTTTTTACGTTTTTTTTATTGGATGCTTTACAGCAAAATGTGAAAAATATTAATTTTTTTTCAAAATGTTTTTTTGTTTATAGGTGATCAAATACCACCAAAGGAAAGCTCTATTTGTGGGGAAAAAAAGGGCATAAATAGTATTTGGGTACAGCGTCGCACGACCGCGCAATTGTCGTTAAAGTGTTTGTTAAGATAAAAAATGTTCTTCTATAGTTCCCTCTGATATATAACAGTAAGCTCCGCAGTGTATGTCATTTATAAAAATATTATTATTATACAGGATTTATATAGCGCCAACAGTTTGCGCAGCGCTTAGCAAAATAAAGGCAGACATTACATTTACATTACAATTTATTACAAGAGGAATCAGAGGGCTCTGCTCATTAGAGCTTACAATCTAAAAAGGGAAGGTCAATTGATACCAAAGGTATTAGCTGTGGGGGATGAGCTGATGGAGGAAGTAAAACAGTTAGAAGCAGGATAGGCTTCTTTAACCACTTCAGCCCCGGACCATTATGCTGCCTAAGGACCAGAGGACTTTTTCCAATTTGGCACTGCGTGTCGCTTTAACTGCTAATTGCGCGGTCATGCAATGCTGTACCCAAACGAAATTTGCGTCCTTTTCTTCCCACAAATAGAGCTTTCTTTTGATGGTATTTGATCACCTCTGCCGTTTTTATTTTTTGCGCTTCAAACGGAAAAATTTTGAAAAAAAATGATATTTTCTACTGTTTGTTATGAAAAAAATCCAATAAACTCAATTTTAGTCATACATTTAGGCCAAAATTCATTCGGCCAAATGTCTTTGGTAAAAAAAAAGTCAATAAGCGTATATTTATTGGTTTGCGCAAAAGTTATAGCGTCTACAAACTAGGGTACATTTTCTGGAATTTACACAGCTTTTAGTTTATGACTGCCTATGTCATTTCTTGAGGTGCTAAAATGGCAGGGCGGTACAACCCCCCCCCCCCCAAATGACCCCATTTTGGAAAGTAGACACCTCAAGGAAATTGCTGAGAGGCATGTTGAACCCATTGAATATTTTTTTTTTTTGTCCCAAGTGATTGAATAATGACAAAAAAAAATAATATTTACAAAAAGTTGTCACTAAATGATATATTGCTCACACAGGCCATGGGCATATGTGGAATTGCACCCCAAAATACATTCAGCTGCTTCTCCTGAGTAGGGGGATACCACATGTGTGGGACTTTTTGGGAGCCTAGCCGCGTACGGGGCCCGGAAAACCAATCATCGCCTTCAGGATTTCTAAGGGCGTAATTGTTTGATTTCACTCCTCACTACCTATCACAGTTTTGAAGGCCATAAAATGCCCAGATGGTACAACCCCCCCCCCCCCCCAAATGACCCCATTTTGGAAAGTAGACACCCCAAGCTATTTGCTGAGAGGCATGTTGAGTCCATGGAATATTTTATATTTTGACACAAGTTGCAGGAAAGTGACACTTTTTTTTTTGCACAAAGTTGTCACTAAATGATATATTGCCAGGGGCGGACTGACCATTCGGTCACTCGGTCGCCGACCGAGGGCCCGCCGTCAGGAGGGGCCCCATGAGTGGCTCAGTCAGCAGCAGAAAAAAGCCGCCCGCCGCACCGCACGAAAACCCCGTCCTCCTGTCCTGGATTATTACTGCTCCCAGCGCCGCTGCCGAGCAGGGCTCGGCTTAGGCTGAGAGAGGCTCTGTCAGCAGGGAGGGGCGGGACAGGGAGCTCCACTGACGCTCTGACCCTGCCCTGCCACGCCCCTCCCCATGTAGTCTGAGTCTGTATCTAATTAGAGCGTCTCTCCTGCACTTTTGAGAGCTCCGCTCTGGACCACAAAAAGCCCCGCCCCCTTACCATCGAAAGCTTCGCCCCCTACCGCAGAAAGCTCCGCCCCCCTACCGCCGAAAGCCCCGCCCCCTACCGCCGAAAGCCCCGGACCTCAGAGCGGGAGGTGAGCCCGACTGGTCAGGTAGGTCCTTCTGCCTACCGTATATACCTGGACTGTAGACCCCTTTTTTTTGCTAAACCATCCCTGGAAATGTTGTTTACCCCCCTGTAAAGCTGTGCATTGCTGAAAGTTTAAAATTTAAAACTGGCTACCTGGTTATTTCCTATAGTCGCATCCCCAGTCTCTGGTTATTTCCTGTAGTCGCATTTGCAGTCTGGTTACTTCCTGTAGTCGCATTCGCAGTCTCTGGTTATTTCCTGTAGTCGCATTTGCAGTCTGGTTAATTCCTGTAGTCGCATTCGCAGTCTCTGGTTATTTCCTGTAGTCGCATCCCCAGTCTCTGATTATTTCCTGTAGTCGCATTCGCAGTCTCTGGTTATTTCCTGTAGTCGCATTCGCAGTCTGGTTACTTCCTGTAGTCGCATTCGCAGTCTCTGGTTATCTCCTATAGTCGCATTCGCAGTCTGGTTACTTCCTGTAGTCGCATTCGCAGTCTCTGGTTACTTCCTGTAGTCGCATTCGCAGTCTCTGGTTACTTCCTGTAGTCGCATTCGCAGTCTGGTTACTTCCTGTAGTCGCATTCGCAGTCTGGTTACTTCCTGTAGTCGCATTCGCAGTCTGGTTACTTCCTGTAGTCGCATTCGCAGTCTGGTTACTTCCTGTAGTCGCATTCGCAGTCTCTGGTTACTTCCTGTAGTCGCATTCGCAGTCTCTGGGTACTTCCTGTAGTCGCATTCGCAGTCTGGTTATTTCCTGTAGTCGCATCCCCAGTCTCTGATTATTTCCTATAGTCACATTCGCAGTCTGGTTATTTCCTGTAGTCGCATTCGCAGTCTCTGGTTATTTCCTGTAGTCGCATTCGCAGTCTGGTTACTTCCTGTAGTCGCATTCGCAGTCTGGTTACTTCCTGTAGTCTCATTCGCAGTCTCTGGTTATTTCCTGTAGTCGCATTCGCAGTCTGGTTATTTCCTGTAGTCGCATTCGCAGTCTGGTTATTTCCTGTAGTCGCATTCGCAGTCTCTGGTTAGTTCCTGTAGTCGCATTCGCAGTCTGGTTATTTCCTGTAGTCGCATTCGCAGTCTCTGGTTATTTCCTGTAGTCGCATTCGCAGTCTGGTTACTTCCTGTAGTCGCATTCGCAGTCTCTGGTTATCTCCTGTAGTCGCATTCGCAGTCTGGTTATTTCCTGTAGTCGCATTCGCAGTCTCTGGTTACTTCCTTTAGTCGCATTCACAGTCTGGTCATCTCCTATAGTCGCATTCGCAGTCCTGTAGTTGCATTCGCAGTCTCTGGTTATCTCCTGTAGTCGAATTCGCAGTCTGGTTATTTCCTGTAGTTGCATTCACAGTCTGGTCATCTCCTATAGTCGCATTCGCAGTCCTGTAGTTGCATTCGCAGTCTCTGGTTATCTCCTATAGTCGCATTCGCAGTCTGGTTAATTCCTGTAGTCGCATTCGCAGTCTCTGGTTACTTCCTGTAGTCGCATTCGCAGTCTCTGGGTACTTCCTGTAGTCGCATTCGCAGTCTCTGGTTACTTCCTGTAGTCGCATTTGCAGTCTGGTTATTTCCTGTAGTCGCATTCGCAGTCTCTGGTTATTTCCTGTAGTCGCATCCCCAGTCTCTGATTATTTCCTATAGTCGCATTCACAGTCTCTGGTTACTTCCTTTAGTCGCATTCACAGTCTGGTCATCTCCTATAGTCGCATTCGCAGTCCTGTAGTTGCATTCGCAGTCTCTGGTTATCTCCTGTAGTCGAATTCGCAGTCTGGTTATTTCCTGTAGTCGCATTCACAGTCTGGTCATCTCCTATAGTCGCATTCGCAGTCCTGTAGTTGCATTCGCAGTCTCTGGTTATCTCCTATAGTCGCATTCGCAGTCTGGTTACTTCCTGTAGTCGCATTCGCAGTCTGGTTATTTCCTGTAGTCGCATTCGCAGTCTCTGGTTAGTTCCTGTAGTCGCATTCGCAGTCTGGTTATTTCCTGTAGTCGCATTCGCAGTCTGGTCATCTCCTATAGGCGCATTCGAAGTCTGGTCATCTCCTATAGTCGCATTCGCTGTCTGGTTATTTCCTGTAGTCGCATTCGCAGTCTCTGGTTATCTCCTGTAGTCGCATTCGCAGTCTCTGGTTATCTCCTGTAGTCGCATTCGCAGTCTCTGGTTATTTCCTGTAGTCGCATTCGCAGTCTCTGGTTATTTCCTGTAGTCGCATTCGCAGTCTCTGGTTATCTCCTGTAGTCGCATTCGCAGTCTGGTTATTTCCTGTAGTTGCATTCGCAGTCCTGTAGTTGCATTCGCAGTCTGGTTATTTCCTGTAGTCGCATTCGCAGTCTCTGGTTACTTCCTTTAGTCGCATTCACAGTCTGGTTATCTCCTATAGTCGCATTTGCAGTCCTGTAGTTGCATTCGCAGTCTGGTTATCTCCTGTAGTTGCATTCGCAGTCTCTGGTTATTTCCTGTAGTCGCATTCGCAGTCTGGTTACTTCCTGTAGTCGCATTTGCAGTCTCTGGTTACTTCCTTTAGTCGCATTCACAGTCTGGTCATCTCCTATAGTCGCATTTGCAGTCCTGTAGTTGCATTCGCAGTCTGGTTATCTCCTGTAGTCGCATTCGCAGTCTGGTTATTTCCAGTAGTCGCATCCCCAGTCTCTGGTTATCTCCTGTAGTCGCTTTCGCAGTCCGGTTATTTCCTGTAGTCGCATTCACAGTCTCTGGTTACTTCCTGTAGTCGCATTCGCAGTCTCTTTTTATCTCCTGTAGTCATTTATGATATCTATGGCTATGCATATTTATTGAATCCATATTGAGCACTATATTTGATTGGCTGTTTGCTTCTGCTTAGGCCTGGCACACACGCACAATCGCACATGATGATGACTTCATCATTATGTGCGTGATTGTGATTGTGCGTGTGTGCCAAGCAGAAGCAGCCAATCAAATATAGTGCTCAATATGGATTCAATAAATAGTGGGAAGATTTTTCCTTCCATTGGTGGTCAGTGGGAAGAATGTTCCTTACATTGGTGGTCAGTGAGAAGAATGTTCCTTACATTGGTGGTCAGTGGGAAGAATGTTCCTTACATTGGTGGTCAGTGGGAAGAATGTTCCTTACATTGGTGATCAGTGGGAAGAATGTTCCTTACATTGGTGATCAGTGAGAAGAATGATCCTTACATTGGTGATCAGTGGGAAGAATGCCCCTTACATTGGTGGTCAGTGGGAAGAATGATCCTTACATTGATGGTCAGTGGGAAGAATGTTCCTTACATTGGTGGTCAGTGGGAAGAATGTTCCTTACATTGGTGGTCAGTGGGAAGAATGTTCTTTACATTGGTGGTCAGTGGGAAGAATGTTCCTTACATTGGTGGTCAGTGGGAAGGAGGAGGAGGACACACTTAAGGAGCTCTCTGTGAGAACCAGCCTTTTTTCAAGCCTGGGCCTTGCCTGCTAGCTTGGCCCAGGAACAATGCCTGATCCTGGGGGAGGCCCAGGGAGGGATCCCCCTGATGACATGGGGCCTAGTGAGGAGGAGGTGGAGGATCTGACTGTGGGTCCAGGCCCTGGTATGGATGCGAGTATCTTCAGACAGAAGATTGTTGATCGCTTTAGGGAAATTGGAAGGGCTGAAGAGAAACTTCAAGTTTTGAAAACTAACCATAAGAACTTCAAAGCCAAATACTTCCAGGCCTGGAGTAGAAATCGCACAGCCATGAAGCCTGAGTTACAGGAATATGAGGAAAAAGTAAAGCAGCAAACTTTATTGTTGGAAAAATTAAAAGCCAGAAGTGGAGCTTTTAAAGAAAAATTTGAGAATGAGAAGAGATTTGCCAGCCAGTCGTCAGTAAGTCGCATGGATCAGCAGCCTCAGGTTATGGATGACCCGGGTCCATCTGCCTCTGCACCTCTCCCCCCATGTAAGGCCTTGGAATCGCCAGCGGCAACCAGCCAGGGGGTAGAGAGTGAGCATGGCACCCTGACCTTCATCCGGCGGATGGAGTCACCCCTGAGAGCAGACAAGTTTGCCATTTCTGGTGATCCATCAGAAATCCCTGAGGATGAGAGGAAAGATAAACCAGGGAATGAAGATGGACCTGCACCAAACACCCTGAACATGGATGTTTCTACTCCTGCATTTGCTGAGACCAGTAGTTCCTCTATCAAGTTTGCTGCATGTGTTTCACACAGTAAGGCTGACACCAGCAAAGAGATTGCCTCACCTGAGCCTCTCTGTGTTCCAGCAGAGCTGATTGATGCTGATGGGGGAGGGGATCAGCACATTGCACCATGTGTAGTGGAAGCCATGGATGTGTCAGACCAGCCTGCTGAAAGTCCTGTCCTGATGGAAGAAAACAGGCCAGCTGAAGATTCCACCAGCACAGCAGTGGGAAAGGACACTGTTGGGAAGACTACAGGAACTGTGAATATACCAGCAAGTATTAAGAATGACAGTAATGATAAAACAATGAATGTGGTGGGTGGTGGTGAAGGGGTTAATACTGCTGGGAAAAATAAAAATGACATTGCTCTCCCTGCTCAGCAGAGGAAAGACTCAGCGATTGTGCAGACCAAATCTGTACAATCGATATCTGCCAGAAATGTGACAGACGGTTCAAAGCACACAAATGCTTCTTCTGCTGGGAGAAATGTGGGCAGTTATGCGTCCGTTCTGGGGAGTCGCACCAAAGAGGGTGGAGGGAATTTTAGTGGTCACAATTTGGGGGGGCTTGGTGGTGGGATGGTTGGTGGGTACAGGAGGAGGAATGTGGTTCAATTGAAGTGGGAGGGGGAGGGGACCCCACCAGTAAGGGGGAGGGTGGCTGAGTTGGTTCTGGAAATGGGGTTTAAAGCATCAGATATCTTTGCTTTGATTTGCCCAGTGGGGAGTTATGAATTTGATTTGTCCTTTGTAAAACCTGAGGGTTTGGATTTATTTTGGGAGCGATATAGGAGGTGCAAGGGCCTTCCGCAGTGGAGTGGTTTGGTGCCAAAGGTGATTTCCAGGCAGCCTCTGATAAAGTCGGTGACGATCCTGGTGCGTAACAAATCCATACCAGAGGCTGATTTGATAGTATGGCTACGCCGATATGGTGAGGTCCTCGCTCCACTGCGGAAGGTCCTTGATGAGCATGGGATATGGACAGGGGCCTGGACAGTCTCACTAAAATTGGGCATGCTGGGCAATGTAGTTCAACACCTTCCCTGTTCAGCTTTTCTGGGGAGAGATAGGCTGACTATTTTTTACCAGGGTCAGCCTAAAGTCTGTAATAAATGTGGAGACAAAGGCCATTTTGCATCTACCTGTACCCGTAAGAAATGCTCACTGTGCCAGGATCTGGACCATTTGGCTAAGGATTGTACTGAAATCCGGTGCAATTTGTGCCAAAAGCTGGGTCATCCTTATAGTCAGTGCCCGGAGGCATTACATAACTTGCCAGGATTGGAGGCTGAGTTGCAGAGACTTGATAAGGAGGATGAGGCCGCTAAAACTGTTATTGCCCCTCCTGTTTCTGTTATATCTGTTCCAGATTCTGTTTCCCCTAGTGATGTGGTCCCTGAGTCTGTCCCTCCTGTGTCTGTTACATCTGTTGTTTCGGATTCTGTTTCCCCCAGTAATGTGGTCCCTGAGTCTGTCCCCCATGTGGTGGTCCCTAATCCTACTGTACGTAGATCCTCCAGACTGGCAGAAGCTGCTGGGGGGGCAGGTTTGGCGGATCTTCTCACTCGGCCTCCAGTCCCTGTCCCTCAGCGGCACAAACGTGGTCAGGGGAATGTGGGGGTGCAGGATGGGGGTGGGGCTGATAGAAGGGTGTCCATATCCTATGTCTCACCCTCTGTTGAGGGGGATTCGGATGATGAGGGGTGGGAGAAGTTCAGGAGGAAGAAAAAGAAGAAGAGGAAGACAAGTAAAGTGGTCATTTCTTCCTCAGGGTCGGACCCAGGAGGGGTTTCTCTTGGTAATACCTTTTCAGTTTTGTCAGGTGATGATATGTCTGATATATCTTTCTCTTTATCATCCATGGATGAGGGGGAGTCACGTAGTCTGAAGAGAGCTGTTTCTGGTGATGAGAGTGTGGCAAAGGTTAAGAAACGACTACCCCAATCATCCTGATGGCAGTTCCCACTCCGATAAAGGTGGCGACCATTAATGTCGCCAGCATTAAATCTGCAAGAGCTCGTGATATTGCCTTATTTTTGCTCAGCGAGTTTGATGCCGAGATTTTATTTTTGCAAGAGACCTGGCTCAATACTTTGGCCGATGTCCATCTAGCAAAAAGGGAGTGGAGATGCGGTCCCTCCTTTTGGTCTCTTGCGGCTGAGCCCTGCAGCGGAGTTGCGGTCCTTTTTAAAACCGATATGGTAACGTGCCGGCGGGTAATTGAGGTAGAAATGGGGAGATGCATGGTCTTGGACGTCTCTGTTGGGGGGCAGGACCTGCGCCTGATCAATATCTATGGACCGCAGTCAAAATGGGGCAGGAAATGCCTCCTCACAGAGATCAAGCCCTTCCTTTTTACGGCCCAGCAGGTTGTCTTTGGAGGTGATTTTAACACCATAATTAGGCCTGAAGACAGGAGAGGCTCCATAGACAGGCTGGGTTACGATAGCGTTTTTCTTAGAGATATGGTAAGACAAGCAGGCCTGGTAGATGTGCATATTAAGCACTGCCCTGGCAGCACGGGATTCACATTTCAGAGAAGGAATAGTCAGAGTAGGATAGATAGGTTTTTTTTAAAGGAGAACTCTGCTTTCTCGGCTCCTGAGTTGAGGGCGGTGGAGTTCTCTGACCACTGTATGCTGTCTGTGACTCTGAATGCCTCGGACACTCCACCCAGGGGAAGGGGTACCTGGAAACTGAATTCGGCTCTCCTGGAAGATGTAGAGGTAAGACAATCCTTTGAGGATTTTTTTCAGGCACAGGTTTCTATTCTGGACTTTTGCAGCAGTAAGTCAGAGTGGTGGGAGCTTGTGAAACAAAGGACAATTGGACTTTTCAAGGCCATAAGTAAGAAGAAGCAGCTTGGTATGTACATTGCCTACCAGCATTTGCGGAGGAAGCTTGATCGTCTTGTCTCGTATAGAGGAGATCCAGGGGAGATCTCTGAGGTGAAGTTTCTTCTTAGGAAGTGTCAATACGACCGGCATGCCTCCTTGGTTCTGGAGAGGGATTATGGAAAATATCACTCGCCTGATCCTTACCAGAACTGTAAGCAAGGCATAGCAGTTAAGACGGTCATAGGCCTGAGGGATAGTACGGGTTCCCTGGTGAAGTCCAGATCAGGGATCCTGGAGATCTTCAGGTCATATTATGCAGACCTTCTGGGAAGAAAGGACCTTTGTCGGGACAGGATGGAAAGCTTTCTGGATTCTACTCCAGGATTGGGAAATGGTACATTGCCTTTGATGGATTTGACAGAACCAATTTCAGTGGATGAGGTAGTTCATGCTATAGAGAAGCTGGCTACCAAAAAATCGCCTGGGCCAGATGGGTTGACAGCTGAATTCTACAAGTGTTTTAAGTCCATTCTGGCTCCCTTTTTAGCAGAGGTTTATAACAGCTGTCTAGAAGAGGGTTCGCTCCCTCCCTCCATGAGGCAATCCGCTGTGATTCTTCTGTCAAAAGGTAAAGACCCCTCAATGATTGAGAACTGGCGCCCCATCAGTCTTCTTAATGTTGATAGAAAGATCCTGGCGAAGATCTTTTTTGGCGCTTGTCGTCAGTAGCAGGCGATTTGTTGTCCAGTCATCAGCACTGCTCGGTCCAAGGTAGAAGTACCTTTTCAGCGGTTTTAGCTGTCCGGGAGGCTTTGGAACGATGCAGGGCTGCTGGATGGAGAAAGTACTTGCTGGCATTGGATCAGGCGAAGGCTTTTGATAGAGTCAATCACGAGTACCTGTATTTGCTACTTGGTAGATACGGCCTGCAGGGGAGGTTTATAGATTGGCTGAAGACATTATATAGAGGGGCTGAGAGCTTCCCACTGGTTAATGGTTGGGTTGGACGGCCTTTTGAGGTTGGCTCTGGTGTGCGCCAGGGATGTCCTCTGAGCCCCCTGTTATATGTATTCGCAATCGACCCCTTCATAAGAAGGCTAGAGAGTGGATCTTTGTGCGGGGTGCCTTTGGGCATTGCTGGTGTGCCGCCTCTGAAGGTCGTGGCCTATGCCGATGATGTGTCTGTTATTGTCTCTGGGACAGAGGAGGCGCAGGAGGTGGTCTCTATGATAGAGCAGTACACGGAGGCTTCTGGTTCTAAAGTCAACCATGAAAAGAGTGAAGTTTTCTGGATGGGTGAGGAGGGTGAAAGCTTCGAACTTCCGGATGCCTTCCCAGAGCCCCAGCAGGAAATTAAAGTGTTGGGCATCAAATTTGGTCCTGGTGACTATGGTCATCGAAATTGGGAAAGCAGGTTGGTGTGTGCCAATGCCAAAGTAGCAAGCTGGAAGAAATGGAAGCTTTCCTTGAGGGAGAGGGTTGACTTGATCAAAACGTACCTGGTCCCAATCTTTTTGTATGTCAGCTTCGTCTGTATCTTGCCAGCATCTCTCTATGCAAGGGTGTACAGCTGTTTTTTCCAACTGTTATGGGGAAGTAGGCTGAACCTGATCAAACGCAATGTAACTTACCTGTCTAGGCGGGAGGGTGGCCTAGGAATGGTCAACCCAATAGTTTTCTTTTCTCTGCTCTTTTTAAAGTACAATCTTGGTAACATGCTAGCAGAGAACCCGCCAGGATGGGTGGGCATTTTTCAGTCTTGTTTTAGGCCTTTTCTGCGATGCTGGGAAGATGGCGGGCCAGTGAAAAGTCTGAGAGTCCGACATGGCAAGCTCCCGGCTTATGTTGCCCCGTGTCTGAAAATACTTCGGCAGTGGCAGGTGACAGTGGAGGATATCAAGTCCCTCCCCAGGAAGCTTCTGGAGAAGAGGATTTTGAGCTCTGCTTTCGGTGTGTCACTGGCCTTAAGGGATTGCCCAGGCTCTGTAATGAGGGAGGGGTTGCGTTTAATCAATTTAGAAAGAATCCCCTTGAAATTTAGGGATCAAGCCTGGCTCGCTTTCCATGGAAGGCTCTATGTCAGAGGGAACTTGAAGCATCGCCCTGTGGATGATCGGGATTGTCCTAGAGCGGAGTGTGTTGGTAAAGTGGAGTCTATGGACCACTTTTTGCTGCAGTGTCCCTTTAACATAGAGGTGTATAAAAGGGTGGGGAGGGCTCTAGGCATCCCCTTTTTCTATCGCATGAGTTATGCGGAGTGGGTGTACGGGGCATTCCCGACTTGCTGGGATTTTGATTTGGATACACTGTTTTTAGTTAGTATAGTTGTCCGTTACTTCACATGGAATGCACGGTGCCAGATTACCCTGCGGAAAAAAGTCCTCTCTGTTGAGGTGGTGGTGCACGATATTCTGGGTGAGGTTGGGAAAATTCGGGGTCTTGAGAGGGGCAGGGAGCCTCGGGCGGTCTGGAAAAAGGCGTGGAGGAATATCAGACCTGCCTTTGGTGAACTGCCCATCTCTGGGTGAGGTGCTCCTTTTCTTTTTCTGTTTCTTTCACTCCCTTAGCTTTTGTTGGTTAGTATCTTCTTTTTGAAGAAGGGCTGCATGCATAATGGGTGCGGGTTTGTTTCTTGACCTCACAGTTTGGATGTCTGGTGTATTGGTGTGAGTTGTAGTGAGATTATCCCCAATAATGACATGTTCATGATGAGTTTTGTTTTTGCTGTAAAGTCATTTTTTGTTTGAGAGCAGATTTGCTATATTTATTTTCATTTATGTAAATATGTATATATTTATGTATATTATATATAGTGATTTTATGCTTATTGATTGCAAGACTTTTAATAAAGAAAAATTGGGAAGAATGTTCCTTACATTGGTGGTCAGTGGGAAGAATGTTCTTTACATTGGAGGTCAGTGAAAATTATATAAAGTAAATAATAATAATTAAAAAAAAATGTAAAGCACCCCCATGATCCCCGCACATGCTCTATATGAAAAGCTTTATGTAGGATGAGCACATGTATGTAAACATGTGTCTATAGACGCAAATGCTGGACATGGGAGCGCACCTGAAATGTAACCCCCCCCCTTCCCCAGGAGAGCGCTTCTCCTAGGGAGTTATCTGATGTGGGGAGGAGCCGCGAGAGCCACCCCCAGAAGACCTGGTTCGGGGCCACTCTGTGCAAAACGAGCTGCACAGTGGAGGGAAGTATGATATGTTTGTTATTTAAAAAAAAAAAAAGAGCCTTTACAATCACTTTAATTTTGGAAATGTACCGTTGTTGCACTTTCTTTAATGTAATTCTGTGACGAACGCATGTAGTGTGGGCAGTGCAAAATGTAGGTGGGAATTTGTGTGGGTGTGGCTTGAGTGTGGGTGGGAACACATGAGCGGGGACAGGGGGCCCCAGGATCTCCTATTGCCCGGGGGCCCCATGAGTTGTCAGTCCGCCCCTGTATATTGCTCACACAGGCCATGGGCATATGTGGAATTGCACCCCAAAATACATTTAGCTGCTTCTCCTGAGTATGGGGATACCACATGTTGTGGGACTTTTTGGGAGCCTAGCCGCGTATGGGGCCCCGAAAACCAATCACCGCCTTCAGGATTTCTAAGGGTGTAAATTTTTGATTTCACTCTTCACTGCCTATCACAGTTTCGGAGGCCATGGAATGCCCAGGTGGCACAAAACCCCCCCAAATGACCCCATTTTGGAAAGTAGACACCCCAAGCTATTTGCTGAGAGGCATGGTGAGTATTTTGCAGCTCTCATTTGTTTTTGAAAATGAAGAAAGACAAGAAAAAACATTTTTTTTTTTCTCTTTTCAATTTTCAAAACTTTGTGACAAAAAGTGAGGTCTGCAAAATACTCACTATACCTCTCAGCAAATAGCTTGGGGTGTCTACTTTCCAAAATGGGGTCATTTGGGGGGGGGGGGGGTTTGTGCCACCTGGGCATTCCATGGCCTCCGAAACTGTGATAGGCAGTGAAGAGTGAAATCAAAAATGTACGCCCTTAGAAAGCCTGAAGGCGGTGCTTGGTTTTCAAGGTCCCGTACGCGGCTAGGCTACCAAAAAGTCTCACACATGTGGTATCCCCGTACTCAGGAGAAGCTGCAGAATGTATTTTGGGGTGTAATTTCACATATTACCATGGCATGTTTGAGCAATATATCATTTAGTGACAACTTTGTGCAAAAAAAAAAAAAATTTGTCTCTTTCCCGCAACTTGTGCCACAATATAAAATATTCCATGGACTCGACATGACTCTTAGCAAATAGCTTGGGGTGTCTACTTTCCAAAATGGGGTCATTTGGGGGGTTTTGAACTGTCCTGCATTTTATGCACAACATTTAGAAGCTTATGTCACACATCACCCACTCTTCTAACCACTTGAAGACAAAGCCCTTTCTGACACTTTTTGTTTACATGAAAACATTATATATTTTTTTAAAGCAAATGCCCTACAGATTAAAATGGTGGGTGTTTCATTTTTTTTTCACACAGTATTTGCGCAGCGATTTTTCAAACGCATTTTTGGGGGAAAAACACACTTTTTTAAATTTGAATGCACTAAAACACACTATATTGCCCAAATGTTTGATGAAATAAAAAAGATGATCTTAGGCCGAGTACATTGATACCAAACATGCCATGCTTTAAAATTGCGCACAAACGTGCAGTGGCGACAAACTAAATACCGTTTTAAAAGCCTTTAAAAGCCTTTACAGGTTACCACTTTAGATTTACAGAGGAGGTCTACTGCTAAAATTACTGCCCTCGATCTGACGTTCGCGGTGACACCTCACATGCATGGTGCAATTGCTGTTTACATTTGACGCCAGACCGACGCTTGCGTTCGCCTTTGTGCGAGAGCAGGGGGGGACAGGGGTGCTTTTTTTTTTTTTCTTTATTATTTTTTTGCTTTTTTATCTTATTTTTAAACTGTTCCTTTCAGGTACTCTTTTTTTTTTTTAAAAATTGGGGTCTATTAGACCCTAGATCTCTCCTCTGCCCTCAAAGCATCTGACCACACCAAGATCGGTGTGATGAAATGCTTTCCCAATTTCCCAATGGCGCTGTTTACATCCGGCGAAATCTAAGTCATAAAATGCTCGTAGCTTCCGGTTTCTTAGTCCATAGAGATGTTTGGAGCCACTCTGGTCTCTGATCAGCTCTATGGTCAGCTGGCTGAATCACCGGCTGCTTTCTCAGGTTCCCTGTTGAGACAGGAGAGCCAGAGAAAAACACGGAAGATGGTGGGGGGGGGCATTCCCTCCCACTGCTTGTAAAAGCAGTCTAGAGGCTAATTAGCCACTAGGATTGCTTTTACATGAAAGCCGACCGCTGGCTGAAAAGAGATGATACCAAGATGATACCTAAACCTGCAGGCATCATTCTGGTATAACCACTTAAAGTCGTGAATAGCGTACCCGAAGACAAAAAAAATGGTTAACAATAAAACAGTAAACGGTAAAGTATAAAAAGTTGCATACCTGAAAAGCAAACATGATAAAACATAATAACAATAAAACATTGCAGAATAGAATACAGTAAAAAAGAGCAGAACAATAGAGAGAGTATAGAGAGAGAGAGAGAGAACAATAAAACGACAACTATTTTTTTTTATTTTATATATTTTTTATTTTTTTTTACACTTTTTTTGTAACTAACTTTTATAACTGTAACCGGTTCCAGGTTTGGGTCTCTCAAAATGCGATGGCATCTTGGGAGACCTTGTGAAAGTGTGCCTAGTCTGTGGAATGCTGTACCCTAATCTAATACTCAACTAGTGCATGGTAGCGTTCAAAACATTCACCAATGCTAAAACCAGGATTGTCAGGACAGGAGGGACAATAATAGCGGGTGTCACGCCTATATCCGCGCTTGCTGCAGACACATCTTTTTTGGGGGGGTTCGTTGGGTAGGGGTACTCGGGAGGACATAAAGAAAATGCCTCTTATGCAGCCGACTGCATTTGGTTGGGGATGTGAATGGGGGAAGTACGGGCGCTGAAGAAGTGGTGGGTTCCCAATTAGGATTGGCGAATGCAGCAGGAAGGGCATTATGGGCACGACGGGCCTGTGTTTGTCTTCTTCTTGGTGGCAGCGGGACACTACTTGTGCTTGCCACCTCGCCAGCATGAACTGCACTTATGGGACTCGCCACGTCACCAAGTGTTACTGCAGTGCTGGTTTGACTACGACCGGGGTGTACTAGGGCGCTGGTGCTTGCCAGTTCACCAAAACGCTACCAAAAAAACTGTTAGTGATCGCAGGGATCAGGCCTGACTCTGCGAACGCTGCAGTTATGCGTTTAGTGTTTTGTAAGTGACAGTGATCGATCGATACTGCACTTGGGTGGGCTGGGCGGAGGGGCAAAATGCAGGTGCTAGCAGGTATCTGGGCTGATCCCGCTAACACTGCGCTTTTGGGAACCCTAAACTGCTGGGGATGCTAGTATAGATCTGATCGGATCAGATATTGATCCGATCAGATACTATACCACTAAGGGAGGTGTACGGTGCGTGCGTGGGTGTTAGCGGTACTGGCGCTAACCTGGCGCTGCCTGGGGCTGGTGCTTGCCAGTTCACCAAAATGCTACAAAAAAAACTGTTAGCGCTCGCAGGGATCAAGCCTGCAGTTATGCGTTTAGTGTTCTGTAAGTGACAGTGATCGATCGATACTGCACTTGGGTGGGCTGGGCTGGGCCGGGCGGAGGGGAAAAACGCAGGTGCTAGCGGGTATCTGGGCTGATCCCGCTAACACTGCGTTTTTGGGAACCCTAAACTGCTAGGGACGCTATTATAGATCTGATCAGATCAGATATTGATCCGTACAGATACTATACCACTATGGGAGGCGTATGCTGCGTGCGTGGGTGTTAGCGGTACTGGCACTAATCTGATGCTGCCTGGGGCGATGCATATCACCGCCGGGCGATCAGGGGGCTAAACCTTTATTCGGTAATAAATGGCGGGTGCCCTGACACTATAAAAAATAAACGAACTAACCAGCGTCACCCGTAACAGTTATACGGTGATCAGTGGTGAAAGGGTTAACTAGGGGGCATTCAAAGGGTTAAAACATTTATTAGGTAGGATATGGGGGTCCCTGTCGCTATAAAACGCTGACGGCGAACCTAAATATTTACCTCCCTAACTATCGCCACCAGCGACACTAATACAGCGATCAGAAAAATGTTCGCTTAGCGACACTGGCGACGGGGGGTGATCAAGGGGTTAAAACTTTATTAGGGGGGGTTAGGGGGGTACCCTAGACCTAAAGGGGGCTAATACTAACTGCCCTAACACAAACTGACACCATGCAGTAATCAGAGAAAAAAAAAAAAACTTCTTGGTGTCAGTGTGACAGGGGGGGGGAGGGGGGATTAGGGGGTGATCGGGGGAGGATCGGGGGGTAAAGGGGGGTGTATTGTGTGCCTGGCATGTTCTACTGTGTGTGTGTAGTGTTACACTCACATTGCAGTCTTCTCTCCTCGGCGCCGGAACGGAAAATACCGAGCCGAGGAGAGATGACATAATTTCCTTTGCTGCTGTTTAGCATACAGCAGCAGAGGAATGATTTGATTGGCCGGCGGCGATCGCGGGGGGGGCCACGAACGGATGGTCTCCCCCTCATCTCCGATCGCTGCTGGACAAAAACGGACCGCCTCGGACACCGGGGGGGGGGGGGGGGGGGTCGACAGGCAGATCACGTATATGTACGTGATTCTGCCTGCCCGTGCCATTCTGCCGACGTACATCGGCATGAGGCGGTCCTTAAGTGGTTAAAGAGAAGGGTTTTCAGGGATCGTCTAAAGATGGATATATTAGGGGACAGTCAGACAGATTGGGGTAGAGAGTACCAAAGGATGGCAGAAGCTCTGGAGAAATCCTGGAGGCGAGCATGGGAGGAGGTGACAAGGGAGTTAGAGAGCAGGAGTCTTGGGAGGACCGAAGAGAGCCGCTTGGCTGGTATTTTGGGACTAGGTCAGTGATGTAGCTGGGGGCAGAGTTATGGACGGCTTTGTAAATTATTGTTAGTACTTTGAATTTTATTCATTGGGTGAGTGGAAGCCAGTGGAGGGATAGGTAGAAAGGGGTGGAGGACACTGAACGGTTGGTAAGGTGGATGAGTCTTGCAGCGGCATTCATTATGGACTGAAGGGGGGGATAGTCTATGTAAAGGTAATCCAATGAGGAGGGAGTTGCAATAGTTGAGGTGAGAGAGGACCAGGATGTGAATTAGAAGCTTGGTGGTGTCATAAGTTAAAAAGGGGCGTATTCTGAAAATGTTGCGGAGGCTAAGGCGGCATGATTTGGACAGGGATTGGATGTGGGCCTGAAAGGACAGTTCAGAGTCTAAGGTTACCCCCTAGCACCCTGGCATGTGGGGACAGACTGAAGTCAGGGGAGGGGGCACGTGGGGGAGGAAATATTAAGAGCTCAGTTTTAGATAGATTCAGTTTGAGGAAGTGGTTTAAAGGGGTTGTAAAGGTGATTAAAAAAAAAATAAATAAATAACAAACATGTTATACTTACCTTCACTGTGCAGCTCGTTTTGCACAGAGTGGCCCTGAACCTGCTCTTCTGGGGTCCCTCGGTGGCTGTTTCAGCTCCTCCCCGCAAGAACTAACCACCTTAATGCGAGCTCCCTCACATGGTGGTTAGTTCTTGTGGGCGCGCTCCCGTGATACAGCTGGCGGCTATAGCCGCTCACTGTATCACTCGGCCCCGCCCCCCGGCGCGCCGCGTCATTGGATGTGATTGACAGCAGCGCGAGCCAATGGCTGCGCTGCTTTCAATCCATCCACTGTAGCCAATCAGCGGCCAGGCTGAGCAGCGAAATGGATGTCGGAAGCGAGTGGCTGACTTTCGAGGGGTCAGGTAAGTAAAACGGGGGGGCTGGGGGCGGCGGTATTGTCGGAAGTTTTTTCACCTTAATGCATAGAATGCATTAAGGTGAAAAAATTTTTACCTTTACAACCCCTTTAACATCCAGGCTGATATGTCCTCTCCCAATTTGATAGCTGCAGGGGGAGGTGCTGGGAAACCCCTGATGACGTCAGCCAGGAAGAGAAGAGGAGGAGACCCGCGGGCAGTCACGTGAGCGCGAATGGCACTCAAGTTAGCGATTATACCGCATATTTTTATAAATGACATTCACTGCGGAGCTTACTGTTATAAATCAGAGGGAACTAAGGAAGAAAAACACTGTTTTTTTTTTTTTTTATAGCAGGAGGGGAGGATCGGGGAGCTGACAGGCAGGGAGGGGTAAGGGGGAGGAGGACAGATGGAGACACAGACACAGGAGAGCAGAGCTGCGGATGACAGAGGCACGTAAACTGACCACAGTATCAGGGCTCAGCAGCCCTAATTATCGTGGTCAGTTTACAGGAGGGAGGGCAGAAACTGGCAGGATCAGCCAGGTTTTTCAGGTGATGCAGGGGGCCAAATTACACAGCACAAGCACTGTGCTGAATAACATGCTTCAAGGGAACAAGATCCAATTTTTTTTGGTTAACAAATGCTTTAAAGTAACGCAGTGCCATATAGCAAAAAATCACCTGGTAATGAAGGGGGATAAATCTTCCAGGTCAAGTCAAGTTGTCAAGTGGTTAGTTTGTGTTTTTTTTTTTATGACTGCCTTGAGTTCATTTTTTTGATATGTTTAAATAAAAATTAATATTCAATATTTTTATAATACAATGTTATTTTTTTTCTGGTTTTAAAAAATGAGATTGGTAAGACTGCGCTGTTTACAGCTGCAACCATCGAGCTTGTAATTGTTGCAGGACCTTTGGGACAGCAACCAGGAGGAATTCATCATCTCATTAACGGTTTCTGTGCCGAGTTCCTTCATGTGTCTCTTCTGGGCTCCAGCTACACACCAAAGCTCCCAGATGGCCACATTTCCCGTTTTTGCACTGATGCATCCTCAGATTTCTGACACTATGAAGCAAATGTAACAGGCATCACAGTGGAAGTGAGCAATGACGTAATGGAGTCCTCTAACAAAGACTGGGATTTCATCATCAACAAAGGCGAAATTAATCTCCATTGGATGATTAGTACAATTACAAGCAGGAACTCCTCACTCCCCTGCAGGCTGCAAGGATACCCATCACTTCCAGATATGGAGGAGCAGATGACCTGCTTCCCTGTGATGAGTCCTGGGCCTAACCGCCAATGGCTAAGGTTACTATTCATCCCCATTTCCTAGGGACAGTCCTCCTTGTGAAGGGTCTGTCCCTGGCATGGTTCCCCCCGGAGTCGAGCACCGTAGAGTGCAAGCTCCAACACGAGTCACATTGTCAGGTGTCAATCCAAAATGCCACCGCTGGAGAGGCCTCTGAGTTCCATGTTGCTGCATCATTTTGGAGTGGATTGTTTATTTTAATGCTGCCTGGCTCCTGGGGACAGTTCTGGGGACGACTAGGAAAGAGAAAAGGGAGGTTAGTTGCCCAAGGGGCGTGCTAGGGACACCCCCACTTAACAAAAGCCATGTCATTTTATTATTTACGTGCGGAAGCAAGGTTCAGTCTTGTTGGCTCTGAGGAAAGTCCTTTGAAATGCGTTAGCCTGTTGGATCTCCAGTTGTCCTATTGCGTGACATGATGTATCGCGGACTGGAGGTTGCTGTTATTGTATATGACAAGCTTGGATGTATTTGTCAGCATGTGCGTATAATACTTATCATCTTTTTTACGAAATAAAGGTAAATTTTGAAGATAATGCACTAGGCCGCTGCGCCTTCTGTTTTGTTTTGTGGTTTCTGAGTGACTTGATCCTGACCTGACCTGACCCCAATCTCCAAGAATTACTTACTCCTGAACTCTGTGGGTTGCTTAATCCTGACCCCTGCACTCTGGGCATTACTTCCTTCTGACCACTGAACTCTCTGAGTTGCCTAATCCAGGCCCCTGATCTCTGGGCATTACTGACTCCTGACCCCTGAACTTTGTGGTTTGCCTTAAGCTGATCCCTGATCTCTGGGTATTACTGACTCCTGACCCCTGAAATCTGTGGGTTGCCTAATCCTGATCCCTGATCTCTGGGCATTACTTCCTTCTGACCCCTAAACTCTGTGGGTTTCCTAATCCTGACCCCTAAACTCTGGGCATTACTTACTCCTGACCCCTGAACTCTGTGGGTTGCCTAATCCTGATCCCTGGGCATTACTGACTCCTGACCCCTGAACTTTGTGGGTTGCTTAATCCTGATCCCTGGGCATTACTTACTCCTGACCCCTGAACTCTCTGGGTTGCCTAATCCTGGCCCCTGATCTCTGGGCATTACTGACTCCTGACCCCTGAACTTTGTGGGTTGCCTTAAGCTGATCCCTGATCTCTGGGCATTACTGACTCCTGACCCCTGAAATCTGTGGGTTGCCTAATCCTGATCCCTAAGCATTATTTACTCCTGACCCCTGATTGCTGTGGGTTGCTTAATCCTGATCCCTGGGTATTACTGATTCTTGACCCCTGAACTTTGTGGGTTGCTTAATCCTGGCCCCTGATCTCTGGGCAATACTGACTCCTGACCCCTGAAATCTGTGGGTTGCATAATCCTGACCCCTGATCTCTGGGCATTACTTACTTCTGACCCCTGAACTCTGTGGGTTGCTTAAAGCGGAGATCCGCCCACCGCTGCAAAAATTAAGAGCCAGCAGCTACACATACTGCAGCTACTGGCTTTTAATAATAGGACACTTACCTGTCCTGGAGTCCAGCGAAGTCAGCACCGCAGCTGATGTTTCCATCAGCTGTCAGGTGCATGCCGTCACCATTACCGGTAGGGGAACCCGGTAGTATAGCCTTACGGCTTCACCCCGGGAACCCTACTTGCCATGCACAAGGCTCCACTCCTCTCTCCTACTGGCCCGGCGACAGTGGAAGGAGGAGGGAGCCGAGCGGTGACGTCAATATCTGCGGCTGTGGCTCCCGGAAGTGGGGACAGGATACCTTTCAAAGACAGTAATCCTGTCCCCCTCTCCCCCCCGAAAGGTGCCAAATGTGGCACCAGAGGGGGGGGAGGAAAAAAAAAACGGAAGTTCCACTTTTGGGTGGAACTCCGCTTTAATCCCGACCCTTGAGCTCTGTGTGTTACTTACTCCTGACCCCGGAACTCTGTGGGTTGCATAATCCTGACCCCTGCACTCTGTACATTACTCAGTCCTGAGCTTATAGTCAATTGATAATGCCATAGTGGGTATTAGTCTTCATTCAGACATGCAGCTGGGGGTGGATGGAGGAGGACACAGCTGAGCAGCGTTTTTGCCACCCATCCAACTGCCCCCCCCTTAGGTTGAAAAAGGCAGTGGATGGGGGTGATTACATGTGGTGGTCACCATGTTTCGCTGGGGAGGACTGGGCTGAGGGATATTTTGGGGTGGTGGCCCCGAGTGCAGATACATCACCATTCAGGCATTGATCAGACCAGGTTCTGGAGTGAGTGACACATGCTCAGTGCTACAAAGCCATTTGCTCCCTGTTCAGACCCATGATCACAGCCTCTGGGAAGGGAACCTTCCAGCACCAACTTGATTTGCGGTTCTGAGACCTCATGTGACTCAATGGCAAGAACCACAAAGAAAGATGATTCCTGACAAGGTGTGTCACAGTAAACTCTGTCCATTGGGAATACTTATCTTCCATTGCTGACCAAGCACTCTGTGCCACCATTGCACACTCTATATAGAACAATGTCCCTATCCACCAAAAACATGACACTGTCATGGGAGGGCTACTTGGTTGAATTTGCCCCCCTCCACCCCCAGGTTAAAGGTTCCCAGTCCTCTCCATGGTGCCTTTCAGTGGAAAATGTAGAGGAACTACAGTTTACGACACCTATCTTTATGAAATGACAATGTGACAGAGTGTAGGTTTCTGTATGACTGGTAAACCATTAGATGAGTCCTCGGACTGTGAACTTCAGCTATCTGAGGTATTTCACTATATCAGTAATAGTGGCAGGAGATATGCATGGTTGTAAAGTTTCATATCTCCACCGCGGTGACTCCCACTCACCAACTGATGGCCAACCCTCAACCTGATTTCCTTATCTAAAATCGTTGACAGCTAAAAATTGTTCGCCATGGACAGGGTAAAATGCCCATATTGCTTAGCGCACATAAGTATGAAAAAGTAAATTTTTTTTGTAAAAAACTAATTAGGAATTTAAAATTTACCACTAGGCCATGACATGAATGCAAAGTGGAGTGGAGAGGTGGGGTAGTGATGTCACGCTCTTCACTATACTCCAGTACACTTGGACCATGTGCACAGAGAGAAAGGCACAGTGACAGCTGTTGCCAAGATGCAAAAAAATGATAAAAAGAATTCTGATCTTATCTTTCAAATCCTTTTCTTGGTGTACAAATCAAAGGACAGTATTCTGGAACCCAAAGGTTATGCAGCTGCTGTCAGGAAAAGGGACACAGTCCAGCATGACCTGTAAGGAGATCACCGTAGAAATATTCCTACTCTGAACATGCCTCAGTTTTGTAGCAAGCAATAATAGGAAATTGGCATAAGGAACAAAGGGGAGGGACATGTATCCTGTAAGGTAATCAAAGGAAAGTATTTTATAGATAAGCCAAAAATCCTATTTTCTCGTACATCACAGGGCACTGTATGATATTCTGGAACCAATAGGACTTCCAAAAGAAGTCCAACTGAGGGGTAGACAACACACAAAACAAATTACTAACAGGTCTATGAAAAGAAAAAACGACAAAGGAGCAGATAGGGCCCAACAGCTTACAGGGCTGTCTGAAGAACCTTACAACTAAAGTCGGCTTCCGGTAAAACTTAAAGGGTAACTCCACTTTCGGGGGGGGAATAGCAAATAAATAAAAAATAATATAGCGCAAAAAATTGCGACACTAATCACATTGTAATTGAATGTTATTAAAAATTACCTTTCCTTTTCAATCTGCAGCTCTGTCATTTTCTGAGAATGCATTGCAATATGGCTACCTGGGGTTGTTCTGTACACAGAGTGTGCACTGACCACTCCCCAGAAACATAATTCCCTGCTTGTGTGATTGGCTCACCAATTTTCCCAGCATTCTGCACTAAGATACAAATCAGATTTCAGGCATCCCCTGCAACAAAAATGTCATTTTTGGAGAGATACTTTCAATAGGAACGCGTCTAAAGGGATGCAGGCCCAGCAGATTTCCTCATTAGTGCCCTGCTGCTGCCACACCTGACAGTTAATTATGAAACCACTCCCATTAGGCTACTTCCACACTGGGGAGGTCAGGTGCTATTTTTAGCGCCGCTTTACCGTCGTTTTAACGGCGATATTCGGCTGCTAGTGGGGTGGTTTTAACCCCCGCTAGCGGCCGAAGAAGGGTTAAAACCGCCCACAAAGTGTTTGCTGGCAGTTTGGCGGCGCTGCCCCATTGTTTTCAATGGGCAGGGGCGCTTTAGAAGCGGTGTATACACCACCCCTACAGCGCTGCAAAGATGTGTCTTGCAGGACTTTTTTGACCATCCTGCAAGCGTACCGCTCCAGTGTAAAAGCCCTCAGACTTTCACGCTGGAGAGACAGGAGAGGCTCTTTACTGGCGCTATGCAGGTGCTATTTTTAGCGCTGTAGCACCTGTAAAGTACCTCAATGTGAAAGTAGCCTTATCCCGCGTACACACGACAGGACTTTTCGGCATCAGAGGTTCGACGGAACGAATCCGTCGGACATTCCGATCGTGTGTGGGCTTCATCGGACCTTTTCTGTCGAAAAATCTGACGGACTTTAGAAATGGAACATGTTTCAAATCTTTCCAACTGACTCGAGTCCTATCGAAAAATAAGTTCATCTGTATGCTAGTCCGACGGACCAAAAACTACGCTAGGGCAGCTATTGGCTACTGGCTATGAACTTTCTTATTCTAGTCCGGTCATACGTTATCACGTTAGAATCAGTCGGACTTTGGTGTGATCGCGTGTAGGCAAGTCCGTTTCGTTGGAACTCCGTAGGAACTCCGTTGAAAAGTCCTTCGGAGTTGAGTCCGACAAAAAGTCCGGTCGTGTGTACACGGCATTAGACCCACACAGAACAGAGGCAGAGACAAACACACAGGGATTTTCTTCAGAATAACGAAAGGTAGGAATCTGCAACAAAGTTTTATTATACTCCTTGCAATGTACATAGATCACCCAGGGGGGAATGTTTTTCTCTTAACAAAAGTGGAGTTACACTTTAAGTAAACTGTAGAACAGGTAGAAGCCTTGCAAATCTAAGAAACGGAAGCCATATGCTGCAAGGACCAGAAAGCCCTAGCACAGTGGTTCTCAACCTGGGGGTCGAATAACGATTTGCCAGGGGTCACTGAATCCTGGGCTGTTCCTAAAGCCTGCACCGCTCTCCCAGCCTTTTCGCGGCTGCCCATTCAGTTCACAGTATGGCCGGGGGGCAGAGACTAGAGGTCAGCTGAGTGGTGAGGAATGGGAAGTGGGAGGGGCTGCAGGAGACCCTATCTCCTGATTTCAGCATAGGTGTCACTGCTGTGAGACACCATAAAGTCGGAGACACAGTGAAGCCAGAGACACAGTGAGTAACACCTGTGATTAAAGTTGCCATTAAAAGTCCCCACTACAGTTCTCAGATCAGTAGATGACCTCGATCAAGAGCACCTAAGTTGGCTGATCAGAACTTCCCGCACTGCCACTTATCCCATTCCCCCCCACCAGCACTAAGGAGTAAAAGAAGGAATAAAAATAGAGAATCCATGGAAGGTAGAGGAAAAGAGGGGGAGGAACAAAGAAAAAGCGAGAGAAAGAATAAGAGAAAGAACAAGAAAGACGGCTAGAGAGAGGGATGGGGGGGAAAAAAAACAAGAAATTAGGATAAAGAGAGATAAAAGGAGAGAAAGGAGAACAAAGAGAAAGAGTGGTACATCCTAAAATGTACCATAAGGGGTTTTAATACTGTAAGAGTGGAAGGGACTCATGGAGCGTTAAATATCCGTGGGTTAGGGGAGCAAATGACTTGTCTTGCCTTGGGTGGTGACAACCCAAGCTACGAAAATAATTTTACTGTTAGGGGTCCTCACAACTTGGGAGATTTTATCAAGGGGTCACGGCACTAGAAAGGTTGAGAACCACTGCCCTAGCAGATCTAGTGGAGGAAATCTGTTGTTGAACACACCTCACATAACTGGAACCAGAAGTCAGCTGATCCATGAGGGGACCCTCAGGAATGACATACAGGGAGTCGTACTGACAAAAAACCCGAACAGCGTGTATCAAATCCAAACAATTGGGGGAAATGTTGAGATGTTTTTGTGTAGGACATAGAGTTGGTAAGAAAATGTCCTGGTTAAAGTGGAAGAAAAAAAAAAACACCTTTGGAAGGAAAGGCCTCAAAACAACCCTATCCTTGTGTAATTCAAGAAAGGGTTCTTTACAGGTCTGTGCCCCCAACTCAGAAATTTGCCTTGCAGAAGTGATAGCAATGAGGAAGCAACCTTGCAAGTAAAAGTAGACAGAGGAATATCCCTAATAGGTTCAAAGGGCAGTCTCTGAAGGACTGACAAGAGTAGGTTAAGAGCTCATGTGACTGGGGAGCGTACAGGAGGAACAATGCGAGTGACAACCTGTGCAAAAGCCTTCACTAAGGAGTGAGAGGCAAGCAGTCTCTGAAATCAAACCACTAAGGCTGAGATATAACCTAATGGTACTCAAGGCCAATGTATGGTTTACTTCCTGCGATGGAATTTTCTAGACTTGCACCAAGCAAAGGCTGCCTTCCAAAGTGTGATAGTAGATGGTGGTAGACTTCTCTTTAGAGAAGATGATGTAATAGCCCTTGAAGTGGTTCTAAAGGCTGAAGGTTTTTCACCTTCATGCATTCTATGCATGAAGGTAAAAAAACTGCTGTGTGCAGTTGCCTCCCTCCAGCCCCCCGATCCTTAGCTGAGCTCCCTCTGATCCAGCGATGTTCACAAAAGCCTCCGCTGTCCCGGGACACTCCCTTCTCATTGTCTGAGAGAGCAGCAGGAGCCCTTTGGCTCTCATTGTTGTCAAGCACAGCCAGTGAACCAATGAGGAGAGGGGGGGGGGGGCGAGCCGTGGCTCTATATGTCTTATGGACGCATAAAGCAGAGGCCCAGGAGCGAGCATGCAGCAGTGTCCCCCTGGGCAAGCGGCTTTCTCTGGGGGGCACTACTCGAGGGGGAGAAGCCAGGAGCACCAGCGGGGGACCCGAAAACAAGAGGACCGGAGATGCTCTTTTCAAAACCACTGCACACAGCAGGTAAGTATAGCATGTTTGGTTTTTTTTTTTTATTATTTATGTAGCAAAGTCCCGGGGCCTCTGAAGCCTAATGGTGACCTCCAGAGTTAGGGACAGCTGACATCCTTCAGTGTAGAGTGGGTTACAAGGCATGGTGGGTGTATTGCAAGATTAAATGGTGGGCGCCAGACACTTTTTGAATGCAAAGAGATTTATGGTCTCGTAAACAGAACTGTGGGAGAGAGGGTTAGGGCCAGGACACCCTTAGGTAAATGCAATGTTAATTGGCAGACTCCGAGACTTCTATAGGTAGACAGCTATACAGATGAAGGCCTCCAGCCGGACATCACTTCTGTATAGGTAGAACCGCTGTCTCCTATGGTAACAATCTTGTAGCTGTTACTAATGGTAAAGGTATTCAACTATCTGCAACACAAACAGTTCTCTTTACCCCACACTCACTCACTGTGGGTCTTCACTCAATGAGCTCTCAGTCTCTCTCACTAGACTTCAGATCCACTAGCCACTGGATCCCCTGAGCTCTTTCACTGTAGCACTCAGTATCTTCCTCAAGCGTCACCCCCGCTTAACTGCTGGGTACCTGGCTTGGCACTCACAGATACTCCTCCAGCTTCACCCCTCCTGATACGTTAGTTCCCTGGCTTGGCACTCCACAAGCGTCACCTCTGCTGTCCCGCTGGGTCCCTGACTTGACACTTGCTGATGCTTTCCTACTTCTTCACCATCCCCGGCTGGCAAGAAGTCTGCTCTGGTACTGGCCTCAGCTTACTCACAATGGTCTCCGGTAGCAAGGTGGATGGTCCCTTTGTGGCGACAGCTTCCCCTCTACCTCCGACCAAGACTGGTTCCCCTGACCAGCGGAACCATTACTTTTGGCTGGACTACAAGCCTGCAGTCCTAACCCTGCACTACTTCTGGATAGGCTCTCAGATAGTCTAGCAGCCAGACGTCCCCAGGATAGGCCTTAGGTTTCTGGCCTAGCAGCCCAGGGCAATATGACACACGTCCACCCAGACAGCTATCCAGGTGGCCCCCGAACCCTGATCACCTGACTCCACCCAAATATACAGGTTCTCCCAGCATGCCAAGGGACCCAAGAAAATCCATGCCCATTGTCTGAGACACCCCATTCATTCCTAATCTGTGCTTGAAATGCCCTTGTCTTATCTAATGTCACCAGATACCCGGCCATCTAGCGACAGAAGAGAGAAGTGTAGAAATTCCAGGATTAGGAAATTAGGAAATCAATTGACCTCCTAACATCTGGCCAAGGCAACTATCGCTTGGCAAATAAATTTAATAGCAACCTTGCCTAAACATCAGGGTGCTACATTTAATACCACTTCAGGAGAGTAGATATGACCAAATTCTATAGGCGCCTGTCCCTGGGAACTTGGGCTTCAACAGCCATACCAGAAACTGATATGAAAAGTAGTAAACCAGCCCCTGGAACAGAAGATCTGAATTATCCAGGAGGGCCCACTAAAAGTCTGCCAGGAGCTTGGAGAGGTCTGAATACTATGTCCTTCTGGGTCAGTTCAGTGCAATGAGGCTCACTGGAATACCTTCTATCTTGATCCTGTGGAAGAGGCAAGAAAGGAGCATCCACTGCAAAGACCTGAAGATGTCGGGTCCTGGTGGCAAATCTGTCCAGTTTGTTGTTGAACCCAGAAGCCAGGAAGCGTGCTGCATGCTGGCAGAATGTTGAGTTGCAACGGTCTGAAGTGAAAATTGGAATTACCTTGAAGGAGGATATCATTTGGCCTTGAACTCTAATGCAAAAGATAATGGTTGGGCGATTCTTGGACTGTATGGTTGGAACATGGACATATTGGAGTTTGTACCAGGAAAGGAAGACTGGACAGGGCCATATCAAAACTTAGGCCAAAATAGTCCAACAATGATTTCTCAAGATTTGGGATTGATCTGAATGTCTGAAGGGTCTACACTGTCTGCTGAACATTTGTAGTCAACTGGTCCCTTAGCAGGAGACAATCCAGATATGCCAATATTGGGATAACCTAAGCATGAAGCAAAGCAAGAACAGGGGCTAGCATCTTTGTGAAGACCCAATGGTACAAGGGAAGGGCAACAAATTGGTAATGTTGTGTGCCCACAACAAAATGCAAGTAGAGTTGATTTGTTGAAAGATGAGGATATGCAATTAAGCATGCTTAATGTCTACTGTGGCTAGAAGGTTTCTCGGGTAGCAATGACTTAATGGGTGGATTCCATATGGATCCCCTAAACTCAAAAGAATATGTTGATAATCTTTAGATACAAAGGGATAAAAATGCCTCCTTTTTCCTGGGAGATTGTAAACAGGTTTGAATAGAAGCCGTGGAACTTTTAATTTCTAGGACAATAGCTATGACCTTTTGAGAGAGGAGCTAGAAAGCAGCGTGAAGGTCCATCTGCCTTTGTCTCCAGCTATAACTGGCCTTTGCAGCAAGGAGCACATGGCAGGGCGACATATGTCAAACAAAGGCAAGGAAAACTCCCAGCTCATCTTACCAACCAGCTTGCAACCAACCAAATTATCTTGTTTTAAAGTTTTGAGAGCCTCCATAGTAGAAGAACATGCATAATAATGGATAGCTAAAAGGCAGGTAAGCCTGGAGGAAGCCCACCCTTCCTTAAAGGTACAGGGGTGCACTGGACACGCAGCATATAGCACAATGGCAGCAAAGGTGTCTAGTGCATCCCCTTACCAATATTAGAACAGTACAAACAATTGGCCACGGCTCTCACCTATAACTGGCCTTCGCAGCAAGGTGCACATGGAAGAGCGACGCATGTCAAACAAAACCAAACAAAATTCCCAACTCAACTTACCAACCCGCCTGCAACTAACCAAATTATCCTGTCTAACAGTTTGCGTTAAAATCAGGGGTTTAGTTTAGTCCATTATTATGCATGTGCTTCTACTATGGAGGCTCTCAAAAATGTATAGAGTTAGGATTGCAGATAATACTGGGGTGCCGTGAAGTGGCACTGCAGCTTACACATGTATTTGCAAATGTGTGCTAACTAAACCCCTGTTTTTAATGCAAACTGTTAGACAGGATAATTCTGCACAAGTATCTGAAATTGCCTGAGCCAATATTGCAAAAAAGACTAACTGATGTCCCTCCACTTTGGAAAATGGAGATGCTCCCTTACTAAGAGAGAGAACTTAACAAGTTTGGGGGAACAGGCCTTACGGTGGGAGTTCCAGGCTTGGACCTGGACCCAGAGGCCTGAGAAAAACAAAAAAACTCTGTCTTGCCTCAGAACAGAAGATTTACCTACTGGAGTTTTTACCTTCTTTTTCTGGGGCAAAAGCATACTAACCCCCACGACCCCCTTGACTTCCTTGACCTAGGTGACCAAGGATTTACCAAAATTACATTTCCCGTCAAAGAGTATCCACAAGTGACAGTTCTTGCATGGAAGCTATGCAGACCAATATTTGAGACAAAGCATCCTCATATGTACCGAAAATTGACTCATCCTGGACACAGTGTATCCACTACCAGAGATATGCAATTGGCGGACCTCCAGCTGTTGCAAAACTACAAGTCCCATCATGCCTCTGCCTCTGGGTGCAGGGCCGGTCCCAGGCGGGTGCACGGGGTGCAGTGCACCCGGGCGCCAGAGAGGTGGGGGCGCTGAAGCGCCAGAGTGCTCCCTTCCCTCCTCCTCCTCCTCTCCGTGTCCAAAGCAGGCTCCCTCCGCAGGTCACGCCGCTATGTTTTTTTCGCTGCTGCTAGAGCCCATCCCCCCTCCCTCCTTCTCCTGTCAGAGAAGGAGAGCAGCCGCCAGAGATCGGAGCGGTGGTCTCTGTGTGGAGAGAGACCAGCCGCTCAGTGACTTCGCTGAGGGGGAGAGCGGTCCGTGCCTGCAGCCTGATAGGCTGACACACACAGGTTCTCCTCCTCTGTCTCTCACTCCCGCGGCCCGCCCAAGCCTGTCTAGACAACTGCTCTTCACTCGGGTGGCGCGGCTGCACACTGTCCTCTCTAGCTGCCGCCCGGGTTTTAATGGGTCTCTAGCTAGAGTACTAATAGAGGGAGGTTTGTCTCTGGGGCGGTCGGTCTGTACTAATCGAGGGGGATTTGTCCTGGGGGTCTGTACTAATGGGGGGGTTGTCCTGGTGGGGGGTCTGTACCAATAGAGGGGGGAGGGGAATTGTCCGGGAGGGGGGGTCTGTACTAAAGGAGGGGGCTTTGTCCTGGTGGGGGGTCTGTACCAATAGAGGGGGGGGGAATTGTCCGGGGGGGGGTCTGTACTAAAGGAGGGGGCTTTGTCCTGGTGGGGGGTCTGTACCAATAGAGGGGGGGGGGCATTGTCCCGGGGGTCTGTACTAAAGGAGGGGGCTTTGTCCTGGTGGGGGGTCTGTACTAATGGAGGGGGGTTGTCCTGGGGGGGGTCTGTACTAATGAAGGGGGGATTTGTCCTGGGGGGGTCTGTACTAAAGGGAGGGGGGTTTGTCCTGGTGGGGAGTCTGTACTAATGGGGGGGTTGTCCTGGGGGGGTCTGTACTAATGGGGGGGCTTGTCCTGGGGGGGTCTGTACTAAAGGGAGGGGGGTTTGTCCTGGTGGGGAGTCTGTACTAATGAGGGGGTTGTCCTGGGGGGGTCTGTACTAATGGGGGGGCTTGTCCTGGGGGGGTCTGTACTAATGGAGGGGGTTTGTCCTGGGGGAGTCTGTATTAATGGAGGGGGGGTTGTCCTGCGGGGTCTGTACTAATGAAGGGGGATTTGTCCTGGGGGTGGCTGTACTAATGGAGGGATCTTGCCCTGGGGGGGGTCTGCACTAATGGGGGGGTTGTCCTGGGGGGTCTGTACTAAAGGAGGGGGGTTTGTCCTGGTGGGGGGTCTGTACTAATGGAGGGGATTTGTCCTGGTGGGGGGTCTGTACTAATGGGGGGGCTTGTCCTGGGGGGGGTCTGTACTAATGGAGGGGGGGTTGTCCTGGGGGGTCTGTACTAATGAAGGGGGATTTGTCCCGGGGGTGGCTGTACTAATGGAGGGATCTTGCCCTGGGGGGGTCTGCACTAATGGGGGGTTGTCCTGGGGGGTCTGTACTAATTGAGGGGGGTTTTGTCCTGGTGGGGGGTCTGTACTAATGGAGGGGGGGTTCTCCTGGGGGGTCTGTACTAATGGAGGGGGCTTTGTCCTGGTGGTGGTCTGTACTAATGGAGGGGGGGTTGTCCTGGGGGGGTCTGTACTAATGAAGGGGGGATTTGTCCTGACGGGTCTGTACTAATGGCGCGGATTTGTCCTAGGGGGGTCTGTACTAATGGAGGGGGGGTTTGTCCTGGGGGGTCTGTACTAATGGAGGGGGGGTTTGTCCTGTTGGGGTCCGTACTAATAGAGGGGGGTTGTCCTGGGGGGTCTGTACTAATGAATGGGGGATTTGTCCTGGGGGGGTCTGTACTAATGCAGGGGGGTTTCTCCTGGGTGGTGGTCTGTACTAATGGAGGGGGGATTTGTCCTGGGGGGGGTCTGTACTAAAGGAGGGGGTTTATCCTGGGGGGTCTGTACCAATGGAGGGGGGGTGTTTGTCCGGGGGAGTCTGTACTAATGGAGGGGGGTTTGTCCTGGGGGTCTGTACTAATGGAGGGGGGTTTGTCCTGGTGGGGGGGTCTGTACTAATGGAGGGGGGGTTTGTCCTGTGGGGGTCTGTACTAGTGGAGGGGGGTTCTCCTGGGGGGGGTCTACACTGCAGCTGCGGGCTCTTCTTTTTCCCCTTCCCCTCCCTCTCCTCCGCACGTGCACTGCTATACTAGTGAGCGGTGCTGGCCGACACAGCCTCCCACTATGTTTCTTCCCCTGCCTTCATATCAGCCAGGGAAAAAATAGAATAGAAAAAGAAGCATAGAAGAGGATTGTGGGACATGTAGTCCCGAGGACTGACAGCCCCACTGTAACACGGAAACTGCAGCCCACACAGCATGCTCAGCTGAATGGGAGAGAGAGACAGGAGCCTGGGAAAGCTTTCAGGGAAGTACACCCTGGACTCCAGAGGGAGAGGGGAGTGCTGAGGGAACACCATCAGAGAGGGAACCCCGCTGCCCTGCGCTACCAGAGGGAAAGCCACACAGCCTAGCGCCATCCCTGGTGGAGAAAGGAATAAAGTCATTGCCGGAATACAGATCTGGGTGCTACCCAGCGGAGTCACCACGGGTAATTCAGAGTGAGCTGACTCCTGATCAGAGGAACCGTTGCTGTATCGCTGGGTCAGGTGAGAGGGCCGATCGGCCATTATCTACTAACGTCCATAGGAACTGCAGTCTCTGACCATCTTCTTGTTCTGACCATCTCTTGTATAATGTCTGCAGTCTTTGACCATCTCCTGTATTATGTCCGCAGTCTCTGACCATCTCCTGTATTATATCTGCAGTCTCTGACCATCTTTTGTATAATGTCTGCAGTCTCTGACCATCTCTTGTATCATGTCTGCAGTCTCTGACCATCTCTTGTATCATGTCTGCAGTCTCTGACCATCTCTTGTATCATGTCTGCAGTCTCTAACCATCTCTTGTATAATGTCTGCAGTCTCTGACCATCTCTTGTATCATGTCTGCAGTCTCTGACCATCTCTTGTATCATGTCTGCAGTCTCTGACCATCTCTTGTATCATGTCTGCAGTCTCTGACCATCTCTTGTATCATGTCTGCAGTCTCTGACCATCTCTTGTATCATGTCTGCAGTCTCTGACCATCTCTTGTAGCATATCTGCAGTCTCTGACCATCTCTTGTATCATGTCTGCAGTCTCTGACCATCTCTTGTATCATGTCTGCAATCTCTAACCAGCTTCTGTACCATGTCTGCAGTGTCTGACTGTCTCTTGTATCATGTCTACAGTCTCTGACCATCTATTCTATCTTGTCTGCAGTCTCTGACCATCTCCTGTATTATTTCTGCAGTCTCTGACCATCTCCTGTATTTTGTCTGCAGTCTCTGACCATCTCCTGTACTATGTCTGCAGTCTCTGACCATCTCCTGTATCATGTGTGCAGTCTCTGACCATCTCCTGTACTATGTCTGCAGTCTCTGACCATCTCCTGTATCATGTCTGCAGTCTCTGACCATCTCCTGTATCATGTCTGCAGTCTCTGATCATCTCCTGTATCATGTCTGCAGTCTCTGACTATCTCCTGTACTATGTCTGCAGTCTCTGACCATCTCCTGTATCATGTCTGCAGTCTCTGATCATCTCCTGTATCATGTCTGCAGTCTCTGATCATCTCCTGTATCATGTCTGCAGTCTCTGACCATCTCCTGTATCATGTCTGCAGTCTCTGACCATCTCCTGTATCATGTCTGCAGTCTTTGACCATCTCCTGTATCATGTCTGCAGTCTCTGACCATCTCCTGTATCATGTCTGCAGTCTCTGACCATCTCCTGCACTATGTCTACAGTCTCTGACCATTTCCTGTATCATGTCTTCAGTCTCTGACCATCTCCTGTACTATGTCTTCAGTCTCTGATCATCTCCTGTATCATGTCTGCAGTCTCTGACCATCTCCTGCACTATGTCTGCAGTCTCTGATCATCTCCTGTATCATGTCTGCAGTCTCTGACCATCTCCTGTATCATGTCTGCAGTCTCTGACCATCTCCTGTATTATGTCCGCAGTCTCTGACCATCTCCTGTATCATGTCTGCAGTCTCTGACCATCTCCTGCACTGTGTTTGCAGTCTCTGACCATTTCCTGTATCATGTCTGCAGTCTCTGACCATCTCCTGTGCTATGTCTGCAGTCTCTGACTATCTCTTGTATCATGTCTGCAGTCTCTGACCATCTCCTGTACTATGTCTGCAGTCTCTGACCATCTCCTTTACCATGTCTGCAGTCTCTGATCATCTCCTGTACCATGTCTGGAGTCTTTGACCATCTCCTGTATCATGTCTGCAGTCTCTGACCATCTCTTGTATCATGTCTGCAGTCTCTGACCATCTCCTGTACTATGTCTGCAGTCTCTGACCATCTCCTGTACTATGTCTACAGACTCTGACCATCTCCTGTACTATGTCTACAGACTCTGACCATCTCCTGTAACATGTTTGCAGTCTCTGACCATCTCCTTTACCATGTCTGAAGTCTCTGATCACCTCTTGTACCATGTCTGCAGTCTCTGATCATCTCCTATACCATGTCTGGAGTCTCTCACCATCTCTTGTATCATGTCTGCAGTCTCTGACCATCTCCTGTATTATGTCTGCAGTCTCTGACCATCTCCTGTATTATGTCTGCAGTCTCTGACCATCTCCTGCACTATGTCTGCAGTCTCTGACCATCTCCTGTACTATGATTGCAGTCTCTGATCATCTCCTGTACTATGATTGCAGTCTCTGACCATCTCCTGTACTATGATTGCAGTCTCTGACTGTCTCTTGTATCATGTCTGCAGTCTTTGACCGCATCCTGTATTATGTCTGGGGACTCTTTCTAACAGACAGCCCTCCCTGTGTGCATCAGAGAGACTCCCTTCCAGGTCTCATTAGTGTACTCTCTTCCTGTATTTTCTTTATTGTTAAGAGATCGTGGGAAGATCCTAGGGTAACAAAGACTTCTTAGGGGAGCAGCTCTGTGTTTGAGTCGTTGCCATAGAATCATTTGTAAAGGGGAGGAGTTGGTAACATGACCACGCCCATGTGGGGGCGCCAGAAATATTTCTGCACCCAGGCGTCTGTGACCCTAGGATCGGCCCTGTCTGGGTGTCATGCTTGTGGCTGTCAGAGTCTTGCTATGCCTCATGGGACTTGTAGTTCTGCAACAGCTGGAGGTCCACTAATTGCATATCCCTGCACTAGACCATCAACGCAATAGCGCAGGGGCCCAGGCAAGAGCTCCAATTGTTGGAGGACAGAAGGATCTGTTAGCATGTATCCAGGGTCTGAGCTATATTGTTGGACCAGACAGCTATCAGACCTATCTTCAATAGGAACCATTAAGGTTTTGTTAAGACAGGAAATGGCTGGGTCTATGACTGGGAGAGCCAACTTCCTTGGTAACCCTTCTTCAATAGGATTTTGCTAAGCAAACCACTTAAAGAACTTTTCAGGATTAGGCCAGTCACTATAGTACAGGCTGTAAAAGCAAGTGTACAGCATTAGCAGTCCAAGGCATTTTTAGAAGCAACCTGCATCACCAAGGCTGGTGACTTTTGGCAAGACTGACGCAGGTTACTCTAGGTCAATGCTTGTGTGCACTGCGTCAGTGAAGATCGCGATAATATCCTTAAGTTTGGAAGATAAATAAGGGGACTGAGCTTCTTAATTGAAGGCGTCCTCCAAACCAAACAAGGTACCATCCTCATCCTCCTCTTCAGGAACGAAGTAGTAGTCAGAGAAGGTGCAGAGATGGACTCTGGAGATGGAGAGGATATGTGGGGGGGGGGGGGGGGGGCCTGCTTCCACGAGGGTCTGAGGTCTCCAGTAGGGCTGAAAGTTCTCCCATAAATTCAGACATTGTGGCAGAAAATAACAAGGCATTGCATCACGTGCCTAGCTGAGCACCTAATGAAGAGTTCAGCGCCCAAAGGACAAATTACAGGTCAGCCCTACATCTGCAACTTCATGTGTTTTTGAAAATTTCTGTCCATTTTTCAGTTTATAATTAAAAAAGATGGTGGGGAATTTATTGAAGCAGTGTGCCAACTAAAAGCCCTATATGTTTTTAGAAGACAGTTTTAAAAACGATTTAGGTATGCTATTAAGTCAGCAGTAGGTATAATAACCAATGAAGACCAATGCCCTGTACACACGATAGGATTTTCCGACAACAAAATCCATGCTTCTTTCAGACGGATGTTGGCACAAACTTGTCTTGCATACACACGGTCACACAAAGTTGGTCGAAAATTCCAAACGTCAAGAACGCGGTGACGTACAACACGTACGACGAGCCGAGAAAAATGAAGTTCAATAGCCAGCGCGGCTCTTCTGCTTGATTCTGAGCATGCCTGGCACTTTGTGCGTCGGAATTGTGTACACATGATCGGAATTTCCGACAACGGATTTTGTTGTCGGAAAATTTGAGAACCAGCTCTCCAATTTTGTGTGACGGAAATTACCATGAAAAATGTGTGATGGAGCCCACACACGGTCGGAATTTCCGACAACAATCTCCTATCACACATTTTCCGTGTATCGTGTGTACAAGGCATAACACTGCTAAATTTAGTCTGCAGTTATAGGCTTCAATGACCTCTGGTCATGAAATAGTTCACTAAGTATTGATGGAAGGATAAGGATGACAGCACTGCAGCTTGTAAGTTTAAATTGAGTCATCCTGTAAAGTTCCCTCTAATACTGGGAGTTACCTATGGGGTGGTTGTTATGTAGTCCAAGCTTCTATACAGTATACACTTGGTGTAATGGCGGCATTGCCGCTACACTACGGCTGATGGAAACTTCTCCAGGCTCAGATCTCTGAGTCATAAAAGCCAGGTCAATTGATGAGTATCTGGGAAAATATTAACCACATTGCATCCTATTACCCTGACAATTTATGATCTTGTTATCTGACATTACAAATACAGCTGTAACCTATGGACTGAAAGTCTGCAAATAGTATGAAAGCCCCACCCTTTCCCGACCAGGCACAGCCAGGCCGGCTAACCTGCACAATATGGTCACCCAATGGCTAACCCAGGGCACATTGTGTTACCGTCACTACTAGTATTTGGTGATAGTTTTTTGATCTGATGACTTGTGCCAAGCCAAAACTTTTCTATTAGGTTTGGACAGAGTTGGGAAGGATTAGAACTTCCGACGGGTCTTACTGCTACCCAAGGATCCCCTGGAAAGATTTATCCCCTCTTCCTGTCCTGCTGACGGTTGTCTATGTTGCTTTGGGAAAGTAATAGCTGCCCGACTGCATTTGCCAAGAAAGTGCTGTTACAGACAGGATCTCCAGGTAATAAACTGCAATAGATTTACATTAATCAGGCTAGGAGCCCAGCTGAACGCTCAGTTTAAAGCGGAACTACACTGCATCTGAGCACCATGAACCAAAAATGCTACTTAATTCATTTTTAATATTCAGAGCAGACGTACCCATCCATCCATGTCTCCATGTTTTATTTTGTTGAGAAATAATTTTAAAAAACATCCCCTTAGCTCACATGTCAAACACAAGGCCCGCGGGCTGAATCCGGCCCGCTGGCCTGATTCATGTGGCCCTCGCATCTCTCCTGCAGCTGCAGCACCACCCTCGTCTCCACCTTCACCTTGTCTCAGCAGTTGGCAGCAGGTAGGAGCATAGAGCTCCTCCACCAGATCCTGTGCTTCTCCATGCAGCTATGGAGAGGCTCGTCTCTGCCTGCCCCCCGTCTCAGTAGTTGGCAGCAGAGAGAAGGACAGAACTTGTCCTACAGATCTTGCACCTCTCTGCGCAGCTGCAGCATCCCCTCATCTCCGCCTCCCCTGATCTCACCATTCAGCAGACTCTGGCAGCTACTCTAGCCTTCCTCTGGTCCTCCTCCAGATCCTGCAATTCTGCTTCCCAGCTCTGCCCCCTAGCTTCTTCCCGGCAGCAGCACAAGGTAAAGGTGATGCACTATAATGTTAGGGAGGGTGGGGGACTCTTGACTTCTGGTAGTGGGGGGCTCTCAACATCTGATTATTTGATGGGGGGGGGGGGTGCTCTGGACATCTAGTCTTACAGATACAACCATCCCTTTAAAGGCAACCATAGGGGCCCGATATGAAATTGAGTATGACACCCCCCGCCCTAGCATTTCTGGCTGTGGCCATCTTGAGTAAGGGCAGATGATTCATGTAACATTTACTTCCTTGGAATCCATCTGCCCTTAGCTCAAGCATGCAGGCAGGGGGGTGTGCTTAGTTGGAAAAAAAAAACCTCCCCCCGAAGACTCCTGGGATGTATGACATCATTTGCCTCGGCCTGGAAACCAGGAAGTAATGGAAGAAATGTAAATAAAAAGTTTGAATGTAGTTATAATATACTTTCCTATCTATTTACTAGCAGCATAGGGATTAAAAATAGTCAATGTTGATTAAGAGAGTGAAGTTCTGCTTTAAATCAATCAGTTAAATATATTACAGCTATTGAACAAAAGGTATTCCCTTTAGCCACAGCATGAGTATAAAAGCCTCTTCCCTGCCATCAGCTGCAGAAAGAGATCCTTGCTGTCTGTGGAGAGCGATTACCCCTCTCCAACAGGTCTACATCCGATCCGCACCTCCTGCATACAAACATCCCCATTTCTGGTAGCAGAGCCCTAAACTGGCCCGCGGTGTTTGCATGAGTCCCAACTGTCCCTGATTTGGAGGGACTGTCCCTGATTTGGAGCAATGTCCCTCTGTCCCTCATTGCTCCTCATTTGTCCCTCATTTTGGTCTGATCTATATAGTTGTGTATAAAATGCACTTTTTATCTTTCAAAAAGTGTTTTCCGGCGCAAAACCTTTCATCTGATTTCTAAATGGCTGCATTTGTAAATTCCAAAAGCCAATATAAAGGAATAGTAGTGGTAAAAAGAAGCACTTGTGGGTTTAAAGTGATTGTAAACCTTTGTGTTTTTTTTTGTGTTTTTTTTTTAATAACAAACGTTGTTTCGCACAGAGTGGTCCCGATCATCCTCTTCTGGGGTCCCTCGGCGGCTCTCACGGCTCCTCCTCCCATCAGATAACCCCCTAGTAGAAGCGCTCTCCCGGGGGGGGGGGGGGGGGTTACCTTGCTGGCATCCATAGACACGAATGCCGGACTCGGCCCCGCCCCCTGGTACCCGCGTCATTGGATTTGATTGACAGCAGTGGGAGCCAATGGCTGCACTGCTATCAATCTATCCAATCAAGAGTCGGGACCCCGTGCAAAGAGGGAGAGCGTGTCTCCACCAAGGAAAATACGGGGCTCAGGTAAGTAAAACGGGGGGGCTGGGAGGCCGGTCACTGCCTGAAGTTTTTTCACCTTAATGCATAGGATGGCACGAGGGTTTACGACCCCTTTAACAAATATTTTTTTTTGCATATTTCTCCTTTAAGGGGGTGTGGCAGGGGGTGTGTCCTATGCCTACATACTTTTGCTGATAGGTGTCCCTCGTTCCCATCTCAAAAAGTTGGGAGGTATGGAATTTGTGTGCTGTGCATGCCCAGATGTGTCACAAACACGTGTCTGTTAACAGGAGGACCATCTTAATAGCATCATGGGCCCCTGGGAAAATTAATGCACTGAGGCCCCTACCAGCCTGCCCCAATTTCTGAACCTACGCTTAGGAATTAAAGTATAAATCGTTAATAGAATAAAAATATATTTATTAGTACTTTCAATAAAATCTAATTTTAACCATAAGAAAACATGCCATAAATCAAAGACTAATCAACACAAAGAAAAGCTTATGGGGAGGAGGGGGGGGTATGAAGAGCACTGTACAGCCGGAATCAGGGGGGCACAGTACAGCTTCTGGGACGCTGTCCAAGACATGGCCATCCCGGGACAGCTTAGTAAAAAACATGACTATGGCGGCAAATCCGGGGCGGTTGGCAAGAATAATGTATTGTGATAATCATTATCACGGGGCCCCCATGATAATGCCCAGGGGCACCCATGCATTACGACAACCCCACCTGTTAACATACTGCCTCCTGGGATAGGTATGACTAAGCCATCCCAGGAGGCAGTGGGGCCGGCCTAGGCCAGAAAACAGGAAGTGCTTCTTTGCAGCATGAAAATTAAAAGGTACTGATTATAATGCATTTTCTTGTTTGTGTAAGAGGGAGGAACATTTTTTTTCCCCTTAATTCCATCCTTTAACCACTTCAGGCAAAGAAGGATTTGCCCCCTTAATGACCAGGCCATTTTTTGCGATACGGCACTGCGTTGTTTAAACTGACGATTGTGGGGTCGTGCGATGTTGTACGCAAATAAAATTGACATCCTTTTTTTCCCACAAATAGAGCTTTCTTTTGGTTGTATTTGATCACCTCTGCGGTTTTTATTTTTTGCGCTATAAACAAAAAAAAAAGAGCGACATTTTTGAAAAAAAAAAACTAAATTTTTTTACTTTTTGCTATAATAAAATCCCCAAAATTTTAAAAAAAAAACAAAAAACAAATGTATTCATCAGTTTAGGCCAATATGTATTCTTCTACATATTTTTGGTTAAAAAAAATCACAATAAGCGTATATTGATTGCTTTGCGCAAAAGTTATAGCATCTACAAAATAAGGGATAGATTTATGGCATTTTTATTATTTTTTTTTTTTACTAGTAATGGCGGCGATCTGCAATTTTTGGCAGGACTGCGTCATTGCAGCGGACAGAACAGACACTTTTGACAATTTTTTGGGACCAGTGACATTTTTACAGCGATCAGAGCTAAAAACAGCCACTGATTACTGTATAAATAACACTGGCAGGGAAGGGGCTAACACTATGGGGCGATCAAGGGGTTAAATGTGTCCTAGGCAGGTGTTTCTGTAGGGGGAGGGAACTGACTGGGAGTAGAGAAAGATCGCTGTTCCTGATCACTAGGAACAGCAGATCTTTCTCCTCTCCCTGACAGAACCGGGGATCTGTCTATTTACATTGACAGATCCGCCGTTCTCTCTCTCTCTCAGGAGCAATCACGGGTACCCGGCGGACATCGCGGCTGCCGGGAACGTGCATCAGCTCCTACGTCACGCGCCTGCTACGGCTATTTAAAGGCCCTACGTACAGCTACGGCCACATGGCAACACCCTGCAGTGCATACAGGTGAATGAACTGTCACTATGGGATTCATTTACTAAATCTGGTGCAGCTGTGCATGGTAGCCAATCAGCTTCCATGTTTTTTGTCAAAGTTCAATGAACCCCTTGGCGCCGACGTAACACAAATACACGGCCCCACTGCCCAGAGCTTTTTCTTCGGTGGGGCCGCATATTTGTGTACCACCCTTTGTCCTGGCAGATCGCCGCACAGTGACCGGGGTCTCACCAAGAGCCCCGGGCCCCTTTCTATCGACCAGGACCCGAAACGTCCGATTCCAGGTCACCTGATCGCCTCTGATTGGCTATCACAGTGATCAAAGTGCTGGAGATGGTACAGCGCTCCCCTCTGACCTAGCTCATACAATGCCACACTGTATAAATACTATATGTGAAACCTAAATCGTGAACAACGACACAATATAAGTCAAAATACAAAAAGTAATAAAAAATATATACAAATAAAAATATAAACTACAGTGAGGGAAAAAAAATATTCGATCCCCTGCTGATTTTGTATGTTTGCCCACTGACAAGGAAATGATCAGTCTATAGTTTTAATGGTCGGTTTATTTTAACCGTGAGAAACAGAATAACAATGAAAATACCAGAAAAACGCATTTCAAAAAGTTATAAATTGATTTGCATTTTAATAAGTGAAATAAGTATTTGACCCCTTCGCAAAACATGACTTAGTACTTGTTGGCAATCATAGAGGTCAGACGTTTCTTGTAGTTGGCCACCAGGTTTGCACACATCTCAGGAGGGATTTTGTCCCACTCCTCTTTGCAGATCCTCTCCAAGCCATTAACTCTCCCTGGCGGTATAATTATTTCATATTTTTGATGCTGAAAGCGGTACCATTATTTTGCATGGAAATTTGGCATTTTTTATTGTAGGCCTGTAATTCTTAGGAATAACTCACTTAAATCTGTCCAAACAAGAGTCTAGTAGACATCCCGGGTATGATAAAGTTTGAAAAACGAAATAAAAAATTATAATATAATAAATAACTATAAATAATTATAACAAATAATAATAAAAAATATTCAATAATGTAATCAAATCAAAAACACTGAAATTTGCTCAGTTGCAGAATTGTCGCTGTCGTTACTTTTCAGTGTTTGATGACGGATTTCCCCACGAATCACTATCGCTCAATTCTGCGAGTGATTCTACTTTATTATCGCTGTTTTCTAGCTGGTCTAAAACCCCTTTTGATGTAAAGGGACGGTTTTGGTTGCTATAGACAATCTCAAGTTTCCAGGCAGAAAGAACAGTTTATATAATATAAAACTGCATGCAGGGCACTGGAGAAACCACTAGGGACAACAGGGAGGTGAAATAATTTCATTCAGTAATGTAATCTGTAAGATTACAGTATACTGCATGTATTGTGTGTGTTTCACTTTTTGAATTTGGCGCCGTTCTCCGTCCCCGTGCGTCGCAACGCTTGCAGGGAACGGAGCCCAGCTCCGTGATGAATCGAGCGGAGGACGAGCCGCTCACACTGCGGGGAGACATCGCAGGATCCATGGGGACAAGGTAAGGAAGCTCTTCCTGGATCCTGCGATGCGATCACGAGTCTGGCTCGGGGTTACCGCTTTTGGTTCTGAAATTCCACCCCGAGCCAGACTCGGGAATACCGCCAGGGAGGTTAAGGTTTCGAGGCTGACGTTTGGTAACTTGAACCTTCAGCTCCCTCCACATATTTTCTATGTTGGGATTAAGGTCTGGAGACTGGCTAGGCCACTCCAGGACCTTAATGTGCTTCTTCTTGAGCCTCTCCTTTGTTGCCTTGGTCGTGTGATTGGGTCATTGTCATGCTCGAATACCCATCAACGACCCATTTTCAATGCCCTGGTTGAGGCAAGGAGGTTCTCACTCAAGATTTGACAGTACATGGCCCTGTTCATCGTCCCTTTGATGCGGTAAAGTTGTCCTGTCCCCTTAGCAGAAAAACACCCCCAAAGCATAATGTTTCCTCCTCCATGTTTGGTGGTGGAGATGGTTTGATGATTTGATGATTCTTGGGGTCATGGGTAGCATTCCTCCTCTTCCAAACATGGCAAGTTGAGTTGATGCCAAAGAGCTTGATTTTGGTCTCATCTGACCACAACACTTTCACCCAGTTCTCCTCTGAATCATTCAGATGTTCAGTAGCAAACTTTAGACGGGCCTGTTCATGTGCTTTCTTGAGCAGGAGGACCTTGCGGGCGCTGCAGGATTTCAGTCCTTCACAGTGTAGTTTGTTACCAATTGTTTTCTTGGTGACTAGGACCAGCTGCCTTGAGATCATTGACAAGATTCTCCTGTGTAGTTCTGGGCTGATTCCTCACCGTTCTCATGATCATTGAACCTCCACGAGGTGAGGAAGGTGAGATCTTGTATGGAGCCCCAGACCGAGGGAGATTGACAGTTATTTTGTGTTTCTTCCATTTGCAAATAATCGCACCAACTGTTGTCACCCTCTTGTAGCCCATTCCAGCCTTGTGTAGGTCTACAATCTTGTCCCTGACATCCATGAACAGCTCTGTGGTCTTGGCCATGGTAGAGAGATTGGATTCTAATTAATTGATTGCTTCTGTGCACAGTTGTCTTTTATACAGGTAACAAGCTGAGATTAGGAGCACTCCCTTTAAGAGATGTGCTCCTAATCTCAGCTCGTTACCTGTATAGAAGACACCTGGGAGCCAGAAATCTTGCTTAATGATAGGGGATCAAATACTTATTCCACTCATTAAAATGCAAATCAATTTATAACTTTTTTGAAATGCGCTTCTCTGGATAATTTTGTTGTTATTCTGTCTCTCGCTGTTAAAATAAACCGACCAATAAAATTATAGACTGATCATTTTTTTGTCAGTGGGGCAAACGTACAAAATCAGCAGGGGATCAAATACTTTCCCCCCTCACTGTATATATATAAAAAAATAAAAATCACACAGTGAGTGCCACCTTAAAGCGGTGTTCCGCCCAAAAAATAAAAAATAAAAGCCAGCAGCTACACATACTGCAGCTGCTGGCTTTTAACAGTAGGACACTTACCTGTCCTGGAGTCCAGCGATGTCAGCACCGCGGCTGTTTCCATCAGCCGTCGGGTGCTGCCTCCGCCATTGCGGGTAAGGGTACCCGGCAGTGTAGCATTACAGGCTTCAAGCCGGGAACCCTACTGCGCATGCCTGAGGCCCCGTTCCTCTCTCCTACTGGCCCGGCGACAGGGAGAGGAGGAGGGAGCCCCGCGGTGATGTCATGGGCCGTGGCTCGGACTCCCGGAAGTGGGAACACGATACCTATCAAAGACAGGAATCCTGTCCCCCCCCGCCCCCCCCTGAAAGGTGCCAATTGTGGCACCGGAGGGGGAGAGGAGATAAATGAGCAGACGTTCGACTTTTGGGTGGAACTCCGCTTTAAAGCAAAACAATAGTAATACATTGCAATATAACACCACTGCGATACCAGTGTCCGTGAATATAAAGTGCGGTGCATATTCATAGACATTGGTATCCCAGTAGTGTTATATTGCAACATATTACTATTAATCTCAGTGTCTAAAAGGCCTAAATGCACCGCTCAGCGCTCAGGAAAAATTAAGTTCCTCAAAAAACATATACATATAGAACATATATATAATGTATATGACACAAGTCTATGTACATAAAAGCAGCCGCTAAAAAAAAACAGAAATATACACATAAGTAAAAAAAAGTCTTTAGTCCATATAGACAAAGTTCCAATACTCAAAGCAGCGATCCAATCAAAGAAATGAAATATGACCAGCATTCACATGTGAATGCTGGTCATACTTAATTTATTTGAATGTATTAATATTGTTTTGCTTTAAAACGGATGTAAACCCGAAATGTTTTTTTTTATGTCATAATGTAGAGTATAAGATTTCCTATCATTTGAGCCCAGTCTTGCCACAAAGAGTTAATCCATCTCTGAGCAATCCTCTTTTATTGTTCAGTGAGATAAAACTTGACAAACAGAGAAAAACTTTGTCAAATCCTCCCCCTTGCTGTGAGTGACAGGTGATTTACATATCTCGTGCACTAGCCTAAGACAGGCATTATTTTTTAAATTCCCTCCCCCACTCCTTTCTTTAGCAGCTCTGCAAGGATTGGCTGTTCCACACCTCACCATGATTTGGCATGCTGAAGTCATGTGGTTACTTTCCTGTCTTTTCACTGGATGTTAGAGATTATAGCAGAAGTTCAGTGTAAGAAATACACAGGAGAAAATGCATATTGACAAGGGGAGTGTAGAGGTGTCTACTGACATCACGACTCCACCCACCGAGCTCCAGACAACAGACCCCGCCCACAGAATCTGCAGTTTTTCGGCTCTCATAACAGACAGAGGGGAGACATTTGACAGGTAAAGATACATGCAGGAGGCGTGTATATCCTTATAGATAACCCCTATGGCAGGAGTTTAGAAAGGATGATATTGGGTTTACTGTACATCCACTTTAAGGTGACACTCACTTGGTGATTTTCATGCATATATATATATTTTTTTATTACTTTATGTATTTTGACTCATATTGCGTGGTTCACGATTTAGGTTTCACATATAGTATTTATACAGTGTGGCATTGTATGAGCTAGGTGAGAGGAGAATGCTGTACCATCTCTAGCACTTTTATACTTAAAGTGATTGTAAGGCTTTTTTTTTTTTTAAATAACAAAAATATCATACTCAGGGGCGGAGTGATAACTCATGGGGCCCCCAGGCAATCAGAGATTATGGGGCCACACAGTATACACACACACAGTATACACATACATGTACACACAGTATACACAGACAGATGTAAAAAAAACACAGATTTATACATACTGTCCCTGGTTTTACTGAGGCTGGCAACCCTGATGGGGACCCCTAGTGGCTCTATGGTCATTCCGCCCCTGATCATACTTACCTCCACTGTGCAGTTCGTTTTGCACAGAGTGGCTCCGATCCTCGACTCCTGGCGGCGCTGGTAGCTCCTCCCCGCATCGCATAACCCCCTAGGAGAAGCGCTCTCCTGGGGAGGGGGTTACCTTGCGGGCGCTCTCCCGAGTCCAGCATTTGTGTCCATAGACACAGAATGCCGACCTCGGCTCCCGCCCCCCGGCGCCCGCGTCATTGGATTTAATTGACAGCGGCGGGAGCCAACGGCTGCGCTTCTATCAATCTATCCAATGAAGAGCCAAGACAACGGGCAGAGGGGAAGAGTTTGTCTCCGGCATGGGAATTACAGGACTCAGGTGAGTAAAACCGGGGTGGGGGTGGGGGGCGCTCAGTGCATTAAGGTGAAAAAACATGAGGGTTTACAACACCTTTAATAGGAACATCATATTGCAGCAGACCCTCACTTTTTTATCTATCACCTAATTCTTCTATCACGTTATTTACAATCATTGTCCCACAACGAACTTTGCACAGATAATAGCGCAGGGATCAGACATCTTTATATCACAGTGATCAGTAACTGCCCATCCCCGTGCTTTCTGTCTCTGATAACGGACGAGAGGATACATTGTATCTTTTTCTGTCCTTGCAGAGAAAGAAAAAAAAAATCTAGATCAAGGTTTGATCTAGGTCAGTGCCAAGGTTAGAGTTTGGGTCAAGGTCAAAGGTGAATGTCAGGATCAAAGGTCAGGATCAGTTTTTTTTTGGGACAGGATTTTTTTTAACCACTTGCCCACTGGGCACTTAAACCCCCTTCCTGCCCAGGCCAATTTTCAGCTTTCAGCGCTCTTACATTTTGTATGACAATTACTCAGTCATGCAACACTGTACCCAAATGAGATTTTTGGAGTTTTTTCACACTAATAGAGCTTTCTTTTGGTGGTATTTAATCACTAATGGGTTTTTTCATTTTTTGCACTATAAATAAAAAAAGACCGAATATTTTGTAAAAAAAAAAAAGAAAAAAAATGCATTTTTCTTTGTTTCTGTTATAAAATTTTGCAATTTTGTCATTTTTCTTCATAAATTGTGGTCAAAATTTATACTGCTACATATCTTTGGTAAAAATAACCAAAATATGTGTATATGATTTGGCCTTTGTGAAAGTTATAGAGTCTACAAGCAATGGTGCCAATCACTGAAAATTGATCACACCTGATGTACTGGCGGCCGATCTCATTTCTAGAGACATCAAGCCAAGTACAATTACCCCCCAAATTACCCCTTTTTGGAAAGTAGACATTCCAAGGTATTTAGTTAGAGGCATGGTGAGTTTTTTTAAGTTGTAATTTTTTAGGCACAGATGGGCAACAAATGAAACCACCGAGCTCCTCATTCACTCCCTTGTTATCTCTTACCTTGACTATTTCAACTCCCTTCTCATTGGCCTGCTTCTCCATAGGCTCCTCCCCTCTTCAGTCTATCATGAATGCTGCTGCCAGACTTATCCACCTTACCAACCGCTCAGTGTCTGCCAACCCTCTCCTCCAATCCCTACACTGGCTCCCAATCACCCAGCAATTTAAATATAGAATACTAACCACAACATACAAAGCCATTCACAACTCTGCCCCGAGCTACATCACCAATCTTGTCTCCAAATATCACCCAAATCGTCCTCTCCGCTCTTCTCAAGACCTCCTACTCTCAAGTTCTATCGTCTCCTCCTCTCATGCTCGTCTCCAGGATTTCTCCAGAGCCACTCCCATCCTCTGGAACTCGCTACCTCCACCGGTCCGGCTATCTCCTACTCTTGCTACCTTCAGGCGATCCCTGAAAACTCATCTCTTCAGGAAAGCCTATAATGTCTCTAACTAATCTTCTACCACTTCCATCAGCTCATTCCCCACAGTTACAACCTTTTGTACCACCTGCCCCACCCTATTAGATTGTAAGCTCTTCTGTGCAGGGCCCTCTTAATCCTCCTGTATTTTATTGTATTATAACTGTATTGTCTCCCTTTTATATTGTAAAGCGCTGCGTAAACTGTTGGCGCTATATAAATCCTAAATAATAATAATAATAATAAGTCCCTCTATCTTCCTCATTTGTCCCTCATTTTGGTCTTATCCATATAGTTGTATATAAAATGCACTATTTATCCTTCAAAAATGTTTCCCAGAGCTAAACCTTTCATCTAATTTCTAAATTGCTGCATTTGTAAATTTCAAAAGCCAAAATAAAGGAATAGTAGTGGTAAAATAAAACACTTGTGGGTTTAACTAAATATTTTTTTTGTATAATTCCCCTTTAAGATGGCGTGGCAAGGGGATATATCCTATGCCTACACACTTTTGCTAAGACCCCTTTCACACTGAGGCACTTTGCAGGCGCTATAGCGTTAAAAATAGCACCTGCAAAGCGCCCTGAAACAGCAGCTCCATTCACCCCAGTGTGAAAGCCCCGTGGGCTTTCACACTGGAGGGCTGCTCTGACAGGGCATCAGAAAAAGTGAACTCACCGCTCCTAAAGCGCCCCTGCCCATTGAAAACAATGGGGTAGCGCTGCTATACCGCCGGCGAGGCGCCGCTGCAGTGGCGTTTTGTGGGCGGATTTAACCCCTTTTCGGCCGCTAACGGAGGTTAAACCCCCCCCTTAAATAGCGCCGCTTTACTGCTGACGCCTGGGGCGGCTCAGTGTGAAAGGGGTATAATAGGTGTCCCTCATTACCATCTCAAAAAGTTGGGAGGTATGCACCAGCAGGCGTTACTATGGAGCATAACGCGTGCTCGCTGCTGTGAACGGGCCCTAAAGGAAACCTGGACTGAAATAAACTTTCAGGCCGCCATCACTGATTTTTTTTTTTTTAATTGCTTTCTATACAGCCATTATTCTGATCCAGTGGTTTCAATACTTCCTGAGTCATTGACTATGCAGATCAAGAGTTGCCTCCATTCTTACTTCAATTGATGCATGCTTGTTCCAGGCCAGTAACAGAGAAATCAGCAATGACATTCTGCACAAGCTTATTTCCAAAACCCCCCCCCCCCCCAAATTTACCAATATGCTACAACCTCCTGTCCTCTGATTGGTTAGATCTTTGTAGAGTGTTACTCAGTAATAAGTTCATGTGCAAAAGTCAAAGACGTGCAGCACACTATGCAGCCAGGAGAAAGAAGAATTTTTATGCCAGTTATTATCAGTTAAGCGGTTTGTTTCCTTGGATCTCAATTGATATAAATTTTACATCACGGATGTTCTATGAATTGTTTGTCTTCCCGTAAAGAGTAAACATTAATCATTAACACGAAGAAATGCCAGTAATTTAAATGTAGATTTTGTAGATATCATAGGAATGCACTTCTTTCAAAAGCATAATAATTAAAATATAGGTAGATAGATGGATGTTACCATTAAAAAAAGACAAAATGGTAAATATTGAGGATGATTTTATAAAGGAAAATAAGCTGTTTACATTGTGAAGGAAGTTGCACTTTGCAAGGGAATTTTCCAAAGGGCTTAGTGAACAAGGTGAAGCTCTGCCGACTTCCATCCATCCAATCCAAGCAAAATGTTTGTTTTTTTTCCCTAGCATGTGATGGGGTATTCTTTGCAAAGCAAAAAAGAACCCAGCTAGAATCAGTTTTTAGTATTTCATCAGTAGTAGAGAATTGTACGGTGTCAGTCATTGATTGATCTTACATTCCAGGTTCCTATGCAGAGTTCTTCTTTACAGCATCGGACATTCCTTTCACTCCTACCATCCACAGTTGTGAGTCCTTGCAGCTTTGGCCCAGCCATTTCATTCGTTCTGGAGCTACTTGGAATCGCCCTCCGCTCTTCCCCAGTAGCACTTTGGACAGCTTCCGGTCTGGAAGACTCATCTTCTGTTGTCATATCTGTTAGCCTTTTGTTTCTGTTCATGAGGTTTTCTTGGCAAGGATACTGGAGTGGGTTGACATTTCGTTCTCCAGTGTAAGTCAAGAAGCAACATTAAGAACAGGACATGGAACAATGCCAGGATCGACAAATCACAAGCTGGAATTAAGCTGGGAATATCAACCACCTGAGATACGCAGAAGACGGCTACAGCGCGGTCGTGTTTTTCTGGGTGGACGTCCTCCCAGAAAGTTGCTCCCGCGCGCCCCCTGGGGCGTGCACCCGGGAACATGCGTGACCGGACTCGGCGCATCACGGATCATGGTAAATAGCCGCTGATCGGGGCTGTTTACCACGTGATCGTTCCGTCAAGTGACGGAGCGATCACATGTGAACAAACTGGCGTCACGTCATGAAGCCGGTTCCTCCCTCCCCTCTCTGTACCGATCGGTACAGTGCGAGGGGAGAGGGGGAGAGATTGCAGCAGCGCTGTGGGCACTACACATCCAGCCCACAGCGCTGCAATCAGTGCCAATAATTACTCTGCAACACTGGGCAATACTCTGCAACACTGGGCAATACTCTGCAAATACTCTGCAACACTGGGCAATACTCTGCAACACTGGGCAATACTCTGCAAATACTCTGCAACACTGTGCAATACTCTGCAACACTGGGCAATACTCTGCAACACAGTGCAATACTCTGAAACACTGGGCAATACTCTGCAATACTGTTCAATACTCTGCAACACTGGGCAATACTCTGCAACACTGCACTACTCTGCAAATACTCTGCAACACTGTGCAATACTCTGCAACTCTGCAACACTGGGCAATACTCTGCAACACTGGGCAATACTCTGCAACACTGGGCAATACTCTGCAACACTGGGCAATACTCTGCAACACTGGGCAATACTCTGCAACACTGGGCAATACTCTGCAACACTGTGCAATACTCTGCAACACTGTGCAATACTCTGCAAATACTCTGCAACACTGTGCAATACTCTGCAACACTGGGCAATACTCTGCAACACTGTGCAATACTCTGCAACACTGTGCAATACTCTGCAACACTGTGCAATACTCTGCAAATACTCTGCAACACTGTGCAATACTCTGCAACACTCTGCCAATACTCGCCAATACTCTGCCAATACTCGCCAATACTCTGCAATAAATTTTAGCAGAAACAAAGAATTTTATTTATTTTTTTTTACCGAATTTTCAGTCTTTTTTGATTCATTACGCAAAAAATAAAAAAACCCAGCGGTGATTAAATACCACCAAAAGAAAGCTCTATTTGTGGGGAAAAAAGGACAAAAATTCATATGGGTACAGTGTTGCATGACTGAGTAATTGTCATTCAAAGTGTGAAAGCACCGAAAGCTGAAAATTGGTCTGGTTTGGAAGAGAGTTTAAGTGCCCAGTGGGCAAGTGGTTAATGAAGGTGAAAGAGGAGACGCAAAAGCTGGCCTGAAATTGAACATTAAGAAAACTAAAATCATGGCAACTGGTCTCATCACTCCATGGCAAAGAGAAGGAGAAGAAATGGAAACAGTGACAGATTTTATCTTCCTAGGCTTTCTAGATCACTTCAGATGGTGACTGTAGCCATGAAATTAAGAGACGCTTGCTTCTTGGGAGGAAAGCAATGGTAAACTTATACAACATTATAAAAAGCAGAGACATCACCCTACCGACAATGTGCCATAGAGTCAAAGCTATGGTATTCCCAGTAGTAACCTATGGCTGTGAAAGTTGGACCATAAGGGAGGCTGAACGCGGAAGAATTGATGATGCTTTTGAACTATGGGTTTGGAGAAGACTCTTAAAATGTCTCTTGAACAGCAAGAAGATCCAACCAGTCAATCTTGAAGGAAACCAACCCTGAATATTCACTGGAAGGACAGATCCTGAAGCTGAAACTGGAATACCTTGGCCACCTAATGCGAAGAGAGGACTCATTGTAAAAGACCCTGATGCTGGGAAACATGGAAGGAAAAAGGAGAAGATGATGACAGGAAAACAAGATGGATAAATAGCATCATCGAAACAATAAACATGAAGTTAAGCAAGCTCTGGGAGGCAGTGGAGGACAGAAAAGCCTGGTCCATTAGGTCACGAAGAGTCGGACACGACTAAACGACTGAACATATAGGATATTGCCTCAATCTAGGTAGTAGAAAAAAAGTTAGGGGCGGGTACCATCATTCTTGAAATTAGGATAGTGGAAAAGGGTGTGTCAGGGGCTACTCCAAAATATTGCCCCACAACAACAAGAATTGTTGTGGACTATCTCGGTACCCAGGGATTTAGACAAGGTAAATATAAAAAGTATACATTTTTTTTGAAAAAAGACCATGGATAAAAAACATTAAGTACAACAATACATAAAATAGTTATTGCATAGAGTTACAGGTGGTTCAAAAAAGAACAGATAAACCCCAATGGTATATGGGGAGTAAAGATGTAGGCCCAGACGTTATCCTCTACATGTTTCGCGACACAAGTCGCTTCTTCAGGAGGAATCGAATATAAACATCTATAGAAAAATACATAAAGTCTCATAATTATGTAATCGCAGATAATGAGAACAGTAGAAAAGACAAAGAGTACAATTTTACATAGATGCAGTACAAAAGATCATTTTGGAGTGGTACAGTCAGGCATAGCTTACCAGTGTAAGCCCAAAGAGGGCACCAGACGGCACAATTTGAGGCACCCTAAAGGGGTAATCCCCCCCCCCCCCCCGCGGCAAACATGGGAGGCACTAAAAGGTGCAATAACTGAAATCAAAAGATATAAAAAATATTCTAATGTGGGTCTATATATTCTATGAAAGGGGATGAACAAAGAACCAGGAAGGGGGAGGGGGGAAGGAGGGGGGAGGGAGGGAGAGGGGAGGAGAAAGGGGGAAAAAAAAAAAGGACATCAATTTTGTTTGTGTGCAACATCGCATCGACCGCACAATTGTCAGTTAAAGCGACGCAGTGCCGAATTGCAAAAAGTGCTCTGGTCATGAAGGGGGGGGGGGGGTAAAACCTTCTGGAGCTGAGGTGGTTAAAAAGCATTTTCAGTTTGTGGTGCTCAGATAAAGTTGAATCCTGCTCTATTGGCTTAAAGGATAACTCCACTTTTGTGGGGAAAAAAAAATTACCAAATAGAAATAAATAGATAATATAGCGTATACAATTCCGACACAAGTCATATATTTTTTAAAAACAATATTTAGTGTTTTAGGAATTTTCAGTAACATGGATGGGAATGGGAGTGCCAGTTTAAAAATGTCAATATATATCTATCCAAATATTGTTTCTTTTTTTCAATTAACCTAGTGTTACAGATAAAATAATAAAAAAATACAAAAAAATAAAATAACCAAATTACCAATGTTAGTATAAATAATTATTAAAAATCTAAAGAAAAACAGAAGAAGAAATGAGCAAAAAAATATTTAGTGATAGGAATTTTCAGTAACATGGATGGGGATGGGAGTGCCAGTTTAAAAATGTCAATATATATCTAGCCAAATATTGTTTCTTTTTTTTCAATTAACCTAGTATTACAGAATAAATAATAAAAAAATTTAAAAAAATAAAATAACCAAATCACCAATGTTAGTATAAATAATTATTAAAAATCTAAAGAAAAACAGAAGAAGAAATTAACAAAAAATGAACTTTCAACTAGAAAATCTGAACTTAGAGGAAGAAGTATTTTTTTTTTCTAACAGCTAATGAACATAAGAGGAAGAACAGTGTGCCCGGGTGACATAATAAGAACACACGGTGGGTCTTACCTGTAGCTGGCGGCCGTCATGTGCGGTGTATGTTGGGTCCGTGGATTGAGGGGTCTCTGCAGAGCTCTCTCTCCAGCCTCTCCCTTCACTGTACTGGAATCCGCTTTACCGATAGCCCAAAAATTCCACCCTACTAAGAGGAAGCATTGGAGCAGAACCCATTGGAAACATTAATTCTGCTTCACTGACCAGTACATATTTTATGTGTGCTAATAAGGGAAACAATGACAATTACTGTGACCGGACACAAAGATCTGCTCATTAGCAGCTCCAGAACAACGAGTGTTAGTCCTCAATTTATGTCAGGCCAATAGGATTCAAGGTCTGAAGTTTCCTAGAATCCCGAGGCAGCACTGAATAGGTCACGTGAATGGGTATTCCAAAATACACTACATTACCAAAAGTATTGGGACACCTGCCTTTACACGCACATGAACTTTAATGGCATCCCAGTCTTAGCCCGTAGGGTTTAATATTGAGTTGGTCCACCCTTTGCAGCTATAACAGGTTCAACTCTTCTGGGAAGGCCGTCCACAAGGTTTAGGAGTGTGTCTATGGGAATGTTTGACCATTCTTCCAAAAGCGCATTTGTGAGGTCAGGCACTGATGTTGGACGAGAAGGCCTCACAGCTCACAGCCTCCACTCTAATTCATCCCAAAGGTGTTCTGTTGGGTTGAGGTCAGGCCAGTCAAGTTCCTCCACCCCAAACGCGCTTATCTCTGTCTTTATGGATCTTGCTTTGTGCACTGGTCCCAATCATTTGGTGGAGGGGGATTATGATGTTGGGTTGTTTTTCAGGTACATTGGCCCTAGTATGTGTATGAATGTGAGTTAGGGAGATTAGATTGTAAGCTCCTTGGGGGTGGGGACTGGTGTGACTGTACAATATACAGGATGGAAATAGATGACTGAGCACAGCTGCAATGTCTCCTGTACTGACTGATCATTATCACATGACCTACCTGTTGGATTGGCTCTGCAGACTCCTCTTCTCCGTTGCCGATACCTGCAGGTTTCCTGCCAATCCCCTGGACAGGTTTGTTGGTGGCAGGGGGTCCTCTGGGCTTTTACAGCCCTCTGTGGAGACACCAATTACACAGTGAGACCCTTTATCTCCATAGCAACAGTGAGACCCCCCATAACCCAGAAATTGGGGGGAGCCCCCTCTAAGAAAATGTGCCCCTCCCCCCTATTTTCCTTCTGTCTTTGCAGCTTTGGGAAGGTTTGTGGTTTGCGGGGACTCATCTTAGGAAGGTCCAGTATTCATTGATCAGAGCCATAGACATTCCCTGTCTGCTCACATGCACAGCACATTTTACAGCTCTTCATATTCCGGAGTAAAGGAGAGATAGAAATTTCCTCCAACATTTCCATCCAAAGAAAACATGCGCACTTTACACATGTCTGCCCGCTTCTACAAAAAAAGTTTTTTGTATGGTGGTCACCGATAAAAACAGGAAATATGGCAGATCATGCCGCGGTGACTAGGGATGCACCGAAATTTCAGCCGCCGAAACATATCAGCCGAAAATGGTGTTTTCGACACATTGCCAAAAGGAAAATCGAGCCGAAAATACCGCATGCGCAGTAGCGGTGGCTGGGCCACCGGGTGCCGCCCACTGTGGGATATCATCCTGGCTCAAGGTCCTGTCCTCCCCTCCCTCCTCCTCTCCTTGCAGAGTGTCGATCTCTCTGTGTCAGGGACCCAAATTGTCCGGCCGTAATAACAATGTCCCACCTCCTGTGGGGCATTAAATCAGTGTGACGTGTTAACAGGAGGCGGGACATTGTTACTGCGGCCCGGGCAATTCAAATGACACACGGAGAGGCTGCATGACTGGCACTGGTGAGAGGCTGCATGATGGGCACTGGCACAAGGCTGCATGACTAGCACTGGCGAGAGGCTGCATGATGGGCACTGGCACAAGGCTGCATGACTGGCACTGGTGAGAGGCTTCATGATAGGCACTGGTGAAAGGCTGCATGATGGGCACTGGTTAGAGGCTGCATGATGGGCACTGGTGAGAGGCTGCATGATTAGCACTGGTGAGAGGCTGCGTGATGGGCACTGACACAAGGCTGCATGACTGGCACTGGCACTGGCACTGGTGAGAGGCTGCATGATTGGCACTGGTGAGAGGCTGCATGACGGGCACTGGTGAGAGGCTGCATGAAGGGCACTGGTGAGAGGCTGCATGAAGGGCACTGGTGAGAGGCTGCATGAAGGGCACTGGTGAGTGGCTGCATGATGGGCATTGGTGAGAGGCTGCATGACTGGCACTGGTGAGAGGCTGCATGACTGGCACTGGTGAGAGGCTGCATGATGGGCACTGGTAAGAGGCTGCATGACTGGCACTGGTGGGAGGCTGCATGACTGGCATTGGTGAGAGGCTGCATGACTGGCACTGGCACAAGGCTGCATGACTGGCACAAGGCTGCATGATTGGCACTGGTAAGAGGCTGCATGACTGGCACTGGCACAAGGCTGCATGATTGGCACTGGTGAGAGGCTGCATGACTGGCACTGGTGTGGGGCTACATGCTGGGCACTGGCACAAGGCTGCATGACTGGCACTGGCACAAGGCTGCAAGATGGGCACTGGCACTGGTGAGAGGCTGCATGACTGGCACTGGTGAGAGGCTGCATGACAGGCACAGGCAAGCTGCATACACTGGCACTGGTGAGAGGCTGCATGACGGGCACAGGCAGGCTGCATGACGGGCACTGGCACTGGTGAGAGGCTGCATGACGGGCACAGGCAGGCTGCATGACGGGAACTGGCACTGGTGAGAGGCTGCATCTGACAGGCACTGGCAGGCTGCATCTGATAAACACCGGTGAGGCTGCATTGATCTCCTGTATCATGTCTGCAGTCTCTGACCATCTTCTGTATCATGTCTGCTAGAGGTGCACCGAATGAAAATTTTGCTAATACTATTAGCAGTGTGTTAAGTAAGAGATTACAGACATGATACAAGAGATGGTCAGAGACTGCAGACAAGACACGTGCATTACGTTCCGAAACGAAATTCGGACAAATTTTTCATTATTCGGAAATTCGTATGCATCCGAATTTCCGAATTACAAAAATAACGAATTTAAACGAATCCGAAAAAAAACGATCGAATTAGAAAACAAATTCGATTCAAATTAGAAAAAAATAGAAAACGATTTTCTAAAAAATACATTACCATAGAATATAAAATAATAAAGCAATAGAATATATATATATATATATATATATATATATAAAATATATATATATATATCGATATATATAATATTTTTTATTATTCTGTTCTATTGTTTTTCCATGCTTTTCTTTTCTATTATTTTCTATTCTATAAGTCTTTTCTATTCAAATTCAAATTCTTTCTATACGAAATTCGAATTTCGGAACATGGCTTCTGAAGTTCGAATTTCGTATAGAATGAATTCAAATTTGGATAGAAAAGATTAGAATAGAAAATAATAGACTAGAAAAACAATAGAACAGAATAAAATATTTTTCTATTCTGTTCTATTGTTTTTCTATGCTATTCTTTTCTATAATTTTCTATTCTACTCTAACCTTTTCTATTCAAATTTGATTTCAGTCTATATGAAATTCGAATTTCGAAAGATGGCTTCTGAAATTCGAATTTCGCATAGAATTAATTTGAATTTAAATAGAAAAGATTAGAATAGAAAATAATAGAAAAGAATATACTAGAAAAACAATAGAACAGGACAGAATATAATATAATATATATAGTTTATTCTATTCTGTTCTATTGTTTTTCTAGTCTATTCTTTTCTATACTGTTCTAATGTTTTCTATTCAAATTCATTTTATACAAAATTCGAATTTCGGAAGATGTGTGTGTATATATATATTATAATATAATATAATAATAATATTTTTTCTGTATTGTTTTTCTATTCTATTCTAATCTTTCTATTTGAATTCGAATTCATTCTATACCAAATTCGAATTTTGGAAGATGATATATATATATATAATATATACATAATATATAATATATATGTTTTCTATGCTGGTCTATTGTTTTTATATGCTATTATTCTCTATTATTTTCTATTTTAATCTAATCTTAAATCTTTAAATGCAAATTCATTCTATACTAAATTCGAATTTTGGAAAATGATTATATAGAAATAGAATGAAATTGAATTCTAATAGAAAAGACTAGAATAGAAAAAACAATAGATTAGAAAAAATATAATATATATATTGGAATATATATATATATATATATATATATATATATATATATATATATATATATATATATATATATATATAAAACCATCTTCCGAAATTGAAATTTGGTACAGAATGAATTCCAATTTGAATAGAAAAGATTAGAATAGAATAGAAAATAATAGACAAGAATAGCATAGAAAAACAATAGAACAGAATAGAAAAAAAAATATAATATATTCTATTCTAATCTTTTCTATTCGAATTCACTCTGTACCAAATTCCAATTTCAGAAGATGGTTATATATATATATATATATATATATATATATATATATATATATATATATATATATATATATATATATATATATATATATATAATTTTTTTTCTATTCTGTTCCATTGTTTCTCTGCTATTCTTTTCTATTCTAAACTTTTCTATTCGAATTTAAATTCATTCTATATGAAATTCGAGTTTCGGAAGATGGTTTTATATATATATATATATATATATATATATATATATATATATATATATATATATATATATATATATAAATATTATTTTTTTCTGTTCTATTGTTTTTCTATCCTATTCTAATCTTTTCAATTTGAATTCTAATTCATTCTATACAAAATTCGAATTTTGGAAGATGTTATATATATATATATATATATATACACTACCGTTCAAAAGTTTGGGGTCACCCAAACAATTTTGTGTTTTCCATGAAAAGTCACACTTATTCACCACCATACGTTGTGAAATGAATAGAGAATAGAGTCAAGACATTGACAAGGTTAGAAATAATGATTTGTATTTGAAATAACATTGTTTTTACATCAAACTTTGCTTTCATCAAAGAATCCTCCTTTTGCAGCAATTACAGCATTGAACACCTTTGGCATTCTAGCTGTTAATTTATTGAGGTAAGCTGGAGAAATTGCACCCCACGCTTCTAGAAGCAGCTCCCACAAGTTGGATTGGTTGGATGGGCACTTCTGGCGTACCATACGGTCAAGCTGCTCCCACAACAGCTCAATGGGGTACAGATCTGGTGACTGTGCTGGCCACTCCATTACCGATAGAATACCAGCTGCCTGCTTCTGCTGTAAATAGTTCTTGCACAATTTGGAGGTGTGTTTAGGGTCATTGTCCTGTTGTAGGATGAAATTGGCTCCAATCAAGCGCTGTCCACTGGGTATGGCATGGCGTTGCAAAATGGAGTGATAGCCTTCCTTATTCAGAATCCCTTTTACCCTGTACAAAGCTCCCACCTTACCAGCACCAAAGCAACCCCAGACCATCACATTACCTCCACCATGCTTAACAGATGGCGTCAGGCATTCTTCCAGCATCTTTTCATTTGTTCTGCGTCTCACAAACATTCTTCTTTGTGATCCAAACACCTCAAACTTGGATTCATCCGTCCACAACACTTTTTTCCAGTCTTCCTCTGTCCAATGTCTGTGTTCTTTTGCCCATCTTAATCTTTTTCTTTTATTGGCCAGTCTCAGATATGGCTTTTTCTTTGCCACTCTGCCCTGAAGCCCAAAATCCCGCAGCCGCCTCTTCACTGTAGATGTTGACACTGGTGTTTTGCGGGTACTATTTAATGAAGATGCCAGTTGGGGACCTGTGAGGCGTCTGTTTCTCAAACTAGAGACTCTAATGTGCTTATCTTCTTGCTTAGTTGTGCAACGCGGCCTCCCACTTCTTTTTCTACTCTGGTTAGAGCCTGTTTGTGCTGTCCTCTGAAGGGAGTAGTACACACCGTTGTAGGAAATCTTCAATTTCTTTGCAATTTCTCGCATGGAATAGCCTTCATTTCTAAGAACAAGAATAGACTGTCGAGTTTCAGATGAAAGTTCTCTTTTTCTGGCCATTTTGAGCGTTTAATTGACCCCACAAATGTGATGCTCCAGAAACTCAATCTGCTCACAGGAAGGTCAATTTTGTAGCTTCTGGAAGGAGCTAGACTGTTTTGTGTGTGAACATGATTGCACAAGGGTTTGCTAATCATCAATTAGCCTTCTGAGCCAATGAGCAAACACATTGTACCATTAGAACACTGGAGTGATAGTTGCTGGAAATGGGCCTCTATACACCTATGTAGATATTGCACCAAAAACTAGACATTTGCAGTTAGAATAGTCATTTACCACATTAGCAATGTATAGAGTATATTTGTTTAAAGTTAGGACTAGTTTAAAGTTAGCTTCATTTAAAAGTACAGTGCTTTTCCTTCAAAAATAAGGACATTTCAATGTGACCCCAAACTTTTGAACGGTAGTGTATATATATATATATATATATATATATATATATATATATATAAGTTCGGCTTCAGACAAAGTAATGGAAGAAATGTTATGTACCAGATTTTCTTCTAATGTCTCTGTCAGTTCTGTCGTCTGGTAGTTACACCTCCCGTTGCGTCTTTTCTTGATTCTCCGGCCGCCTCTCCTGGTCCGGGTTCGGTCATGTTTACTGGTAAAAAAGGAGTAGTGGATGCGTTGTTTGACGATCCAGTAGATGTAATGGATGAATTGGAGCTAGTGAATTGTTTGCACTGTATTTTCCTATGTCCTTTAGTGTGATGGTATACGGGATCAGTCCAGTTATAGACACGATCACTTTTATAATCTTCCCAGTCCCGCTCGAGTTTTGTACGTTTGCGTTATTACAACCAGTTAACCAGTTATTACACTTTAACATTTTCCATCCCCCTAGTGTCTTCTCGTCTATTCCAAAAAGTCAAATGTTGAGGGTACAGCGGATCGTGAGTGATCCCCTGTGCCGCGACCAGAGACTCAAAGAAATGAAAAATAAACTCATCAATAGAAGATACCCCCGAACCTTAGTTGATACGGAATCTCTTAATATTGACCATAATGTAACAACCCATAGAGAAATAAAGAGTATTCCCTTTATTACGCAATACCACCCTTTTTCTAAAAACATTTTTAAGATAATTAAGAAACATTGGAATCTTTTAAGAACTAGTTACCCGATGATACAGGAATTCTGGAATCCCCCCATGTCCTCATATAGAAAAGGTAGAACAATACGGGACCGATTAATTAAATCGGACTAACCTATATCTACATCTATTAAACCAACTTTTTTAGGACATAAAAACCTTGGATCGTACCCGTGTCTGTCATGCATACAATGTAATTCCATGATAAAAGGAAAAGTTTTTGCACACCCACATAGGGGTTTCGATATCCCTATACGTGGGTATTACACTTGCCAATCATCATATGTCATATATGCCATTAAGTGCCCGTGCGGTCTAGTGTATGTTGGAGAAACTACACAAAAAGTAAAAGACAGGATAGCAAGACACAAATACTCGATACGTGACAAACTAACACAACTACCACTAGCCAGACATTTTGTGGAATATGGACACAATGCATCACAATTAAAATATATGGTCCTAGAGGGAATAGAGAAAAATAGGAGAGGGGGAAACCGTGAAATTACTTTGAGAAAAAGAGAAGTATATTGGATACATTTTTTGAATAAGATTGCTCCATATGGTTTAAATGTTGATTTGGATCTTTATATGTTTATTTAACAGTATTGATTCGTAAGTGATAATAAAAATGAAGAAAACATATAAATGTGTTTCGAAATGGGGAGGTTTGTATATGGGTATACTCATTCGTTCTATGTATATATTTCTCATAGGTTAATAGAACACATTTGGAGAATAAGAATGATGAGATAAAGATATCAGCCGCTAATTGTCAGATCTTGTGTTTATGGTGTAAAAAACACGTATTTGCATAGGTGATGAACGTACTATGAGTTGAATCAATTAACCACATTGTTTCCACATGTGATATATACCACTAATTAGTATTTAAAGGATTGATTGCAGTGAACTTGTTAGATATGCTCTGACGGATCTTAGGAAGGGCGCAAGCATATTAGCCCGAAACGTAATCCATCCATATCTGTATTATGACTACGTCTGGAAAGATTGTACTTGCTTTGTAATTTTTCCATGTGACTACATGAAATAAAGCAACCGAAAGTTTTTAAGTGCAGCAACCCTTTGGACTCTTTTTCTATATATAAGGTCGGTGGGAAGACCTGATTGCTGGCACTGAATCGTAAGCTGGGTGCGGCTCTCCTCTACAGTTTGAATATATATATATATATAAATAAAATATTTTTTTCTATTCTGTTTTGAATAGAAAAGATTAGAATAGAAAATAATTGTTTTTATATGCTATTCTTTTCTATTCTATTCTAAACTTTTCTACTCGAATTTGAATTAATTCTATACGAAATTCGATTTACGGAAGATGGCTTCTGAAATTCGAATTTCGTATATGAGTTTGAATTTGAATAGAAATGATAAGAATAGAAAATAATAGAAAAGAATAGACTAGAAAAACAATAGAACAGAATAAAATAAAATATAATATATATATTATATTTTAGTCTATTCTGTTCTATTGTTTTTCTATGCTATTCTGTCCTATTATTTTCTATTATATTCCAATCTTTTCTATTCAAATTTGATTTCAGTCTACATGAAATTCGAATTTCAGAAGATGTTTTATATATAAGATGGAAGATGTATATATAATATTTTTTCTATGCTGGTCTATTGTTTTTCTATGCTATTCTTTTCCATTTTTCTCTATTTTATTCTAATCTTTTCTATTTGAATATGAATTCATTCTGTACGAAATTCAAATTTCGGAAAATGGTCATATAGAAATAGAATGAAATCAAATTCTAATAGAAAAGACTAGAATAGAAAAAACAATAAAACAATAGAACAGAATAGAAAAAAAATTATATATATATAGAACAGAATAGAAATAGAAATATATATATATATATATATATATATATATATATATATATATATATATATATATATATATATATATATATATATATATATATAAAACCATCTTTCAAAATTGGAATTTGGCACATAATGAATTTGAATAGAAAAGATTAGAATAGAATATATTATACTTTTTTCTATTCTGTTCTATTGCTTTTCTATGCTATTCTTTTCTAATATTTTCTATTCTATTCGAATTCACTTTCATTCTATATGAATTTAGAATTTCGCATTTTTTCGAATTTGATAGTTTTTTTTCAAATGCGGTAGAATTTTTTCGAATTTGATAGTTTTTTTTCGAATGCGGTCGTATTTTTTCGAATACGGGCAAATTTTTCGAATTTGAATTCGAAACGAAATTAATCTCGAAAACGAATGTAATGAATGCAACGAATTTAACTAAACAAATTTAGTTAAATAACGAATCGAAACTAAACTTAACTGAACAAATTTTTTCATCCTGCACATGTCTACTGCAGACTGCATTTTTCTTGAACTTTCTTAAAGGTGACAATAAATTCATATTAATGTAAATGTTGTATACCACAATACAATATATATATAAAATATATATTTTTTAAAAACTGCCATTTTCGGTACTGGTTTCGGTTTTCGGCCTAGTGTATTTTTCATTTTCGGTATCGGTTTCGGCACCAAAAAATCCATTCTGTGCACCCCTAACGGTGACAACTTTCCACCATATCAGTCTCCGGTCACATCTGCGCGTTCCGGTAATGCGCACAGAAATGCAGGTTTCCACCCAATCCCGGAACATGCAAAAATATGTGCCTCACGCTTGTAGTGCCATTTATTGTAAATGTCCCCCCAAAACGTGAGACCCCCAATACAAGAAATATGGCAAAATGCGTGGGTTATAAAACAAAGCGGAACGCGTCATGAGATACTTTGCCACGCTTGTGAGGCATAGGGCAACACACTGAAATCAATGGGGGGCGCTATGCTTGGGTGTTTGCCATCCAGGTGTATGTCAGAGGTGTGACTGGGGCCTTCATCATTTCGTAAAATATGGAATGCTGGGAGAGCAGAAATCAGCAAAAATCTCCAACAGTGAAAGGGTTCAAATGACTATCTGAGCCCTCCCCCATCCCCCCCTCCATAGCCCCATGTGTAATGTGCTGCACCCTCTTTTATACCGAGTCCCCACCATCCCCCGCCTACCGGATAAAAGATAAAATAGAAATAAAGACAAACATTTTTTGTTTTTTTTTACAATAGAGTAAGGGGGGACTATAACCCCTGTCAGGTTTTATTTGCCATCTGTATCCCCATTGGGGGGATTTCCCTTCACTTCCTTTCCCATAGACAAAAAAGAAGTGAGAGAAATCCCCCCAAAGTGACATCATCCCCGGATGTCACCAGAACTAGTGTCCCCATTGGAAGTTTTCCCCTCTAATTCCTGTTCCGTGACAACCCAAAATCTGGGATTTTCTTTCACTTTTGTTGGTAAATAGAGAGAATGAATCTCCCTAAAGGGGGCGCAGACAGCAATAAAAACCTGACAGGGGTTCTAATCCCTCTCCACTCCATCCAACACCAACAATAAAAATATTTTCCTTCATAGCAACAGCAGTGTCAGAGGAAGTTGCCGCCCCTTAGCTATGGAAACCTCCCCCCCCCCCTCCAGGAACCAGGAAGATTATAAATCTAGAAATATAAAAAGCTCCTGCAAATGGTAACTACTTTTTAAAAGATGCTAATTGCAAATGATATCCATTGTTTCTGTGCAGATTATATATATATATATATATATATATATATATATATATATATATATATATATATATATATATATATATATATATATAAAATCTCTTTGTATGTGTGTATATATATATATGCACAGAAACAAGGGTTATCATTTACAATTAGCATCTTTTAAAAAAAGTAATTACCTTTTGCAGGAGCTGCCCCATATTGCCCCCATCAAAATTGCCCCATCAAAACAGCACAATCATACTGCCCCATTAAAAATTGCCCCCATCAAAACTGCCCCATCATACTGCCACCATCAAAACTGCCCCAATCATATTGCCACCATCAAAACTGCCCCATCATACTGCCACCATTAAAACTGCCCCATCATACTGCCCCCATCAAAACTGCCCCATCAAATTTGCCCTCATCAAAATGGCCCCCGTCAAAATTGCCCCCATCAAAACTGCCCCCATCAAAATTGCCCCATCATACTGCCCCAATCAAAATTGCCCCATCATACTGCCCCATCAAAACTGCCCCATCATATTGCCCCATCAAAATGGCCCCATTATACTGACCCATCAAAATTGCCCCATCATACTGCCCCATCAAAATTGCCCCCATCAAAACAGCCCCCATCAAAATTGCCCCCATCAAATTGCCCCATCATACTGCCCCATCAAAACTGCCCCATCATACTGGCCCCATCAAAATTGCCCCATCAAAACTGCCCCATCATACTGCCCCCATCAAAACTGCCCCATCATAATGCCCCATCAAAACTGCCCCCATCATACTGCCCCATCAAAATTTCCCCGTTATACTGCCCCATCAAACTTGCCCCCACCAAAACTGCCCCCATCAAAACTGCCCCCATCAAAATTGCCCCATCAAAATTGCCCCCATCAAAATTGCCCCCATCAAAATTGCCCCCATCAAAATTGCCCCATCATACTGCCCCATCAAAATTGCCCCATCATACTGCCCCATCAAAATTGCCCCATCAAAACTGCCCCATTATACTTCCCCATCATACTGCCCCAATCAAAATTGCCCCATAATAGTACTCTTTTATAAATGAATAGTAAATTCTGTCCCCTCCCCCAGGCTCTGTATGTAATCAGAGATAAGATGTTCCAGCCCCTCCCCCACCGCCCATCACTGTGTATAAGAAGCTTTGGTAACCATGGCAACAAAAGCCTGGTTACCCTTTTTAAAAATGGCGCTGGCCGCCACCTTGCTTCGCGTCATTTCCGGTTTGGAAATAACGCGGCGATGCTACGGCCCAGCAATGCCTATTGCCTCCTGGGATTGATGACAAACATCTCTCAGGAGGCATTGCAGAGCAGGAAATGAAGAGCTCGGCTGCGGCCCAAAGGAGAAAATGAAGATTTCTTTATCTCTCCTGAGATTTTTCTTGCGATTTTATTGGATTTGATTTCATTCAATTCAATTTCATTGCGATTTCTATTGTACATTTAAAGCGTGTTTCTTTATTCTTAATAATTAACCGATTTAAATGTAATCAGCTTCTTTCTCTGAAAAACACCAAAGAGACACCCAGCAAAGGAAGGGCAGCTTTGGTAGGAGGTATCGGTGACCAGCCTGCAGATACCCCAAAAAAGCACCGCAAAATGAAGAGGGCCCGAGCGTTTGTGCGCGGCTTTTTCAGAGCCGTTGTTGGATGTTTCGGTTCTGGCTGTAAAGCCAATGGACATCACTGGGATACAGACACCGAGATTGGTAAGTAATATGGATATTGATAGATACAAAAAGTACTCTGGATAAGTCACCTACACTCATGGATCAAAGCAGTGTTGCCAACCTACCAGATTATAATTTACTGACACAACACCCAAAATTTACTGGCACAGCCAAGTTTTTAGTGTCATTTCCAAAAGTTACTAAATTACAGTTTTAAGTGCAAATGAGAGCATTTAGGCTACAAACAAATACAACACGCAATTAGGATAATGATTTAAAGTAGATAAGGCAAAAAACATATTTCTTATTTTATTTTCGATATAATAAGTAGCTCAGGGACAGGACTCAGGAGGGCAGGAAATTAGAATGGGCGCACACTCACATAAAATTCACTCTCACAGTGACACTGACAGCAGTGTGCAGCAGTGCAGATGATGATATGATGAGACCTCACTGACACAACACGTCCCCTCCTGAGTCACAGTGACAGTCTCTCTCCAAGCCAAGCGCTCCCTCCAGTCCGTTCCAGTCTAAACAGCACTGATGGTCCCGGTCCCAGCTTGCCTTGCTCCAATACCGCAGACCTGCACACGAGGCTCTGGCCGCTCTGCTCCATTGCACCATGACATCACATGACATGCTCAGGCACCGCCTCTGCCAGAGCCGCCCCATCATACTGTAGCAGGCACTGGGATAGTCTCAGCCAACTCCGGACCAAGCCGAGCGTCAGAGCCATATTTTTTGCTGGCAACCTTTTACTTTTACTGGCAGGAGAACATTGCCCATTTTTTTACTGACTGCCAGTAAAAGTACTGACGGTTGGCAGCACTGGATCAAAGGCACCTTCATCCCAAAATTATTTGTTTTCAAAGAATTTTAAAACAGAAGGGGATATTAAAGTGGTTGTTAAGCCACTATCTGATCTTTATATCACCACTCCTCTGGCAGATAAAAAGCTGCATCCTAGTGCCTGTGCGTTATTTAAAAATAAACGGTTTCTACCTATATTAAAGCGGAAGTAAACTCAACGATTTAACAGCTTCAAAAAAATTTTCTATTTCTGGCATGCCGAGAATACTAACTGTCACATTGGTTGTGCTCTCAGCCAAACTGTCAAACTATCCAATGGCTTGTGTCATAACGAATCACATGTGCAGCACTATGGCAGTTGAAGATTAACCACTTCCCGCCCGCCCTATAGCGGATTGACGTCCGGGAAGTGGTTCTGTTATCCTGACTGGACGTCATATGACGTCCAGCAGGATAACATGCCGCAGCGCGCCCCCGGGGGCGCGCATCGTGGCGATCGGTGGAGCGGTGTGTCAGTCTGACACACCGCTACACTGATCTTGGTAAAAAGCCTCCGGTGGAGGCTCTTTACCACGTGATCAGCCGTGTCCAATCACGGCTGATTGCGCTGTCAATAGGAAGAGCCGTTGATCGTCTCTTCCTCACTCGCGTCTGACAGACGCAAGTAGAGGAGAGCCGATCGGCGGCTCTCCTGGCAGGGGGGGTCTGCGCTGATTGTTTATCAGCGCAGCCCCCCCTCAGATCACCCCACTGGACTACCAGGGATGCCACTAGGACCACCAGGGAAGGGGCAACGTGGATGGCCAGGTATGTACCCCATGGCCATCCACATGTGCCCAATCTGTGCCAATCAGTGCCCACAAATGGGCACTGATTGGCACTATTATGTCCATGATCTGCCCAGCAATGCCCAGATCTGCCCAGCAATACTTTATCAGTGCCACCTGTCATTGCCCATCTGTGCCAACTGTCATTGCCCATCGGTGCCACCTGTCAGTGCCCATCTGTGCCCATCAGTGCCCACCTATCAGTGCCCATCAGTGCCACACATAAGTACCCATCAGTGCCACCCATATATACCAATCAATGCCACCTACGAGTGCCCATCAGTGCTGCCTATGTGTGCCCATTGGTGCCACCTATGAGTGCCCATCAGTGCCGCATACCAGTGCCACCTATCAGTGCCCATCAGTGCCGCCTATCAGTGCCCATCATCAGTGCCCGTTAGTGCCACCTCATTGGTGCCACCTCATCGGTGCCCATCAGTGCCACCGTATCAGTGCCCATCAGTGCAGCCATATCAGTGCCCATTATTGAAGGAGAAAGCGTACTTATTTACAAAAAAATTTAACAGAAACAAAGAAAAACTGTTTTTTTTTTAAATTTTCGGTCTTTTTTTATTTGTTGCGCAAAAAATAAAAACCACAGAGGTGATCAAATACCACCAAAAGAAAACTCTATTTGTGGGAACAAAATGATAAAAAAATTTGTTTGGGTACAGTGTAGCATGATCGCGCAATTGTCATTCAAATTGCAACAGCGCTGAAAGGTGAAAATTGGGCTGGGCAGGAAGGTGTCTAAGTGCCTGGTATTGAAGTGGGTAACCACTTCAATACCGGGCACTTCCCCCTCTTCCTGACCAGGACAATTTTCAGCTTTCAGTGCTGTCACACTTTGAATGACAATTGCGCGGCCATATAACACTGTACCCAAACTACATTTTTTCATTTTCTTCCCACAAATAGAGCTTTATTTTGGTGATATTTGATCACCTCTCAGGTTTTTATTTTTTGCTAAACTAAAAAAGACCCACATTTTTAAAAAAAAAAAAAACGTTTTTCTTAGTTTGTCATAAAATTTTGTTTTCTCCTTCACTAACGGGCGCTTATGAGGAAGCAGTGATGAGGCAGCACTGATGGGCACTGATGAGTTGGAACTAAGGTGGCACTGATGAGGCACTGATATGCAGCACTGATGGGCACCAATATGCAGCACTGATGGGCACTGATAGGCGGCACAGATATGCAGCACTGATGGGCACTGACAGGCAGCGCTGAGGGGCTGTGACAGATGGCACTGATGGACACTAATAGATGGCATTGATGGGCAGCACTGATGATGATGTACTGACAGGTGTTACTGCTGGGCACTGATTGGCACTGATTGGCACTGTGGTGGGCTCTGATTGGCACTGTGGTGGGCACTGAGAGACTTTGAGAGGGCACTGCTGGCAGCTGTTGGGCACTGATTGGCACATCTGGTGGGCACCTATCATGGGGGCTGCGCTGATAATCAATTTGCTGATTATCAGCACAGACCCCCCTTCTGACAGGGAGAGCCACGGATGTCAGTGCGAACCGAGGAATGCCGTTTACCGGCACTTCCTGGGTCACGCGATGATCACGTGGTAAGAAGCCTCTGTCAGGACTCCGGTGTCAGGACTCTGCAGCCCTGATACATGGGAGTCAGCACAGAGAGGGGAGGGTAGAAACTGGTAGGTTCAGCCAGCTATTTCATACACAGCACAAGCACTGTGCTCTTTAACAGGCTTTAAAGGAACAGGATCTTCTTTAATGGTGCCAAAACACACGAAAAAATATTTTGTTATAAAAACATCTCTATTGAAGTTTTTAAAAGAAATGGGGGGACAATGAATGTTGTCCACATTTCATAAAAACAATTCAGTGCACCTGTACAATATACACATAAAGTAGTTACTGTAACCAGCATGATTCTTGTTGCTCGACATGTTTCACTTTTCAGCTTCTTCAGGAACTTATAAAGCAATATGTAGCTACAAAAAGACAAATACAATCAAAATAAAAATAAACAACAATAATTCCAAAAATTTGCATAAAGAATTATTAGTAAGTATGCATGACCGTAAATAAACATTTCTGTTATCAAAGTAAATGTGTATCAAAAAGATATAACAACATAAATAATATGTTCATTGAATATCCATGAGGGTCTGAGCACTATACAGAGGGGCAAACAACATGAACATAAAACTCACCATTAGGGATGGGCTGTCTGTTCGGGTCCAACATGAGTTCGACTCGAACATTGGCTGTTCGCCCGTTCACCGAATAGCGAACAATTTGGGGTGTTCGCGGCAAATTCGAAAGCCACGGAACACCCTTTAAAAGTCTATGGGAGAAATCAAAAGTGCTCATTTTAAAGGTTAATATGCATGGTATTTTCATAAAAAGTGTTTGGGAACCCGGGTCCTGCCCCAGGGGACATGTATCAATGCAAAAAAAAAATGTAAAAACTTCAGTTTTTTCGGGAGCAGTGATTTTAACCACTAGGCGTCCGCGCTATAGCCGAAAGACGGCTACAGCGCGGACTCCAATTGCCGGGAGGGCGTCCCTGGACGTCCTCCTGTTTACTTCCGCATTGCGCGCTCCCGCGAGCGCGCATCGCGGAAGTTTTGTGCTGGCCGTGTCCCTCGGACACAGCCAGTCACAGATCACCGTAAACGGCCAATGACAGCGGCCGTTTACGGTGCGATCGGCGGTGCCAATGAGAGAGGATCTCATATGTAAACATATGAGATCCTCTCTCATCGCCGGCTCTCCCTCCTCACACAGAGACAGCGTGTGAGGAGGGAGAGCGAACCGCTGCGGCGGTGAGTGTAAAAAAAAAAAAAAAAAGGTGTCCCGCTGTTAACAGTCCCTGCCATCTGCCCTGCTATCTGCCCTGTCATCTGCCCCTGTCATCTGCCCTGTCATCTGCCCCTGCCATCTGCCCCTGCCATCTGCCCTGTCATCTGCCCCTGCCATCTGCCCCTGCCATCTGTCCCCACTGCCACGTATAAGTGCCATCTGTCATCAGTGCCACATAGTGCCATCTGTCATCAGTGCCACATAGTGCCATCTGTCATCAGTGCCACATAGTGCCATCTGTCATCAGTGCCATCTGTCATCAGTGCCACCTGTCAGTGTCACGTGCCATCTGTCATCAGTGTCACATGTCATCAGTGCCACGTATTAGTGCCACCTGTCATCAGTGTCATCAGTGCCACGTATCAGTGCCACCTGTCATCAGTGTCATCAGTGCCACGTATTAGTGCCATCTGTCATCAGTGCCACGTATTAGTGCCATCTGTCATCAGTGCCACGTATTAGTGCCATCTGTCATCAGTGCCATGTATTAGTGCCATCTTTCATCAGTGCCACATGTCATCAGTGCCACATATCAGTGCCATTTGTCATCAGCGCCACATGTCGTCAGTGCCACATATTAGTGCCATGTGTCATCAGTGCCACATATTAGTGCCATCTGTCAGTGCCACGTATTAGTGCCATCTGTCAGTGCCACGTATTAGTGCCATCTGTCATCAGTGCCATGTATTAGTGCCATCTGTCATCAGTGCCACGTCAGTGCCACGTATCAGTGCCATCTGTCATCAGTGCCACATCAGTGCCACGTATCAGTGCCATTTGTCATCAGTGCCACGTCAGTGTCACGTGTCATTGTCCTGGTGCTCCAGGGCCTTCAAAAGTGTAATAGGTAGTCAACAAATTAGATGTGTAATTTATGCTCCTAGAACACCTGATGGTGCTCCATGCATGTTGGGCCTCTCTATGTGACCAGGCTGTGAAAAAGTCCCACACATGTGGTATCGTAATACTCAGGAGGAGTAGCAGAATGTATTTTGGGGTGTCATTTGTGGTATATACATGCCATGTGAGAGAAATAACCTATTACAATGACAATTTTGTGGGGGGGGGGGGGGGAATCTTCATTTTGCAAAGAATTGTGGGAAAAAATGACAACATCAAAAACCTCACCATGCATCTTACTAAATACCTTGGAATGTCTACTTTCAAAAAAGGGGTCATTTGGGGGGTATTTGTACTTTCCTGACTTGTTCGGGTCACAAGAAATGAGATAGGCCGTCAGTGCATCAGATGTGATCAATTTTTATGATTTGCACCATAACTTGTAGACTCTCTAACTTTCAGAAAGACCAAATAATATCCACTAATTTGGGTTATTTTTACCAAAGATATGTAGCAGTATAAATTGTGGCCAAAATTTATGAAGAAAAATTACTAATTTGAAAAATTTTATCACAGAAACTAAGAAAAATGCGTTTTTTTTCAAAATTTGCGGTCTTTTTTCATTTATAGCGCAAAAAATAAAAAACCCAGAGGTGATCAAATACCACCAAAAGAAAGCTCTATTTGTATGAAAAAAAGGACAAAAAATTCATTTGGGTACAGTATTGCATGACTGAGTAATTGTCATTCAAAGTGTGAGAGCGCTGAAAGCTGAAAATTGGTCTGGTCACGAAGGGGGTTTAAGTGCCCAGTTGTCAGGTGGTTAATAATGCTTAAAAGTAAACAATAAAAGTGAAATATTCCCTTAAATTTCATACCTGGGGGGTGTCTATTGTATGCCTGTAAAGTGGCGCATGTTTTCCGTGTTTAGAACAGTCTAGAGCAAAATGACATTTCTAAAGGAAAAAAAGTCATTTAAAACTAGTAATAGCGCTGGGTTCCCCCACAGTGCATTACCAGGCCCTTTGAGTCTGGTATGAATATTAAGGGGAACCCCAAACCAAAATTAAAAAAAAAAAAATGCGTGGGGTTTCCCCAAATTACATACCAGGCCCTTCAGGTCTGGTATGGTTATTAAGGGGAACCCCGCGCCAAATTTTTTTAAAAAATGGCGTGGGGGTCCCCCTCAAAATCCGTACTATCCGCTATGTCTTTGTTCTGACAGATGCGGTGAGTTTTGAGGATACGCTTGGTAGGTTTGATCTTCAGGCCCTTCTTAAGTGTATGTTGGTCTTGGTGATGGGTGCATGATCTCTATTTGTTATCAGATGGGACACTGTAGGTGGCCTGGGGGATGCTATTGATTTAATGTGTCTGCATTCATCATGGCTACATGACATTGTTCCTTCATCACTTTGGAAGAAATAGTTCCGGATTGGTCTGTTGCTACCCTCTACATTCTGTGGAAGGAGCATTTGAATGACATTTAAAGTGGAGTTCCCCCCCCCCAAAAAAAATTAATTATTGTGCTTAAGAAAAAAAAAAAAAACATTTAGAGAAATTTTTTTTTTTACTCACCTCTAAATGCCTGTTGCTAGGGGGTCCCTCGTAGTCTGCCTCCTTCTGCCTCCTCAGCGCAGGAAGGGAGATCAGCCCTGCCCCTCCCTCTTGTCAATCATCTGGGACACATTACAGGTCCCAGATGATTGAGCAGCCAAGCACGGCGAGAGGCGCCGCTCACGCATGTGCAGTGGGTGGTCTCACAGCCGGGCGCGCACGGTTACAATGCCGGCGCCGCCGAGCGGAGGGGGAGTTGAGCGGGGCTTCGATCCCCCGCATCGCTGGACCCTGGGACAGGTAAGTGTCCGATTATTAAAAGTCAGTAGCTGCAGTATTTGTAGCTGCTGACTTTTATTTTTTTTTATAATGGGAACTCCTCTTTAAGGTAAATTTAACCTGTATATCTAATTGATTGAGGCCTTTATGTATCCTTGATATATTGCTTTCCTCAGTGCATATATATTTTACACATATATATATATATATATATATATATATATATATATATATATATATATATATACCCTTTTATTTTGACATTTCTAGTATTTCCACTGGCCCCATTGTGCTCCTCTTGCCATCAATTGCCACCGCTGGTGTTGGCACCTCTTCTTACATCAGTTTTGGACCATTTAGTAGTGTGCATTAGCTTGATTACATTCTATATACATGGTGAGTTTTATGTTCATGTTGTGTGCCCCTCTGTATACTGCTCAGACCCTCATGGATATTCATTGAACATATTATTTATGTTGTTATATATTTTTGATACACATTTACTTAATTTATTTTTTTTTGCATTATTGTTGGTATTTTTTATTTTAATTGTATTTGTCTTTTTGTAGCTACATATTGCTTTATAAGCTCTTGAAGAAGCTGAAACGTGAAACATGTCGAGAAACAAGCATCACGCTGGTTACAGTAGCTACTTTATGTGTATATTGTACTGAATTGTGTATGTGCACTGAATTATTTTTTATGAAATGTGGACAACATTCATTGTCCCCCGTTTCTTTTAAAACTTTGGACTCCAATAAAGATGTTTTTATAACAAAATATTTTTTGTGTGTTTTGGCACCATTAAAATCCCCTTCTGTTCTAAAATTCTTTGAAAACTATTGATAGATGCAAGATAGCTGAAACATTTCATTGGATCCTTCTTTCCCATTGATCAGGGGTCACCCCCCATATGTTCACATGTATAGGGATTGCCACGACCATTGATGAGGGGTCACCCCCCCATATGTACACATGTATAGGGATTGCCACGAACAATGATGAGGGGTCACCCCTATTTCTTCATTTTGGGGTGCGGCAGAGTAATCTGTAATGCAGTGGTTCCCGGTCGCGGCTTCTTCTATATCAATCCACTGTAACAATTCAAGGGATTACAATAAAAGAGGCCAGGTGTTTAATAATAAGAAACAGAAGCACTGCAGATTAGACATGTGCATTCGTTTTGTCTGAATGCATTTTCGTTCGAATTTCAGGTATTTTGTAAAGTGCAGAATCTGAAAAACGAAAGATCTGACAAACAAATGCTTTATTTTCTTTTTCGTGGCTACAACAGTTTGATATAGATAGGAGATTCGTCATGATGACAATAACAATCTGTGTCCATCAAACCTGTGGTCGATGTGCCTAACCTTAACTCTATTAGCCCAAGATTATTCTACATAGAGAGCAAAGATTCGACGTAGGGGAGAAAAGTTCGACGTAGGGGAGAAAAGATTCGACGTAGGGGAGAAAAGATTCGACGTAGGGGAGAAAAGATTCGACGTAGGGGAGAAAAGATAAATAAAAATAATGATGATGATGAATGTTATTGGCTGATTGTAACCAAAGAGGAAGAGCAGTAAAATAGCTAGAACTAAGTACACACGTACTTTGGCTTATGGTGTCTGTTGAAAGTTCTAAGAAGATTCGACGGAGCAGGTAAACTATACGGCGTCGTACAATTTAGCTGCTTTAGACAGATTCGACCTTAATTTGGATTTTCGGACGAATGCAATTTTTAACGAAGAACGAAATAAATAAAAACGAATTTCGGGAGTAACTAAATACATTTATTTTTCGGACGAAAACAAAATTCCGAAACGAAATATTTCAGTGTGCACATGTCTACTGCAGATTACTCCACCGCACCCGAAATTGAAGAATCAGTCCCTGTTTTTTACTTATTTCATTTCAGTGGGTCGGCATAACTGCCAGGCAACCAACATTTTTATATGAAGGCCAACATTAGTCATCCCTGTGTCCCTGTCATGTTGGAATTATTTATTGTCACTGGAATTTTGAACTTTTCTCTCCATAATTTGATATTGTATACAAATATATATATAATGTAGGTGAAGGCGCTAAATCTGATTCTTCTTTTTTATTGCAGATGTATGCAGTATTTACTGCAGATACAGCTCACAAGGCAGGACTACCCCAGTGAGCAAGACAGAATATGAAAGCTACATTGAGACTCCACCAGCATGTGATGTTCACAAGGAGACTCCACCAGCATGTGCCGTTCACACGGAGACACCATCAGCATGTGACGCTCACACAGAGACTTCACCAGCATGGGATGTTCACATGGAGATTCCACCAGCATGAGACATTCACACGGAGACACCATCAGCATGTGACATTCACACGGAGACACCACCAGCATGTGACGTTCACACAGAGACACCACCAGCATGTGACATTCACATGGAGACTCCACCAGCATGTGATGTTCACATGAAGGCTCCACCAGCATGTGACGTTCACACGGATACTCCACCAGCATGTGTAGTTCACACGGAGACTCCACCAGCATGTGACGTTCACACGGCTACTCCACCAACATGTGACGTTCACACGGAGACTCCCCCAACATGTGACGTTCACACCGAGACTCCACCAGCATGTGACGTTCACACCGAGACTCCACAAGCATGGTGGAGTCACGGTACCAATGACAAAGTTAGAGAAAGATGGAGCGCCCTACAAAATGATTTCAGGGACTTAGAGGCTATATTAAAAAGAAGAGAAAAGAAAGGATGGCCTTGGGACTTTATGTGAGGTGGGAGAGATTCGGAACATTTTCACAATCAGTTCAGTACAAAAATGTTTATTGTTCACAAAAATGCTCAATACAGTAATGGGATCAGCAATAAGTGTGCGTAACCCGGCATGGTGGCCTAGTATTCAAGCATAAGTAAAAAACAAAAAACAAATACAGTTCATTGCACTTGATTAGTACATCCATAAAAAATATTATACAAAATATATATATATCATATGAATAAGTAAAATACATATTACACATGCATAGATAGCAGTAGTGTGTGACCATGTGGTGATCAACTTCAAGTACCCAACAAGGGCATGCATGTGGCATCGGTATTGCCCTACGCGTTTCGCGAGTCTCCTCTCGCTCGTCAGGGGCTGATGCATAATTTGTATGTCTATAACAAAAATTGAGAGTAATAGAAGTATGAAAAATAATAACTGAGTCGGGACACGAAAAAATGGTTGGCACGAAGGGTCCATGATAAACGACCCCGTACTTACCACTTGACTGGGTTGGGTCACCAAAAGACCGGGTCTCAGGATGGCGGCAATGGGCAATGCCGGCACAGGGGCTGAGGGGGAGTGGCGACCACCAATACGCTGCAGGACAAACCAGGGAGCACAGCAAGGACCGCAGGAGCTAGTGTGGTGGGTGATATGAAGGTGTCCATGAGCATATCTAGAAAAATTATATATATAAAAGGATACATGAGTCTCAACAAGTGTACCCAAAGTAGACTAAGAATAAGAGGGTCAGTTCTAACCCTCAGGAATAACTCAGAGGGGTTAAGGAATAAGTATATATGTATAGAGTAACATGAATTTAAAGTATGAATTGGTAAGGATGAATGAATGAACCGTCGTGATGGCAAGTAATTAAAGGCAAGGGCTGGAGGGAAGTGCATACATACAGATAAATATGAGATATAAAGTATAACTACTTTTAATTCTAAGTATATATGTATATATGTATAGGGTAACGTTCTCAGTATATATGTATAAGTATATATGTATAGGGTAACATGAGTTCAAAATATGAATTGGTAAAGATAAATGAATGGACCGTCATAATGGCAAGTAATTAAAGGCAAGGGCTGGAGGGAAGTGCATACATACAGAAAAATATGGGATATAAAAGTAAAACTAATTCTAGATTGTGTGGGGGGGGTGAATGTGTGTAGCAACAAACGTGTGGAGTATAATTAAAATGGATAATGTCGTGTGTGGTGAAAGGATATCACATATGCATTTAGATTATATAAGGTGAAAAGAGAAAGGGGGGGGGGGAAGGAGGAGGGGGGAAAAAATGGAGGAATAATACCTGAGTGAATGTAAAGAGTCCCAGGCATAGAAGGTGCTCTCACAGACCCAAAACATGTAACCACACCAGCCGAACCACAGATGCAGACTGCAGCCGCGCCGAGCCCCCGGATATACCCACAGCGGTAATGGAAGCCACGCCCCCAGCGTCATGTACGGATGGCGGTATGCTGATGCTAACAGCATCAACCAGAGGAGCCGGATGTACGTGACACCAGCCGCTCACCCATCCGGGATGTTCCACACAGCCCAGGAACGCGGGGTCAGAGGACACCGCGTAGTGGGCGTGGAAAACATGACGCCGACGTGCAGGTGGCCCCGCCCGACCGTGAGGACAGGTGGGGGCAGCAGGAGGTCAAATGGACCTCCCCTTTACACGTCGCAGCCCCCAATGCCGGAAGCGCAGTGTCATGCATGTGTAATATGTATTTTACTTATTCATATGATATATATATATTTTGTATAATATTTTTTATGGATGTACTAATCAAGTGCAATGAACTGTATTTGTTTTTTGTTTTTTACTTATGCTTGAATACTAGGCCACCATGCCGGGTTACGCACACTTATTGCTGATCCCATTACTGTATTGAGCATTTTTGTGAACAATAAACATTTTTGTACTGAACTGATTGTGAAAATGTTCCGAATCTCTCCCACCTCACATAAAGTCCCAAGGCCATCCTTTCTTTTCTTTTGCTGTATTTAGGGATGGAGGTGGCAGAGTGGTTTCTTCAGACCACAACTCTCCCTTTTTTGTATGTATTCGGGTGGAAGACACCCATTAGGCCAAAATGTGGTCGGTCTAAACCATTGGTCCATTTTTACCTACATACTTTTTATCAACATACTTAGTTATAATCAGGTTTTACTTCCGGGTTGTGTTGGCTCCCCTCTGCTGTGGTCTGTTTGTTTGGTGACACTGCGCTTCCGGCATTGGGGGCTGCGACGTGTAAAGGGGAGGTCCATTTGACCTCCTGCTGCCCCCACCTGTCCTCACGGTCGGGCGGGGCCACCTGCACGTCGGCGTCATGTTTTCCACGCCCACTACGCGGTGTCCTCTGACCCCGCGTTCCTGGGCTGTGTGGAACATCCCGGATGGGTGAGCGGCTGGTGTCACGTACATCCGGCTCCTCTGGTTGATGCTGTTAGCATCAGCATACCGCCATCCGTACATGACGCTGGGGGCGTGGCTTCCATTACCGCTGTGGGTATATCCGGGGGCTCGGCGCGGCTGCAGTCTGCATCTGTGGTTCGGCTGGTGTGGTTACATGTTTTGGGTCTGTGAGAGCACCTTCTATGCCTGGGACTCTTTACATTCACTCAGGTATTATTCCTCCATTTTTTCCCCCCTCCTCCTTTCCCCCCCCCCCCTTTCTCTTTTCACCTTATATAATCTAAATGCATATGTGATATCCTTTCACCACACACGACATTATCCATTTTAATTATACTCCACACGTTTGTTGCTACACACATTCACCCCCCCACACAATCTAGAATTAGTTTTACTTTTATATCCCATATTTTTCTGTATGTATGCACTTCCCTCCAGCCCTTGCCTTTAATTACTTGCCATTATGACGGTCCATTCATTTATCTTTACCAATTCATATTTTGAACTCATGTTACCCTATACATATATACTTATACATATATACTGAGAACGTTACCCTATACATATATACATATATACTTAGAATTAAAAGTAGTTATACTTTATATCTCATATTTATCTGTATGTATGCACTTCCCTCCAGCCCTTGCCTTTAATTACTTGCCATCACGACGGTTCATTCATTCATCCTTACCAACTCATACTTTAAATTCATGTTACTCTATACATATATACTTATTCCTTAACCCCTCTGAGTTATTCCTGAGGGTTAGAACTGACCCTCTTATTCTTAGTCTACTTTGGGTACACTTGTTGAGACTCATGTATCCTTTTATATATATAATTTTTCTAGATATGCTCATGGACACCTTCATATCACCCACCACACTAGCTCCTGCGGTCCTTGCTGTGCTCCCTGGTTTGTCCTGCAGCGTATTGGTGGTCGCCACTCCCCCTCAGCCCCCGTGCCGGCATTGCCCATTGCCGCCATCCTGAGACCCGGTCTTTTGGTGACCCAACCCAGTCAAGTGGTAAGTACGGGGTCGTTTATCATGGACCCTTCGTGCCAACCATTTTTTCGTGTCCCGACTCAGTTATTATTTTTCATACTTCTATTACTCTCAATTTTTGTTATAGACATACAAATTATGCATCAGCCCCTGACGAGCGAGAGGAGACTCGCGAAACGCGTAGGGCAATACCGATGCCACATGCATGCCCTTGTTGGGTACTTGAAGTTGATCACCACATGGTCACACACTACTGCTATCTATGCATGTGTAATATGTATTTTACTTATTCATATGATATATATATATTTTGTATAATATTTTTTATGGATGTACTAATCAAGTGCAATGAACTGTATTTGTTTTTTGTTTTTTACTTATGCTTGAATACTAGGCCACCATGCCGGGTTACGCACACTTATTGCTGATCCCATTACTGTATTGAGCATTTTTGTGAACAATAAACATTTTTGTACTGAACTGATTGTGAAAATGTTCCGAATCTCTCCCACCTCACATAAAGTCCCAAGGCCATCCTTTCTTTTCTTTTGCTGTATTTAGGGATGGAGGTGGCAGAGTGGTTTCTTCAGACCACAACTCTCCTTTTTTCTATATTAAAAAGAAGGTCCACCAAGGCAATATTTTCAGAAATACTGCCGGTACCTCGAGGCACACCAGAGAAGCAACAGGAGCTTAGGGTACTTAACAAGTGGCTGAGGAACTGGTGCAGAGAGGAGGGGTTTGGTTTCATGGCGAACTGGGCTGACTTTTCAGGCGGGTACCATCTTTATAGTAGTGATGGATTGCACTTAAATGGGAGGGGTGCAGCTTTTTTGGGATTGAAGATGGCCAAAATGTTGGAAGAAAATTTAAACTAGGTGATGAGGAGGAGGAATTGGAGGATGATTTGCTAGTGAAAATGAGGGAGAGAATCTTCAATTCAAGCCATCACAGGAATCCACTATCTCATCAATCTCTTGAAAGATTCTCATCAGCAACTTCTGAATCACAAACTATAAATGTAGTTGGAAAAACAAGACAATTGGCTTTTTCCTAGAAGAAGACTCAACCAAAAGTCTCAGGAACCCTCTCAGGGACCAGGTACGGCTGTACCAACACAGGTCCCTACACTGGTGGCAGCTGCCACTCCAGTAACTGGAGGGTCCTCCCATCAGCCATCCATTTTCGTTTTTGGAGCTTCTGAATCACCAACAATCAATGTAGCTGGACAAACAAGACAATTGGCTGTTCCTTAAAAGTTTTTGTACTTAAAAGTTTTAAGTGACAATGTTGTCAGTTTTTACCTTATGCAATCTTCTATTGTTTATGCTTTCCTCTCAATGATTAAAATGTTTTTCTACTAATTGTTCTAATAAAGTTATATCAAGTAAACCGCAGTTTGTTCCTTTTCCTTCACTGAAGGTAAGGACACCTTGGGTCCTATTCCCACTCCCCTTTTATTTTGACTACTTCTCCTGTTCTGACAAGGAACACCACCCTATTAGGTGAGCCGGTTACCTGAATTGACCAACGATACTGGTCATCAGGACCCCGCCCATTGCGTTTTTTTTTACAACAATCTGTGTGCCAAGCTTGTAGCATCATAGTCAAAAAGACTTGAGGCTGTAATTGGTGCCAAAGGAGCTTCACCAAAGTATTGAGCAAAGGCTGTGATACTTATGTACATGGGAGGAGTCTGTGATACTGATGTACATGGGAGGAGCCTGTGATACTTATGTACATGGGAGGAGTCTGTAATACTTATGTACATGGGAGGAGCCTGTGATACTTATGTACATGGGAGGAGTCTGTAATACTTATGTACATGGGAGGAGCCTGTGATACTTATGTACATGGGAGGAGTCTGTGATACTTATGTACATGGGAGGAGCCTGTGATACTTATGTACATGGGAGGAGCCTGTGATACTTATGTACATGGGAGGAGTCTGTGATACTTATGTACATGGGAGGAGCCTGTGATACTTATGTACATGGGAGGAGTCTGTAATACTTATGTACATGGGAGGAGCCTGTGATACTTATGTACATGGGAGGAGCCTGTGATACTTATGTATATGGGATTTTTTTTTTTAACCACTTAAGGAGCCTATTTTTCAGACATATTATATTATATTATATTATTATATGTACTTATTTATAAGTAAATACAATAAATAGCATTATGGATAAAGTAGAATACATCATCAGGAACGCAATCAGGTTTTTACCGTTTAGCGACGGCCCACCGTGTAAGTGTTTAGGGGCGGGGGACCTAGAACAGGTGAGGTGCGTGTACATATACTGGGGCAGGGCAGCCGCTCTGCGCCAGATCACGTACCTACTACATGATCTGACAGTTCCAGGTCTGGTGTGCGCACTAGGGTGACCACATTTCCAAACTGCCATTCTGCCATTCAGGGACACCCCCCCTTCCCAAAAAAATATGATTTCAAAACCCTCGCCGACGTTGGAATCTGTCACTCATTTCCTTCTTGCGTGGCTATCTCTATCATAGAACGCTAGGAGGAAGTGATGTCACTTTAGAACAGCATTCCCCAACCTTTTTTGCATGGGGGACCGGTTTCATGGAAGCAATGTAGTCTCTCGGTTGACAGGGAATTCGGCGGCAGGTGATTTGTCGGGTGAATGGCTGATGTTAGCACTTAAATAATCCCGAAACCATGCTTGATATGGTGTCAGGATGATCAAATCACATTGTTTCTATTACTGCATTGTAATATATAATGAAATAATTCAACTCACCATAATGCAGAATCAGTGGGAACACTAAGCTTGTCACTTGCCACCAGATACAGCATGCCACCGTCGCCTGCCCCCAGATGCAGCTTGTCACTTGCCACCATCGTCTGCAGCCAGATGCAGTGTGTCACTTGCCATCCAATGCAGTTTGTCGCTTGCCACCCATAGCCTGCCACTGGATGCAGTGTGCCACTTGCCACCTATACCTATAGCCTGCCAGCAGATGCAGTGTGCCACTTGCCACCCATACCCTTCCACCAGACGCTGTGTGCCACTTGCCACCCGCAGCCTGCCACCAGATACAGTCTCACTTGGCAGCCAATAGTGAGAGTGTATAGTGAAGGGTGCAGGGTTCTATGGGTTGGGGGCAGGGTTCTGTGGAGGGGTGCAGGGTACTATGGGTTGGAGGCAGGGTGTAGAGTGAGGGCTTCAGGGTTCTGTAGAGGGGTTCAGGGTACTATGGGTTGGGGGCAGGGTTCTGTGGAGGGGTGCAGGGTACTATGGGTTGGGGGCAGGGTTCTGTGGAGGAGTGCAGTGTACTATGGGTTGGGGGCAGGGTTCTGTGGAGGGGTGCAGGGTACTATGGGTTGTGGCCCGGGTTCTGTAGAGTAGAGGGGTTCAGGGTAGATGGGGGGTACAGGAAAAAGAGAGGGCTCCCACACAGGGTTCAATGGAGGAGTAGAGGACAGTGTCAGAGGGGACCCTGGACATTGACAGCCTGGAACGGCCGGAGGGACCTGGATCAGAGCTGGGGGAGACGATCAGGGAGGGAGCAGCTAGGGGTGAGCAAGCACCGAGAAGGAGGGACCCGAGGACTGGGAAGCACGGGAGGGACTCGAGGACACAGACACAGGCAGCCCCACCCCCATTTCAGTCACGAGAGATGGCTGCATCGGCCATGTCAATTTTATTCCGGGACACTGTATTGTCCCGGAATGAAGGTGCCCGGGACAGACCTCCAAGATGCGGGACTTTCCCGGGCAATCCAGGACCATGCTTGGTATGGTGTCAGGATGATCAAATCACATTGTTTCTAATACTGCATTGTAATATATGATGAAATAGTTCAATTCACCATAATGCAGAATCAGTGGGAACACGAAGCTTGTCACTTGCCACCAGATACAGCATGCCACCGTCTCCTGGCCCCAGATGCAGCTTGTCACTTGTCACTGTTGTCTGCTGCCAGATGCAGTGTGTCACTTGCCATCCAATGCAGTTTGTCGCTTGCCACCTGTAGCCTGCCACCAGATGCAGTGTGCCACTTGCTACCTATACCTATAGCTTGCCACCAGATGCAGTGTGCCACTTGCCAACTATAGCCTGCCAGCAGATGTAGTGTGCCACTTGCCACCCATACCCTTCCACCAGATGCTGTGTGCCACTTGCCACCAGATACAGTCTCACTTGCCAACCAATAGAGTGTATAGTGAAGGGTGCAGGGTTCTGTAGAGGGGTGCAGGGTACTATGGGTTGGGGGCAGGGTTCTGTGGAGGGATGCAGGGTACTATGGGTTGGGGGCAGGGTGTAGAGTGAGGGCTTCAGGGTTCTGTAGAGGGGTGCAGGGTACTATGGGTTGGGGGCAGGGTTCTGTGGAGGGGTGCAGGGTACTATGGGTTGGGGGCAGGGTTCTGTGGAGGGGTGCAGGGTACTATGGGTTGGGGGCAGGGTTCTGTGGAGGGGTGCAGGATACTATGGGTTGGGGGCAGGGTTCTGTGAAGGGATGCAGGGTACTATGGGTTGGGGGCAGGGTTCTGTGGAGGGGTGCAGGGTACTATAGGTTGGGGCAGGGTTCTGTAGAGGGGTGCAGGGCACTATGTTTTGGGGGCAGGGTTCTGTGGAGGGGTGCAGGTTACTATGGGTTGGGGCAGGGTTCTGTGGAGGGGTGCAGGATACTATGGGTTGGGGGCAGGGTTCTGTGGAGGGGTGCAGGGTGCTATGGGTTGGGGGCAGGGTTCTGTGGAGGGGTGCAGGATACTATGGGTTGGGGCAGGGTTCTGTAGAGGGGTGCAGGGCACTATGGGTTGGGGGCAGGGTTCTGTGGAGGGGTGCAGGGTACTATGGGTTGGGGGCAGGGTTCTTTGGAGGAGGGCAGTGTACTATGGGTTGGGGGCAGGGTGCTGTGGAGGGGTGCAGGGTACGATGGGTTGGGGGCAGGGTTCTGTAGAGTAGAGGGGTGAGGGGTGCAGGGTAGATGGGGGTACAGGAAGAAGAGAGGGTGCCCACACAGGGTTCAATGGAAGAGTAGAGGGCAGAGGACAGTGTCAGAGGGGGCCCTGGACATTGACAGCCTGGAACGGTCGGAGGGACCTGGATCAGAGCTGGGGGAGACGATCAGGGAGGGAGCAGCTGAGGGTGAGCACCGAGAAGGAGGGACCCGAGGACTGGGAAGCACGGGAGGGACTCGGGGTCACAGACACAGGCAGCCCCACCCCCATTTCAGTCACGAGAGACGACTGTATCGGCCATGTCAATTTAATTCCGGGACACTGTATTGTCCTGGAATGAAGGTGCCCGGGACCCAGCACAGACCTCCAAGATGCAGGACTTTCCCGCTCAATCCGGGACGCATGGTCACCCTACTTGTCATCCGATGTTTGTCGATTGCTACCCGTAGCTTGCCACCGGATGCAGTGTGCCACTTGCCACCTATACCTATAGGCTTTTACCAACGAGCCCTGGGAAACGATCCGACGGTTCGTGTGGCTGGCCACAGAGGTGAACAGAAACCAGATTGTCTCCGATCACCTTTATGTTCCTGGAGGACTGGAGCAACATCATGGCGTCACTTTGGGCCTAGGGAGGGAGTAAACTATTTTTTTAAAGCAAAAGATCACATTTTTTTGATCTTCTGCTTTTAAAGTTAGAGGAGAGGTTTGGGGTCTTATTAACCCCCAGGTCAATCCATAAAGAGGACCTGCCATCCCTTATTTCTATTACAAGGGATGATTACATTCCTTGTAATAAGAATAAAAGCAATCAAAAAAGAAAAAAGTATTAAAATGGACAGTGTAAAAATAAAATAAATAAGAAAAAAAAAATGAAACCACTCTCATCCCTCCGTGCTCGCATGTACGCGAGTCGGTTGGGAACCGGTTAAGTGGTTAGATAGAAAAAAAAAAAAATCCAAATTAAAATATAAAAACATAGATTTTTTTCCACCCTGCTTTCTGTCCCAGGGCCAATGACCTCCAGGACAAATAGAGAGCAACAAAGCAGCTTTAAAAACCAAACATCTACATTTTATTGATACATTTTAACCGCTTGCCGCCTGCCGTCATATTGCGGCCAGGCGGCGTGGCTCTCGTTCTGGGAGGGCGTCATATGACGCCCTTGCCTTCCCGAACCCAACAGGGGGCGCACGCCCGCCATGTCACTGGGGACACGATGTGCGTGCCCAGCAGCCGCGATGTCCGTCGGGCACCCACGATTGCCCGGTAACACAGCAGGACCGTGGATCTGTGTGTGTAAACACACAGATCCACGTCCTGTCAGGGGAGAGGAGACAGATACAGAGGAACACCGATCAGTCTCCTCCCCTTGTGAGTCCCCTCCCCCTACAGTTAGAATCACTCCCCTAGTAAATATAATTAACCCCTCGATCACCCCCTGGTGTTAATCCCTTCCCTGCCAGTCACATTTATACAGTAATCAATGCATTTTTATAGCACGGATTGCTGTATAAATGACAATGGTCCCAAAAATGTGTCAGAAATGTCCGATGTGTCCGCCATGTCCGATGTGTCCGCTATGTCCGATGTGTCCGCCATAATGTTGCAGTCACGATAAAAATCACAGATCGCCACCATAACTAGTAAAAAAAAATAAAAATAATAAAAATGCTATAAATCTATCCCCTATTTTGTAGACGCTATAACTTTTGTGCAAACCAATCAATATACGCTTATTGCAATTTTTTTTACCAAAAATATGTAGAATACATATCGGTCTAAACTGAGGAAAAAATTTGTATAAAAAAAAAAAATGGGGATATTTATTATAGCAAAAAGTAAAAAATATTGTGTTTTATTGTGTCAAATACCACCAATAGAAAGCTCTATTTGTGGGGGAAAAAAAATGATAACAATTTCATTTGGGTACAGTGTAGTATGACCGCGCAATTGTCATTCAAAGTGTGACAGCGCTGAAAGCTGAAAAATGGCCTGGGCAGGAAGGGGGTGAAAGTGCACTGTATTGAAGTGGTTAAACATGATAAAAGTGTGTATAAGGCACTCTGAGTAACAGACCAAGCAGATATCAGTCTATGTAGAGATAGAAGAGGGTCTTCATGCACTTCCAGCAGCACTTGAAGAGAGAAGCAAATTCTGGAAGTAAAATAAAAAGGCGCCTCTAAGTGCAGAAGTAAAAACTTTATATTTCCCAAAAGGGTTAAAAACACTTGCAAAAGGGTGGATGGGTAGGAGCACATCGTATTACTAATATGGCAGGTGGTCCGGCGTTCTGGTAGTCCAAAAGGAGTCTCAGGGATATCCGGAGGTGTAATTCTATGGCAGCATATTCTGAAGTGACCGGAAGGTGGAAGCCACAACTCTCCTAGATACTGGAAAGACAGCTAGGCTGTCGGAGACAGCGTGGAAGCCAAATCCAGGAAGTGACGTCAATGGGAAGGGACCAACAACCAGCATGGACAGCAAACCGGAAGTGATGTCATCAACATGCGACACGTTTTGGAACAACTAATTGGTTCCTTCTTTAAGCAATGACTAAAGGTTATTAGAAGCAAAGCTTCTTATGGTCTGTGGGCGGGCTTTGGGAGGGACTATGGGAAGTGATGTCAACGGGAAGGGACCAACAACCAGCGTGGACAGAAAACCAGAAGTGATGTCATGAACATGTGACGCGTTTCGGAACAGCTTCTTCAAGCAATGACTAAAGGTTACTAGAAGCAGAGCTTCTTATGGTCTGTGGGCGGACTTTGGGCATACATGAGCAGGACAAAGGGAAGCACTGAGCTTATAAAATGACAATAATGAATATAAAAACAGCGTACTGGGGACACAAAAAGGAAAAACAGAAAACTGACATACAGGGTAAACTGATGCAAAAACAGCAAAAGTGATGCGCAACGCAATTGGCTAATATCACTGTATGCACATGGAGCATAGCAGCTTGATAGCACGTCACTCGCTGTGTATGTATACATCAACAATAAACACTAAAATGGTGAACAATATACATCAATGGATCTATGGTATAAATATATTGAATATATGTGATGAGGAAGGGAATCATTAAAAGATACATTCAAAGGAGTATGTTAAAAAGTTGTGAACGGGGAACCATATATAAAGGCAATATAAAATGCTGTATATATATATATATATATATATATATATATATATATATATATATATATATATATATATATATATATATATATATATATATATATATATAAATGTATATTCACATGCATGACCATTTGAGATTAGTGTGTTACTCTAGTATTGTTTCCCTTTCCCCCCCCCTCACAATGACTAGGTAACATACTCATATCATATAGCGCTGCTCATATCCATTAGTGCTTATCATTTTATTCCACATGTCCCATAGTGGACAATAATATCCCATGCGTTTTTGAGATGTGTATGTATGTATGTATGCGTACATGATTTTTGCCCATGTGTGTTTGTGTGCATATGGTCACGCATGTGCATATACATTGCATATCTCTCTCTCTCTCTCTCTATATAATATAGTATAATATATAATATATCTTTTAATGATTCCCTTCCTCATCATATATATTCAAAATATTACACCATAGATCTATTGATGTATATTGTTTGCCATTTTAGTGTTTATTGTTGATGTATACATACACAGCGAGTGACGTGCTATCAAGCTGCTATGCTCCATCTGCATGCAGTGATATTAGCCAATTGCGTTGCGCATCACTCTTGCTGTTTTTGCATCATGTCTTTGCATCAGTTTGCCCTGTATATCAGTCTTCTGTTGTTCCTTTTTTTGTGTCCCCGGTACGCAGTTTTTTTATTTATTATGTCATTTTATAAGCTCAGTGCTTCCCTTTTGTCCTGCTCATGTCCACCCAAAGCCCGCCCACAGACCATAAGAAGCTCTGCTTCTAGTAACCTTTAGTCATTGCTTGAAGAAGCTGTTCCGAAACGCGTCACAATTTGATGACATCACTTCCTGTTTGCTGTCCACGCTGGTTGTTGGTCCCTTCCCATTGACATCACTTCCCATAGTCCTTCCCAAAGCACGCCCACAGACCATAAGAAGCTCTGCCTCTAGTAACCTTTAACCATTGCTTGAAGAAGGAACCAATTAGTTGTTCCGAAACGGGTCACATGTTGATGACATCACTTCCAGTTTGCTGTCCACGCTGGTTGTTGGTCTCTTCCCGTTGACGTCACTTCCTGGATTCAGCTTCCACGCTGTCTCAGACAGCCTAGCTGTCTTCCCAGTATCCCGAGTTGTTTCTTTCATCTGCCGGCCACTTCAGAGTATGCTGCCATAGAATTACACCTCCGGATATCCCTGAGACTCCTTCGGACTATCAGAACGCTGGACCACCTGCCATATTACTAATATGATGTGCTCCTACCTATCCACCCTTTTGTAAGTGTTTTTAACCCTTTTGGGAAATATAAAGTTTTACTTCTGCACTTAGCGGCGCCTTTTTTTTCTTTACATTTTAAACATCATTATAGTATCACATATGAACAAACGCAAAGACAACACCAAAATGCAACCCATATACATCACAAAACATGCACAAAAAAAAAATCGTGACTCAGATGAATTTTTTTCTTCTTTCGTTTTTTTTTTCTTGTCGATTTAAAGATTACAGTATTTTTTTTAATCACACACAAAAAAAGGCACTTAAAAACTGTTGTTTGCTCCCCCCTCCCCTCAAAGAAGTTAAATGGATTAGCTCCCGTTCTCTCAGAAGACAGATTTACAATAAAAATATATAATATCATAAAAAAATAACTTTAGAAATACTGGCAGCCGTTCTCCAAGATGTGCGGTTTCTGTGTAGACGGTTTCGGAGGATTATTTCCTCTATGCAAGCTCCCCTTCAGAGGGCAAGAATTGAGCAATCTGATTGGTTGCCCTGCAGAGCACCACACCTTTTGTGATGGTAAAACAGCATTCATGGATGACCACAACTGGAAGATGTGCATAGAAACCAAAACATACAAACCTAAAATTACGAAAATTCAAATTTTTTTTTTGATTCAATTTTTTTCCTATTTGTTGTACTGGATGAACTTGTCTCTTTTTTTCAGCCAAACTATCTAATCGTGTGACATTATTGAATACCTCCAGATTAGGTTTTTTTTAAAGAAAAAGTTGGAACTGACAATTGACAGCCCGTTAATACCTTTATGTGCATTTATTACAATAGGGGAGGAGCTAATGAGCAACGTAGCACCTGACACCCGCTCACAGTCTGGGACTGTGCCCGCCTCCTCTAATACACCATGCTGATTGGCCGCACAGGAAAAATTCCTATTGCATACTGGGTTCAAGATTTTTTTTTTTGTCAATTCTTTAAAAGTTTTTTATTTTTATTTTTTTATTCTTTGTTTATGCATGTTGACAAGGCACAGCTATGTAAGGACATATGGTAGATATATGTATTTTTTAGGAGTTTCTTTAAATAATTTTACATGTCTGATGCAGCTTACTTATCCATTGATCATACATTTAAAAAACCAACCCTAATTAAAGAAAACTATAGCACAATAATTATGCAGCTCTTTAACTTTTGTTTGAATTCTGAGCTCTTAATAAAAATAATCAAAGAAAAAATTGAAAGGAAAAAAAAAAAAAAGGACACGTGGGAAAGCAGCACCCAATAAAAAAGTGAGTAGGATATTGCTTTAGTTTTAAAATGAGAAAAATATATTAGTGGTCCTTTTTTAAAAATCTATTTAAAAAATCTTAAATTAGCTCAAATTTAGCTTTAGGGTTGTTGGACCTGGAGAGCGGAGTTCCAAAAAATTTGAACTGAATTGCCAAATCTATTCCAATGCAGAAAAAAAAAAAAATCTTAAAAAAAAAAAAAATTTAAAGGATCATTCCACCTAAAATATGAACATTTCAGGCAGATGCCAGAGTTAAACCTTCGAATGGCCTCTTATATTCCTTTGAGGATCGTGGGGGGTCCCCAGTCATTAAAAGGGGAACCCGACACAATGATCCAAGGTGCCCAGAGGCTGAGCCAAGCAGCATGACGGGGACAACTTACCCCATGTGTGTATGCTTGAGCAATATTTCACAGAATAACACCTAGTGCTAGAAAACGGCGTGGCTGAGCTGGGGCATGGGTGACAGGTACACTTTGTGCGTCTACAACGCAGGATCTAGAGGCATGCCAGTATTTCTATTCATGTTACTAACACTCTAAAATCATATATACAGATATACATATTTATAGAATGATAAAGAATAGCTAAAACAATCATTAAAACTTTATTTTTTTTTCTATCACTTCGCTGCCCCCCAGTGGAGACTCCACACACTGCAACAAAGCAAATCGCCGCGCAACACTTGATATAAAAGTTGCCACTTACAAGAAATAACTAGTAAAAATGAACACTTTATATAGAAGTCCTGTAGCCTGGACCACGGATGTGGTTACATTCTGTGCACAGAACGGGGTCCCCTGTAGTCCTGACAGGGGTGGAGGCGAGCGATTCCCCCTTCACCAAAGTGCAGCAACTTTCTTGTGGAGCTACGCTAGAGAGAATGGACAGGGAGCGACGCTCAATACTCGTTTGCCAATTACCTCGTATAAAAAAAATGTGAAATTCTTCTCAATGTGAGTTCTGAAATATAGTCCCTTTAAATAGAATTTATAGATATAGAAAAAGGCACTGTTCTAGAGCTTTAAAAAGGCAAAATGGTCAGATTATGATCAACGATATACCTTGTAACAGTGGGAAGAAGGCACATATTTTTTTTTTTTTTTTAAGCCTTAAGAGAACCAGTCGTCCACGTAAAACGCAGACCAAGCGAATGGTCCAAGAATACAGCTTACCGATTCAACAGTGACAGCACCGGACATCACTTTTGAATCAAGAGGCGGCGCTCTCGTGAAGACCGTTTTAAAGTGAATCGGTAGCCAGGCTATGAACATATTTGAAATAAAATATTCAATGTATTCCTAAAAAAACCTGTAAAGAAGCTTTAAAATAAACCCTCACTGACCTCTGTAGCTGCAGGCACTGTGGAAAAATGAATCCTCAAAATTCACAACAAAGACACTGAAATGTAATTTTTCTTTACTGTTGCTTCCTATGTCATCAGGGACATAGGCAGCCTGATAGCCTTTTGATGTAGACCATCAGCAGGTGCTCTAAAAGGTTCAAGAACAGGCTGCAACCTCAAGTCTGAGTCTCGCTTGCTGGGTTTACCAACTGGGCAGTGGTGACCACCCCCCAAGTTGATCGGTTGGTCACACAGCTGTCAGGTCAGGCTCAGTGCAGTACTCACACTGGGGACTGTCACATCTCTGCCCATACTCTGCATGGCTTTGATCAGCAGCTCCTCATCTGTACAGCTCCAGAGCCCGCCGCCATACCGTCCCCACCCTCCTCCTAGGCCAATGGGCTCACTCCTCCTTTCAACCAATCAGGACACGGGTCTCAGGACCCGCTTCTTTATTGGCTGGGAGGAGAATCAGTGTGACAATAGCGAATATTCACCCTTTTTTGAAGCCTATTAGAGCTTCTGGTTTTAATCGCGTGCTTCAAAAAAAAACCCACATTGGAATCAATGCGTCCGGCGCCCCGCATGTAGATTAGGGGCTGGATGCATGGATAGGGGAGGCGGTGCCCCTGCGACCCTAATGGATGGGCCGCCACTGCAACCAGGGTTTCACGAGAAGTACCCAGTGGTTCCGTCTCCATTCCACCATTGCACTGGATTTATATTGGCTCTGACCATCAGATTGATATCAACCCAACAGTACTCTTGGAGTTCTGGCTCATGACCTCACCAGAAAATAGCAGTGTGAGCCAACAGCGTGGGAAGAAAGGAGTCTTCTGAGCAAGAGGAGCAACTGGAACTCTATGTGCTAATGAGAACACTGGAGGAACGGGGTTTGAGCAATTAAGGTTACCCTCGGAAGAGGTATAACTCGATGACCCGTATGTGGAACCGAGTATAGGGTGACTATTGGAGGCATCAACTGAGACTAGTAAGGATGAGCTTGGGTTTGACCTGAACCCGGAAGTTAGTTGTCACTACCGAGCCAATGAACTACAGGGCTGGAGACTCCCCATCTCCATGTATACACACGGACGGGGATGCCTGTGACATCATTGACCCAACATGGCCATATTAGGTCAAAACCACTGACCTAAAATGGTCATGTGCCTATATAAGGTCAATGATGTCACAGGCAACCCTGCCCCTCTGTGTACATCAGTTGTAGGGTGGGGAATCACCCGGCCGCAGCTCATTGGCCCAGCAATGACAGCTAACTATTGGGATTTGCACTGAGCACAAGTGAAAAGTAGTAAGATTTAATATACGGTATATTCTTTTATCAGTTGTTCTATCTACAACCTAATAATTGCGCCAATGTTCCATGAGCTGTAGATCAAAAAACGATATCGGGGGATTCTCCGAGAATTTTTTCAAGGGTCCCTTTTCCAGGGTAAAAAGCTTTGTAACACTACTCTATTGTAGTTTCTGAGGATGAATTACTCCATAGTGCATCTACATCTTTTAATTGTTGTTACATCTACACCTCAATAATCACGCTAATATTCTGTAGATCAAAAACGATTTCAGGTCTTCTCAGAGATCTGAAAATTGTTTTAAGGGTGTCTTCCAAGATAAAATGTTTGGGAACTCTGCTCTGTTATTATTTCCGAAGATAAATTACTCCACAGTGCATCTACATTTTTTTATTTGTTGTTATAGTCACAACTCAACAATCACACTTAATGCTTTGTGAGCTGTAAATCAAAAAACGACTTCAGGGGTTCTCAGAGATCTGAGATTTTTTTCAAGGGTCCCCGTACAGGGTTTAAACGTTTAGGAACTTTGCTCTATTCCAATTTCTGAGGATGAATTACTCCCTAATGCATGCAGCTGCAGAGGTCAATGAGAGCTTGTTTCAAAGCTGAACCCCCCCCATTTCCTGCAGTATTCACCCCCTCCAAACTACAGCACTGTCCACCTCCACTGCCGCTTGTCACTGATCTGAATGACACTAGCCTTACTCTGGGGTACATGATCATGCTGGCCTGGGCTCATACCCTGTTTCCCCCGAAAATAAGACCTAGCGTGACTGTCGGTGAATGCTGAAATATAAGCCCTACCCCCCAAATAAGCCCTACCCTGTTTCCCCGAAAATAAGCCCTACCCTGAAAATAAGACCTACAAGGACTTTAACTAGGGCTTATTTGGGGGGTAGGGCTTATATTGCAGCCTTCATCGACAGTCACGCTAGGTCTTATTTTCAGGGAAACAGGGTAGTATGGGGCAGCCCCAGCCAGGCAAGAAGAAGAAGAAGAACCCATGATGTCAGCAGGCTGGAGAATAGATGGAATTAAGGTATGTATGCTTTTTAAAAAAAGCAGGAGTGAGGGAAGCCTAAGGAGGGGGGTGGGAGGCCAGAGTGGCTAGGGGCTGGGGATCTACTTATAAAAGCTCATTTAAGGTCGACAGCCTGGATACAGGTTCACTTTAACATGGCTGACTATGACCGGTAGGGGGCACGTACAAGCTAAATAGCCTATGGTGATCATTCAGCACCCTTCCTGTGTGTACAATAGGTGGAAATCAGATTAAAAAGGCACTTAACATCTCTCTAAACCCAAAGAAATTTCCACCGCTATTGCGTTTCGTAACCTGAGTCGCAGCCTAGCGCAATACATCAGATTTTAAAGCCAAACTGACGTACCAAACACGCGCGCACCGCGTCCTAATCCCAGTCCTATGTCTATACATTCACACCCTTGTTACACCCTAGATCTTGGGAGCTCAACCTGTGGCCCTCCAGCTGTTGCTGAACTACAACCCCCATGAGGCATTGCAAGACTGACCGTTACAAGCCTGACTCCCAAAGGCATGATGGGACTTGTAGTTCTGCAAGAGCTGGAGGGCGACAAGTTGAGCATCCATGCCCTAGATTTTGGTGGCTTCCTAACAATTTTCAATGCTTTCAAGTCTTTACAGGAACTGAACCTAAAAAAACGCGCTTCCGTCACTTCTAATGGTCCCCTATACTGTCTGATTTTTATTTTTACAGCAAAAACGTATTGAAATCTGCACAAATATGTAGAGCGTTTTTTTTTTGTTTTTTTTGCATAAGTAAAATTCAAAGTTTTCTGCAACAAAATAAAACCTAAATGATTCATAGTGTATAGGCGTAATGGAAATGAAATATAACACAAACCAGGACTTCCCCAAGAAAATGTCCACCTGCAAGCCTCCATAATTTTTCACCAACACTAGCGTCTAAGCCTTCCGGCAGCTGCCAATCCGGTCCCAAATTGTGACCAGCACCTAAGGGGCGCCCTACCAGTGTTTGATCTCCTGCACTTACTCCGTCACCTAAAAACGCACGTACCGGCCTCCGAACACTCCGCTATAAAATAGCAGACAATACCAAAACAGCAAAAAAAAAAAAACCACCAATAATCGCCAGACTGGGTGACTGTGGCACCTACTTCCTGGGGCATTTTGGCCCAAGCATAAAAAAAATAAAAATATTAAGTCTCATTTTTCTAACCCAAATTATATCAACTAAAAAAAAAAAAATTGTAAGGTTTTTGACAAAACCGCAAGTGTTTTTTTGGAAGGCGAAATAGCTTCATCCACTTCCGTCGCTTTAATTGGCCAAGAAATACAAGAGCAGCTTCAAGTTTAAGGTATTCTTCTATTGCAAAGTTCTTTCATCACTAAGAAAAGTCTTCTGGAGAAAAAAAAAAAAAAAAAAAGAATCAAAGGCGAGTGATATTAAAAGCATTTTTTTCGTGAAAAGTTTCAGTTCCTCGTCTTCTGTGAGTTCAAATAACCATTCCTCGTTAGCTTGTGGGTTTGGTGAGTACTTCATAGCGTTAAGGGCTTTCGCTCTCTAACCGAGGCTAATATAGACTGAAATGTTCACAAAAAAAATAAAAAAAAAATTAGTTCAAAATACTTGTGATTTTGGTATGGAAACGGCCAATTAGAAACCCACAAACCATACCGGGCGCTGTGGTTTTATGCAGCTTTTTTTAAAAAAAAAAAAAGGCAGTTGTGGGGAACAGGAGGGCCAGACGAGAGAGAAGCGGGGCCCGCGTGTTCAGGTCACTAGGTGTAGAGGCCAAGGTGACTCTCCTGTGCTTTCTGCAGACCAGCAGCATTGTTGGCCAGAGTGCCCACCATTCTTACAGAAACCCGTCCCCATTCCAAGTCATTAGCTGGCAGTTCTGCGCTGTTTTAGGACGCTGTATACATCATCCACCTTGCTTAATCTCTCAAAGAAAGGAATAAGGTCTAGGAGCTCAGTGTCGGACATGTCGTCAAACCAAGATATCACCGGAACCTGCAATGCAAATGGAAAGCGTAGGGTAAACTCTTAGGAAAAAAAAGAATAAAATGAAAAATAAGCAAAAAAAAAACAAAGCTATTAAAATACACATACACTATATTACCAAAAGTATTGGGACGCTTGCCTTTACACGCACATGAACTTTAATGACATCCCAAGCTTAGTCCGTAGGGTTCAATATTGAGTTGGCCCCACCCTTTGCAGCTATAACAGCTTCAACTCTTCTGGGAAGGCTGTCCACAAGGTTTAGAAGTGTGTCTATGGGAATTTTTGACCATTCTTCCAAAAGCGCATTTGTGAGGTCGGGCACTGATGTTGGACAAGAAGGCCTGGCTCGAAATCTCTGCTCTAATTGATCCCAACCGTGTTCTATCGGGTTGAGGTCAGGACTCTGTACAGGCCAGTCAAGTTCCTCCACCCCAAACTCACTCATCCATATCTTTATGGACCTTGCTTTGTGCTTCTGGAAGAATGGTCACACATTCCCATAGACACACTCCTAAACCTTGTGGACGGCCTTCCCAGAAGAGTTGAAGCTGTTATAGCTGCAAAGGGTGGGCCAACTCAATATTGAACCCTACGGACTAAGACTGGGATGGCATTGAAGTCCATACTTTTGACAATATAGTGTATATGGTTTCGGGAGTATAAATGTATGGTTCTGGGAGTATAAATGTATGGTTCTGGGAGTATAAATGTATGGTTCTGGGAGTATAAATTTATGGTTCTGGGAGTATAAATTTATGGTTCTGGGAATATAATTGTATGGTTCTTGGAATGTTCTGGGAGTATAACTGTATGGTCCTGGGAATATACAGTAACTGTATGGTTCTAAGAGTAGAACTGTATGATTCTAGGAGTATAACTGTATGATTCTAGGAGTATAACTGTATGGTTCTGGGAATGTTCTGGGAGTATAACTGTATGGTTCTAGGAGTATGACTGTATGGTTCTAGGAGTATGACTGTATGGTTCTAGGAGTATGACTGTATTGTTTCCATGAATATTACTGTATGATTCTGGGAATGTTCTAGGAGTATAACTGTATGGTTCTAGGAGTATAACGTGTATGGTTCTGGGAGTATAACTGCATGGTTCTGGGAGTATAAACTGTGATTCTGGGAATGTTCGCGGAGTATAACTGTATGGTTCTGGGAATGTTCTGGGAGTATAATTGTATGGTTCTAGGAGTATAACTGTATGGTTTCCATTAATATTACTGTATGATTCTGGGAATGTTCTGGGAGTAGAACTGTATGGTTCTAGGAGTATAACGTGTATGGTTCTGGGAATATAACTGTATGGTTCTGGGAATGTTCTAGGACTATAACTGTATGGTTCTAGGAATATAACATGTATGGTTCTGGGAATATAACTGTATGGTTCTGGGAATGTTCTGGGAGTATAACTGTATGGTTCTGGGAGTATAACTGTATGGTTCTGGGAGTATAACTGTATGGTTCTAGGAGTATAACTGTATGGTTCTAGGAGTATAACTGTATGGTTCTAGGAGTATAACTGTATGGTTCTAGGAGTATAACTGTATGGTTCTGGGAGTATAAACTGTGATTCTGGGAATGTTCTGGGAGTATAACTGTATGCTTCTGGGAATGTTCTGGGAGTATAACCTTATGGTTCTAGGAGTATAACTGTATGATTCTTGGAATGTTTCTGGGAGTATAACTGTATGGTTCTAGGAGTATAACTGTATGGTTCTGGGAATGTTCTGGGAGTATAACTGTATCAATCTGGGAGCATAACTGTATGGTTCTAGGAGTAAAAATGTATGCCTCTGGGAATCTTCTGGGAGTATAACTGTATGGTTCTAGGAGTATAACTTTATGATTCTGGGAATGTTCTGGGAGTATGATTGTATGCTTCTGTGAGTATAACTGTATGCTTCTGGGAATGTTCTGGGAGTATAACTGTATGGTTCTAGGAGTATAACTGCATGGTTCTGGGAATATAACTGTATGGTTCTGGGAATGTTCTGGGAGTATAACTGTATGGTTCTAGGAGAATAACTGTATCGTTCCGGGAGTATAACTGTATGGTTCTAGGAGTAAAACTGTATGGTTCTAGGAGTAAAACTGTATGGTTCTAGGAGTAAAACTGTATGGTTCTTGGAGTAAAACTGTATGGTTCTAGGAGTAAAACTGTATGGTTCTAGGAGTAGAACTGTAGGATTCTGGGAATGTTCTGGGAGTATAACTGTATCGTTCTAGGAATATAACTGTATGGCTCTGGAAGTATAACTGTATGGTTCTAGGAGTATAACTGTATGGTTCTAGGAGTATAACTGTATGCCTCTAGATCTAACGAGCAGGGCCCTCTGATTCCTCCTGTATTGATTTGTATTGTAAGTGTACTGTCTGCCCTCATGTTGTAAAGCGCTGCGCAAACTGTTGGCGCTATATAAATCCTGTTTAATAATAATAATAATGTTTCTAGGAATCTAACTGTATGGTTCTAGGAGTATAACTGTATGGTTCTAGAGGTATAACTGTATGGTTCTATGAGTATAACTGTATGGTTCTAGGAGTATAACTGTATGGTTCTAGGAGTATAACTGTATGGTTCTGGGAGTATAACTGTATGGGTCTAGGAATATAACTGTATGGTTCTAGGAATATAACTGTATGGTTCTAGGAATATAACTGTATGGTTCTGGGAATATAACTGTATGGTTCTGGGAATATAACTGTATGGTTCTAGGAATATAACTGTATGGTTCTGGGAATATAACTGTATGGTTCTGGGAATGTTCTAGGACTATAACTGTATGGTTCTAGGAATATAACATGTATGGTTCTGGGAATATAACTGTATGGTTCTGGGAATGTTCTGGGAGTATAACTGTATGGTTCTGGGAGTATAACTGTATGGTTCTGGGAGTATAACTGTATGGTTCTAGGAGTATAACTGTATGGTTCTAGGAGTATAACTGTATGGTTCTAGGAGTATAACTGTATGGTTCTGGGAGTATAACTGTATGGGTCTAGGAATATAACTGTATGGTTCTAGGAATATAACTGTATGGTTCTAGGAATATAACTGTATGGTTCTGGGAATATAACTGTATGGTTCTGGGAATATAACTGTATGGTTCTAGGAATATAACTGTATGGTTCTGGGAATATAACTGTATGGTTCTCTACTATAACTATATGGTCCTGGGAATAGAACACTACAGGTCTCTCATACCGCATTGTCCGGATGGAATATATAGGAGGCCGGAGAATTGTCAATAATTATCAGCTTATTCAGGTCCCTCCCCAGTCGGCTCAGATCCTTGACGTAATTCCCTCGGTGGAAGGCACAAGATTCCCGGAAAAGGCGGGCTCGGAACGCTCCCCATTTGTCAAGCAGATCCGCCACGGGGTCAGCGTACTGTCAAAAAGAAATATTGAGAAGAGATTAAGGTTTATGTAAACCCCAACAATTAACTCTTTTTATTTGCTCCCTTATGGTCTGTTATACTCTATATACCATTGGAAGCATTTGCAAGGTCTTTAAAGGGATAAAACACTGGGAAATGTGCATGGACTGCAATTTTTTTGCATTGACATGCACTCTAAAGCACTACTCTGAGCAAATATTAAAAACTGACCCTTCAGTACTTCAAACATCCAAGCCCAGCTAAATTTTGCAAAAACACATCTGAAGTCTCACAAAAGCATGTGTGAAAATATGTTATGGTCTGATGAAAGCAAGGTTGAACTTTTTGGCCGAAATTCCAAAAGATATGTTTGGTGCAAAAACAACACTGCACATCACCAAAAGAACACCATACCCACTGTGAAGCATAGTGGTGGCAGCATCATGCTTCGAGGCTGTTTTTCTCCAGGGGCCTTAGTCAAGGTAGAGGAAATTATGAACAGTTCAAAATACCAGTCAATATTGGCACAAAACCTTCAGGCTCCTGCTAGGAAGCTGAACATGAAGAGGAACTTCATCTTTCAGCATGACAACGACCTGAAGCATACATCCAAATCAACAAGGGAATGGTTTCACCAGCAGAAGTTTAAAGTTTTGGAATGGCCCAGCCAGAGCCCAGACCTGAATCTCATTGAAAATCTGTGGGGTGATCTGAAGAGGGCTGTGCACAGGAGATGCCCTCGCAATCTAACAGATTTGGAATGTTTTTGCAAAAAAAGAGTGGGCAAATATTGCCAAGTCAAGATGTGCCATGCTGATAGACTCATACCCAAAAAGACTGAGTGCTGTAATAAAATCAAAAGGCGCTTCAACGAAGTATTAGTTTAAGGGTGTGCACACTTATGCAACCATATTATTTTAGTTTTTTATTTTTCCTAGTTGTACAGTTTATAGGTCACATTAAAAGGTGGAAAACGTTCTGAATTTTTTTTATCTTTGTCTCATTTTTTTACATCACAGAAACCTGACATTTTTACAGGGGTGTGTGGACTTTTTATATCCACTGTACATATACCCAGTGAAGCGACAGGCCTCAGGTAATACACAGAGATGAAACAAATCCTCCTATATACGTTGTTATCTGTTTATATGCAGCAATTTGTCCTCTACATCCGTCCAAAGTGCTGATTTTGAAAGCTTGTCTGAAAGTTTAGAAAAAAGGGGGCGGTGGGCTGAAGTTACACGCTGCAGAGCTCAGTAAGGAGAGCTCTGAGAGCTGATTGGAGGGAAGGGACAACCCCCCCCCCCCCCTTTCACACAGAACATGGGAACAGAGCTGAGGATGTCAATCAGCTAGAGGTTCCTCCACTGTCACCATTTTTCTCTTGGTGTCATGAAAACTTTCAGAAGGGATTCAAGCAGATAGCAGAGGAATGAAGCAGCAGACAAAGGTGTCTTTTAGTAATCTTAATTCAGACAAGTACACACTATAGAGGGATGTGCTTTGTTCATATTTCAGGTCTCAGGTTTGCAACCACTTTAAGGATCTAGTTGTGGCGCTTGCTTATAACCCATTGTACCAGTTAAAGGTAAAGAACGAGACACATTTACGGATGGTACACATCTCAGGGGATGTCTGTTCTCAGATATCTGAGTTAATGTTTGTTCGTTTGTTTAAACATCAGTTACTTTGCATGATATTACACTTGTTGTGCTACTGGTTTTACTTTACCTCAATGTATCACTTTGTACATAATACTTTTATTACACTACGACCTTTATAAGTGTATGTACCTTGACTAACTCAATGCACAATAAAATATTTTTTTTCTGATTAAAAAAAAACAAAAAAACGAGACACCTCCAAAGGTAATACAATATGTCCACTGGATACGTAGACCTCAGAGTTACCAAGACGTTGGAAGAGCTTCAACACTGATGAGAAATAAAACTGGTGGTTGTACTCAATCATCTGGGGGCTTCTCAAGGTCAACCTCAAGTTTAAGGATCCACATGATAAAACAACGCAAAAACTAACAGTGCAGTTATCTATTTGTCTAGTAGGAGTTGGTCACATTCAGTTGGACTTGTTTTGTAATGTTGAAGATTAGAGAAATTATAGGAAAAAAATCCTATAACAACATTGTACTTTAATGGCACTGGCATGAGACAAAACACTTATATGTAAAAATGGAATCTGTATTTACTATATATATTAAATATATTAAAATATATATTAATATTAAAAACATATTGTGCACATAGGCGAGTGCAAGGGGTGTGCCAGGTGTGCCTGGGCACACCCTAATCCTGGGGTTGGCAACCTGTCAATGGTGGGCAGGTGACAGGTAAACCACAACCCTTCCTTGCCGACCCTCAGAACCTGGACAGGAGAGGTGGCGTGGGTGGAATTTAGTGGAACCGATCTGTATTTACCTCCTGCAGCAGCTGAAAGTAGGCTTCTCCTCTCCCTTTTGTCAACATTCAGCTGCCACAGGAGGAAAATATAGGGGATTGGTACTAATATATGCCACCCCCGCCACCCCTCATTTCCCTGTTCCTCTTCTTTCTGTTGCCCGGGTCTCCCATGTGCACCCTTGCTCCCCCTTCCTACCATTGTTTCAGGATGGAGAGCGGGGAAGAGGCCGGTAAATATGTCAAACACATATGTGTTGGAGCTTTGGGGTGCACACCCTAATGCAATAGGCTGCGCACACCTATGATTGTGTATATACACAAAGTTTAAAAGTCGGGTCACCAGTGCTCCAAATAAGGGAGCTGGTATAACATACCTCAAATGGACCAAGACTAGAGCTGCGCAATTAATCGTTAAAAAAATCGTGATCCCGATTCAACCCCACTGACATCTCTGTTGCAGAGTTTGCCATACTTTCCTATAACAAGTGGAGAGACTTCTTATCTGCTCACTCAGCTGTCAAAAGAAAACATCGGGCAGTCTGCCAAGTTTTAAAAAGAAACATTGTATAACTCTTCCTTCTTAGATCAAAGGGAAACTTCTGTGTGTAAAGAAAAAAATCCAGGCAGTCTGTCAAGTTTTTAAACAACGTGTAAATGCAGGAAGTTTAACCACTTAAAGTCTAAATCTTTTTCTGACACTTGTTTCTTAAGTTGAGATCAATATTTTTTGCTAGAAAATTATTTGGAACCCCCAAACATTATATATATTTTAGCAGAGACCCTAGGGAATAAAATGTCAATTGCTGCAATATTTTATGTCACACTGTATTTGCCCAGCAGTCTTTCAAACGCAATTTTTGGAGTAAAAAATACACTTCAATGAATAATAATTAAAAAAAAAAAAAAAAAAAACAAAACAGTAAAGTTTTTTTCTTGTGAGAGAATTGTGATCTTCTAAGCAAAAAAAACGTGATTCTCATTTTAGCCAGAATGGTGCAGCTCTAACCAAGACACATGCATTTATGTAGAATAACTTATAAAAAGTAGACAGAAGTGTGTCGATCCCAAATCAATAGGTCAACTCGTTTCGCCTACTGTGTGGCTTCCTCAAGGTGGGAAGTCAACATGCATAACCAGTCTCTTCTCTAGATATGAGTGGGTCTTACCATTACAGATAAGGGAAAGGCTCCATATCAAACAGATATAGAGTAATGGGCAGTCAATGCAAAAGGTCCACCAATTGGTGGACCCCAGCAGGTTTTGAGAGCAAATACTGGATTACAACAGCTATGTGATATATCTATTGGATCGTCCTTCTCTGGAAAAATGCAAGGGTAAAGATAGAGATGTTCATCTATGTAACTATGTCCCTCCACAAAGCTAAAATGTCTTCTGGGAGCATAATGTGGATGAACCCGCCGTTCCTAGGATTCTTCTTGGATTTTGTTACCCCTGCATGTTATGATCCTGAGGAAGCCACGTAGTAGGCAAAACACGTTGACCTATGGATTGGGGCCGACACACTTCTGTCTACTTTTTAGAAGTTATTCTACATGAATGCCTGTGTCTTGGTCCATCTGGGGTAACATGTTGTACAAGGTTCCTTATTTGAAGCACTGGTGACCTGACTTTAAAATTGTGTATATGCACAATATGTTTTTAATATATATTGCAAATAAAGATTCTGTTTTTTACATATAAGAATTTTGTCTCATGCCAGTGCCATTAAAGTCCAACATTGTTATAGGATTTTTTTCCTATAATTTCTCTGTTTTTGTCACTATGGATGTGGCACAGTGGAGGTCATAACATTGTGTAATGTTGAAGATCTTTTGTAGCTTCTCCAATTCACTTCTTTTATTCTAATAAGTGTCAAGAAACTGAAGTTTTTGAACTTGAAGAATTGAGGAAGTGTTTTGGAGGAAGCTATGAAACGTCTTCAACATTACGGAACAAGTCGAGCTGAATGCGACTAACTACTACTAGACAAACTACGACTAGCTACAGTTTATCATGACCTGCATAAAGGAGAACCTTCACAGATTATCATTGTGTTGTTTTACTTTGTTTTCTCACTTAGATCCTTCTGTGAGGAGTTGGGATTGAGAAGCCCCCAGATGAAAGAGGACACCACTAGTCTTGTTTCTCATTGGGAAAGTTTATCTGAAGCTATTGACTGTAGACGTGCTTTTGACCTCTTCGTAACTCTCAAGTCTATGCATCTGGTGAGTGTATTGTATGGTGGTGGTCTCAATCCCCATTGTTCCACTTGAACTGGAACAATGGGGTATGAGCAAGAAATCAGTCAAGCCAACCAACAGCATCCACCATTGACAGAATGAGAGCAATATGCCTGGTTTCAATGAAGCAGGACTACATGGGGAATAAGGTTTCCCATGTAGAATAATGATTACCCACACAGAAAGCTCCCAAATCTTGGAAAATCTTTGCATTTGAGATAATGCTTCTAGCAGTGTTGCCATCACCCCAGAACCAACATATGAACAGTCCAGGTTGATCAGGTTGGACAACCCATTGGGCACCCAATGGGTTCAGCTCACCTTGGCCAGGCTGGCAGTAAAGAGGACGCACTCAAACATGTCACCCATTCTTCTCAAAAACTCGTCCACATGGGGCCTCTTCAACACATACACCTGGTGGGGGAGAAGGGAGGCCGTTATGAAGGCCATGGTAAGATATTGGCTAAAGTATTGGTTAGTCACTTTACATATCTGTATGTATAAACTATTGCCATGTTACAATATACATCAACAGTATAATCAATAAAACTGTATCATTTATCAATAAAACGCAGTTTATGAGCTCCAGTCAGGCAACTGTACCTAAGCACAGTCTGTCAAGGTAAACCATAAAGTAGGATCTTGAAGGAGGAGGGCACCTGTTTGCTGCAGGCATCTCCTCAGTCTTCTATCCTCCAGTGATTACTCTGTTCAGTGCAATGTTCTGACAGGTCCTCAAACACAGACACCAAGGGGAAGGTTGGGGGATAATTTGTTCGACACTGTGATGGACTTTTACACACGAAGGTCAAAGAGTGAAATGAGCTTTGTGATTGTAACGGATTTTTACTCCAGGTGGTCACAGAGTGAGAGCCACGCCACCGCAAGTCCTTGGCCCTATCTGGAGGTAGACATGTGCACAGCCAAAAAATTTGTTCATTTTCGTCTTCGTTTCATTAGTTTATTATTTTTTTCGTTTTTCGGGTCATTCGTTATGATCGCTATTCGTAAATTCGTTCATTCGTAAATTCGTAAATGCGTTAGTTCGTACATTTGTAAATTCGTTCATTCGTACATTCGTTCATTTTTACATTTGTACATTCGTAAATTCGTAAAATCGTACATTTGTAAATTAGAAAATTTGGAAATTTGTAAAATCAAAGTTCGAAAATCCAAAAACCCGAAAATTCAAAAATCTGAAATAGTAACTAACTATTAAATTATAGGTATTGTAATTTCCTTTCAAATTTGACTGTCAGTGAACGTAACAAATACGAATTTATCCGAAGTTACGAATTATCCAAAACGAATGCTGCATCTAAACAAATGGAACGGAACAAATTAATAATAAATAATAATAATAAAATGTTGTTATTATTATTATTGTTATTTATTACTATTAATTCATTACGTTCCATTCCGTTTTTTCGGATCATTCATAACTTCGGATAAATTTGTATGTGTTACGTTCACTAACAGCCAAATTTGAAAGGAAATTACAATACCTATAATTTAAAAGTTACTAGTAATTACTAATAGTTAAGTTATTATTAGTTAACTATTATTTCAGATTTCCGAATTTTCGAATTTACAAATTTACGAATCCACTAATTTACTAATGTACCAATGCCCGAATTTACGAATGTCCAATTTTATCGAATTTATGAATATTTGGGAAAAATTCGTTAAACGGGTTTTTGTTAATTCGGATATTCCCGAATTAACGAATTTGTCGAAATTCGTTAATAAACGAATTCGGAACGAAACGAATTGCACATGCCTATCTGGAGGTACTTGCTTAGATACTTGGTAGATCATGTGGCTTTGTGGGATACTTCCTTACCTGTCCTGACAAGAGGGAGGAAGTGTGTGCAGCCTAACCTAAAACTAACAATGAAACGGGCCCAAATGACTATGCCAAGAGAACAAAAACAAACAACACAATCTTTATAAAGTTGAAGAACTCAGTGACAATACATGCTGCTATGTCTCCAAACTGCACTCCGATTTCACAGTGAATCCTGATGTCCAAGGACGGCGCTGGCCGCAAGTAATCAAGAATAGGCTGAAAGGGGAAGTCACAGCCTATCCTGGATTACTTGAATCCAGCACCGGCCTGTAGGGGAAGGCGTTGCTCAGGCCGAGGATCCTGGAACCACTGAACAATGCTGGATTAAAAGCAACAAACCTAGCCGGAGAGAGGAAAAAAAAAATGGAGAAATTGGCAATCAAACCGATAAGAAAGAAAACAAATGTATTTACCTGATGAACTGTTCCATCAATCTCTACAGGAATGATAAAATCAGCATTGTTGACTGGCTGCAAAATGAATGCAGAGATGTTATGGGAGGGTAAAACCAGTGGAGGTGATGCTTTACATTGTCCTGTAGGGGGCAGAGGTGTTCATTTTACAGGCAGAATCCATAAACTAAAGTTTATACTTTGCAATCCTTCTCATTAAAGTGGTACTAAAGTAGAACTATAGGCAAAACTTTTTATCTTCTTTCCCATTTTGGACAAAGTAAGGGAGGATTATGACCCCCTATCAGCTTTTTTTTTTTTTTTTTTTTTTGCCATCTGTGTCCCATTGAAGATATTTACCTTCACTTCCTGTCCCGCAGCCAAAACAGGAAGTGAGAGAAAATCCCTGCAAATTAGGGGAATCCCTTGCCCCCCCCCCCCCCCCCCCCAGGTCACCTGAACTAGTGTCCCCATTTGGAAGATTTTCCCTCCATTACTGTTCTGGGGATAACCCAAAATTTGGGATTCTCCTTTACTTTTATTTTTGATGATAACGGTAAAACGGGCAAATAGAGAGGAGTGAATATCCTTAATGGGGGCAGTTGCAAACAGGTGTTCTATAATCCATCTTCACCCTGTCCAAAACTATAAAAATAACTTTTGCCTTTAGTTATACTTTAAACCTAAAAACAAAAGTGTATTAAATTGCAGCTTACCAATTCTTAGATGTGATGATTGTAATAGTTTTTTTGCTTTTTAATAGTCCCCCCCCCCTTTATTTTCACCTGGTGATCCTGCCAGTAAGTCTGTTATCTGTCAACTTCCTCTAACAGAACAAGCTTTCCAGCAAAATGGCAGTTAGAGGGTTGAGACAAACCATTTACCACTGATAGGGGTGCGTAGAATGATCAGCTTTTATTTATGTAAAACCTTTAACCCAAAAGGGGGGGGGGGAAATATTCCAAACAAATGTATTCATATGCGGCACATTTGGATGTAAAAAGATAACATTATGAGATACAACTGAAGACGTTTCATGATGTAAAATGTTGATATAAACTTTGGAGGGAAGTTTCTAATGTAACAAATATAAATACACAACATATTCCAGAAATATCTTTATTTAACATATAACACGCTATTTTCATTTTTATGTGAATACAAATAAATAATAACATAAAAAAATAATAAATATAAAATATATATAAATATAAAAATAAAATAATATAATTAATAAGTAATTCGATTTCCTCTAATACTCATCTCCAAATACGGAAAGGTTTCTTCACAGTAAGAGCTGTGAAAATGTGGAATAGACTCCCGCCTGAGGTGGTTCTGGCCAGCTCAGTAGATTGCTTTAAGAAAGGCCTGGATACTTTCCTAAATGTACAGAATATAACTGGGTACTGACATTTATAGGTAAAGTTGATCCAGGGAAAACCCGACTGCCTCTCGGGGGATCAGGAAGGAATTTTTTTGCCCTGATGTAGAAAATTGGAGCATGCTCTGCTGGGGTTTTTTGCCTCCCTCTGGATCAACTGAGGGTATAAAATTGGATATATTGGATTGTACGATATTTTTTATTTTATTTATTTATTGTTTTTAAGGTTGAACTGGATGGACTTGTGTCTTTTTTCAACCTGACTAACTATTTAACTATGTATTACTCCAAAGACATTTTGGTAGGTTAATTGTCCCTAGTATGTGTATGTATGAATATGGGTTAGTGACCTTAGATTGTAAGCTCCTTGAGGGCAGGGACCAGTGGTGGCTGGTGGAATTTTTTTTTTTTGGGGGGGGGGGGCTGTTTGTGGCCCCCCCAAAAAATTAACCCCCCCCCCCCATTGGTCGAGTTGGTCAGTTGGATGGCGCACTTACCCCATCCATGGCAGGAAATCACCGGCGGCTTCCCCTGCTCTCCCCTACGAGCATCATGAGCAGCTTCTCCTTCCCCTGCTCGGAGGCTTCCATCTCCTCCCTCCTCCTTGGCGGCCAATCAGAACGCTTCTCCTTTTTGCCAATCGGGAAACGGGTCTCAGACCTGCTTCCTGATTGGTGGAGAGGAGATTCAGTGTGAGAACAGTGAATATTCATTCACTATTCTCACACACCTGGGTGGACTCTGAGTGCATTCTCTGCGCCCCGAGTCCACCCTATTTTGAAGCCTATTAGAGGCTCTGGCTCTAATCGGTGCTTCAAAAAAAGTCCACCACTGCCATGAAAGGGGCCGGACGTATGGATGGATGGGGGGGGGGGGGGGGGGAGGGGGGCGCGCCCGTGCACTCTTAATGGACAGGCTGCCCCTGGCAGGGACTGATGTGGATATGCAGTTCTGGAAGTTGAGAATAAGGAAGAGGACGGGGCATCCTTTCCAGAAGACTTCTCCAGGATTCGTCTGCATGCACAACATGGGACATCCTTCAATACAGGTCACCGATGTTACTAAAGCTGTAGGGAATTTTTTTCCAACTAAACTTCAGTTTTTAACAATATTCAACCCGATATGCAAAGTGAAATGCAAATGTCAATTTGAAAGGTTATCGGTGCTCAAGACCATCCAACCTACCTTGAAGGAGCTGTGCACCAATGTTTCATCCAGGTCAATGACCACACAGATTTTGCCCGTGTCCTGCGGCTTCACTTCTGGCAGAAGGAATTTAGTCGCCTAAAAAATAATTTAAAAACAAGGAATAAGTTCGCTGAGCTCGGTTTGCTCCTTAAAGTGGTTGTGAATGTTCAATTTTTTTTTTTTTTTTTTAACATAACAAACATGTTATACTTACCTGCTCTGTGTAATTGTTTTGCACAGAGCAGCCCCGATCCTCCTCTTCTTCGGTCCCCCCCGTCAGCGCTCCAGTCCCCTCCCCTTCATCAGGTGCCCCCCACAGAAAGCCACTTTCCATGGGGGCACCCGTGCGTGTTCACTCCCAAGTGCTACATCCATCGACATAGACAGCAGGACTAAGCCCCGCTTCTATGTCACAGCTTCCCATTGAGAGCAGCGGAAGCCAAGGAGGAGAGCTACAGCGGTTAGAGCCGCTGTGCTCGTGCACATCGCTGTTGGACGAGAAGGCCTGGCTCGCAGTCTGCGCTATAATTCCTCCCAAAGGTGTTCTATCGGGTTGAAGTCAGGACGCTGTGCAGGCCATCAAGTTCCTCCACCCCAAACTCGCTCATCCATGTCTCTATGGACCTTGCTTTGTGCACTGGTGAGCAGTTATTTTGTAACAGGAAGGGGCCGTCCCCAAACTGTTCCCACAAAGTTGGGAACATGAAATTGTCCAAAATGTCTTGGTATGCTGACGCCTTAAGAGTTCCCTTCACTGGAATTAAGGGGCCAAGCCAAATCTCTGAAAAACAACCCCCACATCATAATCTCCCCTCCACCAAATGATTTGGACCAGTACACAAAGCAAGGTCCATAACGACATGGATGAGCGAGTTTGGGGTGGAGGAACTTGACTGGCCTGCACAGAGTCCTGAAAATTTTTTATACAAGTTGGCGTGCAGATAGCATCCTCGTTTGACCTTCCCCTGCCCCGTCCATCTGCACTGGGGTTGGCGATTTAATAAAACCGAGGGAGAAAAGAAGCATTGGAATACAAGTCAATGCCAGTTTGCAAAATGTATTTGCATTGGAAGAATACTTCACTTCTAATGTTGAGTGTCCTACGTGTGCGGATGTTGCTGCATTATGTAAATCTATTAGAATCATTTTTACATTTTAGAATGGGGCGCCTCGAGACTGTCCATAATTTTAACCGCTTCCGGACCAGCCGCCGCAGTTATACTACGCGAAACCAGGTAGCTGTACGTTGGCTCGCGGGGTCCTGATAGCAGGCGCGCGCCGGCTGCACAGCGGGGGCGCCGATGCTCGTGGCCGGCGAGCGATCGTGAACCAGGAGACACAGAACAGGGACGACTGTGTGTAAACGCACACTTCCCTGTTCTGTTCTGACAAGCGTGACAGATCGTGTGTTCCTATTGGCTAGGAACCACGATCCGTCACTTCCTGTAGTTAGTCCCCTCCCCCTTCAGTTAGAATCACCTTCCAGGCAACACAGTTAACCCCTTGATCACCCCCTAGTGTTAACCCCTTCACTGCCAGTGACATTTTTACAGTAATCAGTGCATTTTTAATCGCACTGATCGCTGTCTATCCCCTATTTTGTAGATGCTATAACTTTTGCGCAAACCAATGTACGTTTATTTTACCAAAAATTTGTAGAAGAATACATATCGGCCTAACCTTCGAAAAAATTTGCTTTTTTAAAAAAAAATTAAAAATGGGAATATAATAGCAAAAAGTACAAAATAATGTGTTTTTTTCAAAATTGTCGCTCTTTTTTTGTTTATAGCGCAAAAGATAAAAACCGCAGAGGAGATCAAATACCACCAAAAGAAAGCTCTATTTGTGGGAAAAAAAAGGACGTAAATTTTGTTTGGGTACAGCGTCGCACGACCGCGCGATTGTCAGCGACGCAGTGCCGAATCGCAAAAAACGCTCTGGTCAGGAAGGGGGTAAATTTTTCTGGGGCTAAAGCAGGTGTCTTGCCTAATAAAAAAAAAAAGGTTGAGAAATACTGATCTATCCTATACAAATTAATAAAATTATTACAAATAAGTAAGTCTACTTTTGTTGAGAAAAAAACACCCCCCTCGGGGTGATAAATGTACATTGCAGGTATTTTAACAAACTTTGCACCGCATACTAGCTCATTATGAAATACTTACCTTAGAACGAAGCGCCCGCACCACCTCCCGGTCACCGCTGAGGGAGCTGGCATGTTCCCTTGGCGTTTCTTCCGGGTTCGCGGCTACAACGCTGTGAGTGTCCGGAGCCGCGGTGACGGTGCTCCTGCGCGGGGGAGTCCTCCGTTCCGGCAAGGTCAGGCACCATCCCCTGGACCTTCAGAGGGCTTGTGCCGCTGACGTCAGTAGCTGCATGCAAGGTGCATATCTCCTAAACCGTACAGGTTTAGGAGATATTCATTTTACCTACAGGTAAGCCTCATTATAGGCCTTATTATAGGCTTACCTGTAAGTAAAAATGACCAAGCGGGGTATACAACCACTTTAACGAAAAATGCAGGCGATGCCTAAAATCCGACTTGCATCTTAGTGCAGACTTATGGGAAAATCAGCGAGCCAATCACACAAGCAAGAAAAGACATTTCTGGGGGTGTTCTGTATACTATCTGTGTATAGAACGCCTCCAGGTTGCCACGTTGCATTTTACAAAAAATTACAGAGCTGGAAAGTTCATTTTTAGCAGCATTATAGCAGTCTTCAATTACAATATGACTTGTGTACGCATCATTTATACTGTGTAACTTTTTATATTTTTTTTGCTATTTTTTCCCTATAAAAGTGAAGTTACCCTGTAATTCTAGCAAAAAGAAAGAAAAAAAAAAGAATACTAGAGCAGTACTTTATATTGTCCACTAGATGGTGCTAGTAGCATGTGAGCACAGACACTTCTGCTTATTGTACTCCTCCCCTTCTCCGGTGCTACATTTGGCACCTTTCGGGAGGGAGGGGGGGCAGGATACCTGTTTTTCCCAGGTATCCTGTTCCCACTTCCAGTAGGAGAGAGAAGGCCAGTAGGAGAGAGAAGCGGAGCCTCACGCATGCGCAGTAGGGTTCCCGGTGTGAAGCTGTAAGGCTACACTGCCGGGTTCCCTTACTCGCAATGGAGGCGGCATGCACCCGACCAGCCGATGGAAACATCAGCTGCGGTGCCGATTATTAAAAGTCAGCAGCTGCAGTATGTGTAGCTGCTGGCTTTTAAATTTTTTTCAGTGGTGGGCGGACCTCCGCTTTAACTACACTGTTGCAAAATAACTTTGCAGCTCTAGAAATTAAAGAGGAACCGCAGTCTGCTCACATAATTTGTAATTAAAACATCTTTGCCATTCTGAAGCTTCCCTCCAACCACTTTGCATATTATTTTATATATGCTGTGATTCTGTACTTGCCAAATATGCTGCAGAAATCTCCCTCCACTGAGTCTGGCTGCATCCATTTTAACTGTGGGCAGCTGAAGCTGCTGCCTGTTCACTTCCTGGATGTACACAGACACACCTCCAGCTCTGCAGCTCTCATTGACCCTCTTATGACTCATCTCCCCTCCCCCTTCCTGGCAAACTCTCACAAGAGTGAGAGAGAGAGAGAGAGAGAGATGTGCATGATGTCATAAGCCTAGGCTAGTGACCAGACAAGAAACAGGAAGTGGGCTGTATAAGGTATTTACTGGCAGAAAAAAAAAAATGTTTTACTATCCAAAGTTAAATCAACAACAAGGGCAGAAGATTTAATAGATGGAAAGATGAAAAAATGACTGAAGGTCTGCTTTAACAAAAAATGCAGGGGATGCCCAAAATCTGAATTGCATCTTAGTGCAGACTTCTGAGAAAATCAGTGAGCCAATCACCTAAGCAGGAAATTACATATCTTCTGTGGCGGGGGGGGGGGGGGGGGGGGGTTCTGTATACCATCTGTGTACAGAACGCCTCCAGGTCGCCATGTTGCATTTTACAGAGAATGACAGAGCTGCAGATTGAAAAGGGAAGATAATTTTTAGCAGCATTATAGCGGCTTTCAATTTTAATATATGTGTCACAATTGTATATTATTATTATACAGGATTTATATAGCGCTGACAGTTTACGCAGCGCTTTACAACATTAGAACATTACAACATTCCCCTATCAAAGCGAAGTTCCCCTAGCAAAAAAAAAAAAAAAAAAAAAAAAGAAGAATACTAGAGCAGTACTCTATATTGTCCACTAGATGGTGCTAGTAGCCTGTGAGCACAGACACTTAATTACACTGTTGCAAAATACCTTTGCAGCCCTAGAAATTAATTACTGCTGCAACATGGATTTCATTACCGCTTCCCTCATTTCCAGCTTTCAAGAGGATACTCCAACCAAATATCATTTGACGTGGTGCCTTTAGGTCAAACTATCACCCCCTCCCCCCTCCTCCACACATACCTCCAATTAAGAACTTCTCAGCCAGGACTGGTGACGGAGTTATGGACAGGAGTGGCAATCTGGGAGAAAAATCCCAATCCCTGGAATGTGGAAGTTTGGTTGAAAGATTTGAGGGACTGTGAGCACTGCAGCCAATGTGAGCCTTGCCAGTTACAGTATCTCACAAAAGTGAGTACACCCCTCACATTTTTGTAAATATTGTATTCTATTTTTTCATGTGACAACACTGAAGAAATGACACTTTGCTACAATGTAAAGTAGTGAGTGTACAGCTTGTATAACAGTGTAAATTTGCTGTCCCCTCAAAATAACTCAACACACAGCCATTAATGTCTAAACCGCTGGCAACAAAAGTGAGTACACCCCTAAGTGAAAATGTCCAAATTGGGCCCAATTAGCCATTTTTCCTCTTTGGTGTCATGTGACTTGTTAGTGTTACAAGGTCTCAGGTGTGAATGGGGAGCAGGTGTGTTAAATTTGGTGTTATCGCTCTCACTCTCACTCTCTCATACTGGTCACTGGAAGTTCAACATGGCACCTCATGGCAAAGAACTCTCTGAGGATCTGAAAAAAGAATTTTTGCTCTACATAAAGAAGGCCTAGGCTATAAGAAGATTGCCAAGACCCTGAAACTGAGCTGCAGCACGGTGGCCAAGACCATACAGGACAGGTTCCACTCAGTACAGACCTCTCCATGGTCGACCAAAGAAGTTGAGGTCACGTGCTCAGCGTCATATCCAGAGGTTGTCTTTGGGAAATAGACGTATGAGTGCTGCCAGCCTTGCTGCAGAGGTTGAAGGGGTGGGGGGTCAGCCTGTCAGTGCTCAGACCATACACCGCACACTGCATTAAATTGGTCTGCATGGCTGTCATCCCAGAAGGAAGACTCTTCTAAAGATGATGAACAAGAAAGCCCGCAAACAGTTTGCTGAAGACAAGCAGACTAAGGACATGGATTACTGGAATTATGTCCTGTGGTCTGATGAGACCAAGATAAACTTATTTGGTTCAGATGGTGACAAGCGTGTGTGGCGGCAACCAGGTGAGGAGTACAAAGACAAGTGTGTCTTGTCTACAGTCAAGCATGGTGGTGGGAGTGTCATGGTCTGGGGTTGCATGAGTGCTGCCGGCACTGGGGAGCTACAGATCATTGAGGGGACCATGAATGCCAACATGTACTGTGACATACTGAAGCAGAGCATGATCCCCTCCCTTCAGAGACTGGACCGCAGGGCAGTATTCCAACATGATAACGACCCCAAACACACCTCCAAGATGACCACTGCCTTGCCCAAGAAGCTGAGGGTAAAGATGATGGACTGGCCAAGCATGTCTCCAGACCTAAACCCTATTGAGCATCTGTGGGACATCCTCAAACGGAAGGTGGAGGAGCGCAAGGTCTCTAACATCCACCAGCTCCATGATGTCGTCATGGAGGAGGGGAAGAGGACTCCAGTGGCAACCTGTGAAGCTCTGGTGACCTCCATGCCCAAGAGGGTTAAGGCAGTGCTGGAAAATAATGGAGGCCACACAAAATATTGACACTTTGGACCCAAATTGGACATTTTCACTTAGGGGTGTACTCACTTTTGTTGCTAGCAGGTTTAGACATTAATGGCTGTGTGTTGAGTTATTTTGAGGGGACAGCAAATTTACACTGTTATACAAGCTGTACACTCACTACTTTACATTGTAGCAAAGTGTCATTTCTTCAGTGTTGTCACATGAAAAGATAGAAGAAAATATTTACAAAAATGTGAGGGGTGTACTGACTTTTGTGAGATTCTGTATAACTGGGAACTGTGGGAGGAGCTCCATCATTGAGATGAAGATCTCTAGAATCAGGTGAGGAAATCTTCCATCGCTCCGTAAAATCTCTGCAGCTTTCTAAAGCGGCATTAAACTCAAAAACAAAAAATGGAATATGTTGCAGTTTACCTATCCTTAGATGTGATGGCTGCACCTGGTGATCTTGCCAGTTAAGTCTGTTATTCAACTTCCTTTAACAGACCAAGCTGTCCAGACAATGTAGCAGTTAGAAGGTTGAGACAAACCATTTCAGACTGACAGGGGTGCTTACAATGGTCAACTTTTATCCATCTATGTAAAACATTTATTATAACTGTCGCTGTAACTGCTTATAAAAAGTGTGAGCTGGAGTTTACTTTTAAATTTGTTAGTCATGTCCACCTATCTGCTCATCTGACTCTATCCACCCCCAAATTGTCAATGCTGCTGTCCAAGGGTGGCACCACTGCTCCTCCATCCAGAATGGAGACACCCTAATCCAGTAAGTGTGTTACTGGCAGAATCGCCAGGGAAAATAAAGGAAAAAAGAAAACTAGTGCAGCCACTATATTTAAAGTGACACCAAACTCTGTTTTTAAAATAAATTCTATTTAAGTACTGTATGTATTCTTAACTCAGAAAAGTCCCTTTTTTTGCTCTTAGCCTTCTCCAAATTCTTTTTTTTTTTTTGCTGCTGTGTTCTGACTTCCTGTTAGAAGGCGGCTACATTCATTCTCACTGTATGTAGAAACATAGCCACCACGCCTTAGCCCCACTGTACAGTGCATCCAGAAAGTATTCACAGTGCTTCACTTTTTCCACATTTTGTTGTTACAGCCTTATTCCACAATGGATTAATTCAATATTTTTCTCAAAATTCTACAAACAATACCCCATAATGACAACATGAAAGAAGTTTGTTTGAAATCTTTGCAAATTTGTTAAAAATAAAAAACAAAAAAATCCCATGTACATAAGTATCACATCCTTCGCCATGACACTCAGGATTGAGCTCAGGTGCCTCCTGTTTCCACTGATCATCCTTGAGATGTTTCTACAACTTGATTGGATCCACCTGTAGTAAATTCAGTTGATTGGATATGATTTGGAAAGGCACACACCTGTCTATATAAAGGTCCCACAGGTAACAGTGCATGTCAGAGCACAAACCAAGCCATGAAGTCCAAGGAATTGTCTGTAGACCTCCGAGACAGGATTGTATGGAGGAGCAGATCTGGGGAAGGGTACAGAAAAATGTCTGCAGCATTGAAGGTCCCAATGAGCACAGTGGCCTCCATCATCTATAAATGGAAGAAGTTTGGAACCACCAGGACTCTTCCTAGAGCGGGCCGCCCGGCCAAACTGAGCGATCGGCGGAGAAGAGCTTTAGTCAGGGAGGTGACCAAGTGTCAGATGGTCACTCTTACAGAGCTCCAGCATTTCTCTGTGGAGAGAGGAGAAGCTTCCAGAAGAACAACCATCTCTGCAGCACTCCACCAATCAGGCCTGTATAGTAGAGTGGCCAGACGGAAGTCACTCCTCCAGTAAAAGGCACATAACAGCCCACCCTGGAGTTTGCCAAAAGGCACCTGAAGGACTCTCAGACCATGAGAAACAAAATTCTCTGGTCTGAAGAAACAAAGATTGAACTGAATGGCAAGTGTCATGTCTGGAGGAAAGCAGGCACCGCTCATCACCTGGCCAATACCATCCCTACAGTGAAGCATGGTGGTGGCAGCATCATGCTGTGGGGATGTTTTTCAACGGCAGGATCAAGGAGACTAGTCAGGATTGAGGGAAAGATGAATGTAGCAATGTACAGAGACATCCTTGATGAAAACCTGTTCCACAGCGCTCTGGACCTCAGACTGGGGCGAAAGTTTATCTTCCAACAGGACAATTAGCCTAAGCACACAGCCAAGATAACAAAGGAGTGGCTACGGGGCAACTCTGTGAATGTCCTTGAGTGGCCCAGCCAGAGCCCAGACTTGAACCCGATTGAACAGAGATCTGAAAATGGCTGTGCACCGACGTACCCCATCCAACCTGATGAAGCTTGAGAGGTCCTGCAGAGAAGAATGGGAGAAACTGCCCAAAAATAGGTGTGCCAATCTTGTAGCATCATACTCAAAAAGACTTGAGGCTGTAATTGGTGTCAAAGGTGCTTCACCAAAGTATTGAGCAAATGCTGTGATACGTATGTTCATGGGATTTTTATTTTTTAATAAATTTGCAAAGATTTTAAACAAACTTCTTTCATGTTGTCATTATGGGGCATTGTTTGTAGAATTTTGTGGAAAATATAGAATTTAATCCATTTTGGAATAAGGTTGTAACATAACAAAATGTGGAAAAAGTGAAGCGCTGTGAATACTTTCCAGATGCACTGTATGTAGGCATGTAGCCACCCTGCTCTAGTCCCACTGTATGTAGGAACATGGTCACCCTGCCTTAGTCCCACTGTATGTAGGAACATGGTCACCCTGCCTTAGTCCCACTGTATGAAGGAACGTAGTCACCCTGCCCACTGTATGTAGGAACATAGTCACCCTACCCACTGTATGAAGGAACGTAGTCACCCTGCCCACTGTATGAAGGAACGTAGTCACCCTGCCCACTGTATGAAGGAACGTAGTCACCCTGCCCACTGTATGTAGGAACGTAGTCACCCTGCCCACTGTATGAAGGAACGTAGTCACCCTGCCCACTGTATGAAGGAACATAGTCACCCTGCCCACTGTATGAAGGAACATAGTCACCCTGCCCACTGTATGAAGGAACGTAGTCACCCTGCCCACTGTATGTAGGAACGTAGTCACCCTGCCCACTGTATGAAGGAACGTAGTCACCCTGCCCACTGTATGAAGGAACATAGTCACCCTGCCCACTGTATGAAGGAACATAGTCACCCTGCCCACTGTATGAAGGAACGTAGTCACCCTGCCCACTGTATGTAGGAACGTAGTCACCCTGCCCACTGTATGAAGGAACATAGTCACCCTGCCCACTGTATGAAGGAACGTAGTCACCCTGCCCACTGTATGAAGGAACGTAGTCACCCTGCCCACTGTATGAAGGAACGTAGTCACCCTGCCCACTGTATGAAGGAACGTAGTCACCCTGCCCACTGTATGTAGGAACGTAGTCACCCTGCCCACTGTATGTAGGAACGTAGTCACCCTGCCCACTGTATGAAGGAACGTAGTCACCCTGCCCACTGTATGAAGGAACGTAGTCACCCTGCCCACTGTATGAAGGAACGTAGTCACCCTGCCCACTGTATGAAGGAACGTAGTCACCCTGCCCACTGTATGTAGGAACGTAGTCACCCTGCCCACTGTATGAAGGAACGTAGTCACCCTGCCCACTGTATGAAGGAACGTAGTCACCCTGCTCACTGTATGTAGGAACGTAGTCACCCTGCCCACTGTATGAAGGAACGTAGTCACCCTGCCCACTGTATGAAGGAACGTAGTCACCCTGCCCACTGTATGAAGGAACGTAGTCACCCTGCCCACTGTATGAAGGAACGTAGTCACCCTGCCCACTGTATGAAGGAACGTAGTCACCCTGCCCACTGTATGAAGGAACGTAGTCACCCTGCCCACTGTATGAAGGAACGTAGTCACCCTGCCCACTGTATGAAGGAACGTAGTCACCCTGCCCACTGTATGAAGGAACGTAGTCACCCTGCCCACTGTATGAAGGAACGTAGTCACCCTGCTCACTGTATGTAGGAACGTAGTCACCCTGCCCACTGTATGAAGGAACGTAGTCACCCTGCCCACTGTATGAAGGAACGTAGTCACCCTGCCCACTGTATGAAGGAACGTAGTCACCCTGCCCACTGTATGAAGGAACGTAGTCACCCTGCCCACTGTATGAAGGAACGTAGTCACCCTGCCCACTGTATGTAGGAACGTAGTCACCCTGCCCACTGTATGAAGGAACGTAGTCACCCTGCCCACTGTATGAAGGAACGTAGTCACCCTGCCCACTGTATGTAGGAACGTAGTCACCCTGCCCACTGTATGAAGGAACATAGTCACCCTGCCCACTGTATGAAGGAATGTAGTCACCCTGCCCACTGTATGTAGGAACGTAGTCACCCTGCCCACTGTATGAAGGAACATAGTCACCCTGCCCACTGTATGAAGGAACATAGTCACCCTGCCCACTGTATGAAGGAACGTAGTCACCCTGCCCACTGTATGAAGGAACGTAGTCACCCTGCCCACTGTATGTAGGAACGTAGTCACCCTGCCCACTGTATGTAGGAACGTAGTCACCCTGCCCACTGCATGAAGGAACGTAGTCACCCTGCCCACTGTATGAAGGAACGTAGTCACCCTGCCCACTGTATGAAGGAACGTAGTCACCCTGCCCACTGTATGAAGGAACGTAGTCACCCTGCCCACTGTATGAAGGAACGTAGTCACCCTGCCCACTGTATGAAGGAACGTAGTCACCCTGCCTTCGTCTCATTGTATGTAGGAACGTAGTCACTCTCTCTTGCTCACTCCCGAGATGGACTATGGGATTTGTAGTGTGCTTGTTCAAAACAAATGGAAGTAAGGGACAAAAAAGGAGAAGATTGGAGGACAGAGGATGTTACAAGGAGGCAGAAAAACACAGTAAGAAAAAATTTCATGGAAAATAGATGACAGGGCCATTAAGTAATTGATGTGTATGGATTATTTTTGGGGAATAAGGATAGTGTAACTGTAATGTGTTACATTTTTGTAACAGGAAAGAACCTTCTTTATGATCTTTCCTCTGGGCACGCTTCTAAACACGGAATACACCATGGGCAGGTGTGTGCAGCCATCGGACTGAAGACATAGATAATGGAGTGAAACTGTAATTAGAGATTAGTCATCTGATCTGATAACTGGACATATGGAGGAAAAGTTCAGGAATCCAATATCCTGCAGACGCCAAGATTTGCATCTGTATATATTGGTTTGCATGATCCATTGTGGATTTTGAAATCAAACCCAGCAGTCAGAATTCTGCCACTGATCATACAATCTGACAATAGCAAATCCAAGTGAAGATGTGGATTATCTTCCATCTTCAAATTGCAGATTACAGTACATTGTATTTTTTTTTTTGGTTCATTCAATCCTCAAAGTTAATTTTCCTAACTGGAATCGGCCCATCTGTTTAGAGCCATCTTAGGGTCTCACATATACATATTTGCTTGGAGGACTTTAAGGGCTCATTTACACTTGTTTCAAAATGTGGCACTGGACACACTTTTTTAAAGCACTCTGAATGGTCCTGTCACTAAATAAAATGGTTACCTTACAGTCCAGTTCACAATTTTGCGTTTGATTTGCTTCAAAAATTATACCCCAAGTCACTTTCTTGGTGCTTCAAAGTGTCTCGAAAGCCTCCATAGAAGCCTATCATAATGCTCGCTAACAGTACCTGCAGGATTTGAGGGGCTTTTATTCAGAATTAGCTTTGCTTTGTTTGGAGGTATGAGATATACTACCAGAGCTGGAACTTGCTACTGGGTGGGGGATCAGCAGAGCTGGAGATTACTACTGAGTGGGGATTAGCAGAGCTGGAGATTACACACTGAGTGGGGATTAGCAGAGCTGGAGGTTACTACTGAGCAGGGGATCAGGTGAGCTGGAGGTTACTACTGAGCAGGGGATCAGGTGAGCTGGAGGTTACTACTGAGCTGGGGATCAGGTGAGCTGGAGGTTACTACTGAGCGGGGGATCAGCAGAGCTGGGGGTTACTACTGAGTGGGGATCAGCAGAGCTGGAGGTTACTACTGAGTGGGGGATCAGGTGAGCTGGAGGTTACTACTGAGCGGGGGATCAGCAGAGCTGGAGGTTACTACTGAGCAGGGGATCAGCAGAGCTGGGGGTTACTAATGAGCAGGTGATCAGCAGAGCTGGGGGTTACTACTGAGTGGGGATCAGCAGAGCTGGAGGTTACTACTGAGTGGGGATCAGCAGAGCTGGAGGTTACTACTGAGTGGGGGGGATCAGGTGAGCTGGAGGTTACTACTGAGCTGGGGATCAGGTGAGCTGGAGGTTACTACTGAGCGGGGGATCAGCAGAGCTGGAGGTTACTACTGAGCAGGGGATCAGCAGAGCTGGGGGTTACTAATGAGCAGGTGATCAGCAGAGCTGGGGGTTACTACTGAGTGGGGATCAGCAGAGCTGGAGGTTACTACTGAGTGGGGATCAGCAGAGCTGGAGGTTACTACTGAGTGGGGGGGATCAGGTGAGCTGGAGGTTACTACTGAGCGGGGGATCAGCAGAACTGGAGGTTACTACTGAACAGGGGATCAGCAGAGCTGGAGGTTACTACTGAGTGGGGATCAGCAGAGCTAGAGTTTGCTACTGAGTGGGGGATCAGCAAAGCTGGGGGCTTGTCGGCTGAAAAAAACAATACTGGGGCTATGGCATATTGCTGCAGCCATAACCCTGGTATTCCACTTGCCGACCAAGACTTAATTTGTCTATGTCCCGGTTGGCAAGTGGTTGGCACTTTACTCCTCACAACAAAACTTCAAATATACACAATTACTTTATCCAAATTTTTCAATACTTTACTAAATTCTAATAAATCCAAGTAATCCCTTATTACTGGGGCCCCTAGCATTATTGAGCAAGTTGGATTATGTGTATATGAAGTTTGGTTTTATTTTTTACTTTATTTAATTTTTTTCACACATTTATTTTAACAGCCTTGTGGGGGTTGGTGAGATATCTAAACAGAGACACCCAACGTATCACTCTTGAGAAAGAGATTGAGGACACAGATTCCTCAATCCTTTCTCTGCAGACTCAGCTGCAGTGTGAATGAACAGGAAGTACTCTGTACAGAGGCTTCCTGTTCATTCACAGACTGAAGCATTGTAAACACAGGGAGGGCCACAGGGGAACTGGTTCAAGTAATTGCGCCCACTCCTGCTGCTCTCCCCCCCCCCCCCCCCCCGGTGGAACTTATGGGGCTTGGGTGCTATCCCCTTATCAGCAGCCCTATTCACAGATATTCAAAAGCATGGTCATGTCATGGTAACTTGTCCCTGCCTTCAGGCATTCAAGGATTGTTTTGCTAGATCTTGGCTTACCTTGGGGACCGATCCATTTTCCTCCACCAGGAGGGGAGCATTGTTATTCACAGGAAGGGGATCTGCATCGTCCTGACACAGGCAGCAGAATAGGGAGTGGAAGATGCTTCTGCTTCGAGGCTTCTTAGAAGAGGTGGAGCTGTGAGCAGCTGGAAGGCAAAGACGAGGTATTAATCTAACAGTATACAATGTAATCTCATTTTATTTCCATGTAAGCTTAAACTTTTTAAATCATACATCACATCAGGCAGACTAGACTTCCTTAGCTATGACGGCACTACAAAATCACAGGCACCCTGGGACTTACAGTCCTATTTCTTCTTCCATGACAGCCAGGTGGTTACCCAGAACTGCTGAATTCCCCAAGTCTGTTATAAAAGGAGCCGATCAAACCGTATTACTGGTAATAATAATGCAGGACTGACATCATAGAGTAATAAACTTCATAAGTGCCAACTGTCCTGGATTTGCCGGGACAGTCCCGCATCTTGACCATCATTCCCACCAATGCTGTGTCCTGGGTCATGTCCCGGGATCACAGCATCAACCTTATTTGGGCTACTGCACATGCACAGTAACTCAAAAGGACATTAACTACAGGGATTAGTGCTGCGAGTGGGTGGTCTCTGCATATATAGAGGTGGAGTCTGGGCGGGTCCAATCTGTAAAGTGGACATAACTAGACATGTGCACTGCTGAAAAATTTGTACTTTTTTTTTTTTTATCGTTTTTCGGGTCGAAATTACTAAATTAGAAAATTAGTAAATTAGAAAATCTGAAAATCCGAAAAATGAGAAAATCCGAAAAATACATAAATTCAAAAATCTGTAAATTCAGAAATTCGAAAATCTGAAAATAAGAAAGAAAATTTGAATGTTCGAAAGAACCAAAAAGCAAAAATTATAAATAATAATTAACTAATAATAACTAACTATTAAATTATAGGTATTTGAATCTCCTGTTAAATTTGGCTGTTAGTCAACTTAACGAATATGAATTTATCCGAATTTACGAATTATCCAAAAAAACGAATTCTGCATCTAAACAAACGGAATAATAATTAAAACATTTTTATTATAATTATTATTGTTTATTATTATTAATAATTCTTTACGTTCCACTCGTTTAGATACAGCATTCGTTATTTCGGATATCTCAAAACTTTGGATAAATTCAAATTTGTTACAATCTCCAACAGCCAAATTTGAAAGCAAATTCCAATACCTATAATTTAATAGTTAGTAATATTAAGTTATTAGTTAGTTATTATTTCAGATTTTAGAATTTTCGGATTTTCGTTCTTCTTTTCGGATTTTCGTTCGTTTAAATTTTCCTTCTTATTTTCGGATTTTCGAATTTTTGAAATTTCAGATTTTTGGATTTTGAATTTCCGAATGTTCAAATATTCAAATTTACGACTATATTCAGAAAATTTCGTTAAATGGGTTTTCGTTAATTGGGATATTTCCCAATTAACGAATTTGTCGAAAATTCATTAAAAAACGAATTTGGAACTAAACCAATTGCACATGTCTAAACATAACAAGTGGTTACCCCTTATGTCTGTTATGGAGGAGCCAATCAAACCATATTAGTGGCAATAATAATCTGATACTGTCTCCACCGGGGACGAGTCATACATTTCATACATGCCAACTGTCCTAGATTTGTTGGGACAGTCCTGTATCTTGACTCTGTCCCACCAATGCTGTCCTGGGCCATGTCCCGGGATCACAGCACCAACCTCATTTGAGTTACTGCACATGCACCTTAACTCAAAAGAGCATTGATTACAGGGATTGGTGCTCCAGGTGGGTGGTCTCCACATATTTTAGAGGTTGGGGTCTGCGCAGGACCAATCTGTAGAGTGGACATGATGGGTGGCCCCCAGAAATTTAGAGGCTGGTACCAACCTATAATGTGGCCGTGACCTGGGCATTTCATCTGCCCACCTTCTGGGTAGATGAAATGTGGGCAGGGTTAAAAAGGTTTGGGGCCATAAGGTTGGCAGGTAGGAAACTGCCATACATACAATATTCATCCCTTGAAGTGTAGGCTCCTTGGATTTCTTCCACCCTATAACACAATTATGCAACATACGAGTTAAACTTAATCCGCTGGTTGCAGTCCAATCACATGTCTGCTTTTATTTTCTAACATGCATTCGAGTACAGGCAGCAGAGATCCGATTGGTTTCTGTAGGCAACACTAAAGCTGTCCATACACCATCCAGCCTCTGCACAATCTCCTTCAGAATTACCAAAACGAGGTAAAAGGAGGACACAACTGAATAATCCATTCAGGCAGGTTCCTGCACTACATAGCTGAAGGTAGATCTAAAGAAGGTTGTACAATAAGATTGTATAGTGTTAGGCCACCTTTAGGTTTTGACTCCAACCTGATGATTTTATGGGGAGATGACCGTCTGTTAATATACCAGCTCCACAGCACAATGCAATGAGAAGCTGCACCCATGTATGTGAAAATACCGTGACCAGCCAGAGATTAGCGTATTCTTGAGAGATCAGTAGGGATCATCGCACCTTAATCCTTCTGCAGTTAACAAGATCTCGTTATCTTGGAGGGAGATGGATGTGATTTAAGCCGACAGGCAGATGTCGCACAATTCCGTGATCAACGCTGGAGCAGAGCGCCAATTAATATTATTTTTATGCCTGTCTCCTGGATGGAGCACACACACCTGTCTCCTGACGGGAGCCCTGAGCTATGGTCAGGTCCTTGCTTATAATGAGTGTGCACAATCACACAGCATGCAGGTCTCCAGATAGACCTGAACACAGGATTGAAGGCTTCATCCCACCTAAGACTCTTTGAAGTCTTCAGACTCCAGACCCCCGATCTGAAAAACTCCAATACACAGCATCCATTGTCAAATAAATAACAGAAAATGCCAAGCCACTTGGCTCCCTCTTCAGCAGTACAGCTGCTCTTGTCACTGGTCTCTCAGACTGTCTTTCAGCTCTCCTGGCCTCTCCATAGGAGTTCTCCTGACACCCTGGGCTCTCTCATTCCTTCGAGACTTACAGCTTCTCTCAGTCCCCTTGACTGGCCTAGTTGCCTCAGTTCCCACAAACCTCCAGCCTTGCTTAGCTGTCCCGACTCTGAGTTCTGTGTGGATGAGGAATTTCTCCAACATGGAGTGCTGTCTCTTGAGTAGAGCACCATTCCTAATGTGATTATGCCCGTCTCCTGATGGGTGACCTGAGCTATGGTTAGGTGCTTGCTTACAACGAGTGTGCAAACTTACACAGCATGCAGGTCTTCAGAAAGACCTGGACACAGGATTGAAGGCTTCAGTTCATCCCACCCAAGACTCTGAAGCCTTCAGACAGGATTGAAGGCTTCATCCCACCCAAGACTCTGAAGCCTTCAGACTCCAGACCCCGATCTGAAAAACTCAGGTAAACAGCACCCACCATCAAATGAATAACAAAAAATGGCAATCCATTTGGCTCCCTCTTCAGCAGCACAGCTGCTCTTGTCACTGGTCTGCCGGACCGTCCTACTCAGCTTTCCTGGCTCACTCAGCATTGTAGCTGCAGTACCCTGCTGCTCGGGCCCTGCCACTCTTGACCTCTCAATAGGGGTTCTTCTGACACCCCGGGCTCTCTCACGGCTCTGAAACATACAAATTTCCTCAGTCTCTTGAATTAGTCTAGTTGCCTTAGCCCTCTCAGTCCTCCAGACTCGCTTAGCTGTCCTGACTCTCTCAGTGCTGTGGGTATTGTCTCCAACATGGAGTGCTGTATCTTGAGTAGAGCACCGCTCCTAATGGGATTATGCCCATCTCCTGGATGGAGCACACATCTGTCTCCTGACGGGAGCCCTGAGCTATAGTCAGGTGCTTGGTCCTTGCTTATAACGAGTGTGCACACTCACACAGCCTGCAGGTCTCCAGAAAAGACCTGGACACAGGATTGAAGGCTTCGTCCATTCTAAGACACTCTGAAACCTTCAGACTCCAGACCCTGACCGAAAAACTGAACTGTGTAAACTGTATCCACCATCAAATGAATAACAGAAAATGCCAAGACATTTGGCTCCTTCTTTAGCAACACAGCTGCTCTTGTCACTGGTCTCTCAGACCGTCTTACTTAGACCTCCTGGCAAAATAAGCATTGTAGGTGCAGCACCCTTCTGCACAGGCCCACTCCTGGCCTCTCAGTAGGTTTTTGCTGACACCCCAGGCTCTCTCACACCTCTGAGACCTACAGATTTCCTCAGTCTCTTGGATTTGTCTAGTTGCCTTAGCTCTGCCAGTCCTGCAGACTCACTTAGCTGTCCTGAATCTCTCAGTCCTATGGGCAATGTCTCCAACATGGAGTGCTGTCTCTTGAGTAGAGCACCACTCCCAACAGGAGTACTCCCATCTCCTGGATGGAGCACACATCTGTCTCCTGACAGGAGCCCTGAGCTACGGTTGGGTCCTTGATTATAACAACGAGTGTGCACACACACACACACAGCATTTTATTATTATTATTCACTATTTATATAGCGCCAACAGTTTCCGCAGCGCTTTACAACATGAGGGCAGACAGTAAAGTTACAATAAAAATCAATACAGGAGAGATCAGAGGGCCCTGCTCATTAGAGCTTACAATCTAGAAGGGAGGGTCAAGTGGAACAAAAGGTAATAACTGTGGGGGATGAGCTGATGGAGAAAATGAAAATACAGTTGTCAGGTGTGTGTAGGATAGGCTTCAGTGAAGAGAAGTGTTTTCAGGGATCATCTAAAAGCTAATAGAGTAGGAGATAAGCAGACAGATTGGGGTAGGGCGTTCCATAGGATTGGAGAGGCTCTGGAGAAGTCCTGGAGGCGAGCATGGGAGGAGGTGACGAGGGAGCTAGAGAGCAGAAGGTCTTGAGAGGAACGAAGAGAACGAGTAGGTTAGTATTTAGAGACTAGGCCGGTGATGTAGCTGGGGGCTGAGTTGTGGATGGCTTTGTACGTAGTTGTTAGTATTTTGAATTTAATTCTTTGGCCGACCAGAAGTCAGTGGAGGGATTGACAGAGAGGAGTAGCAGAGACAGAGCGATTGGTAAGGTGGATGAGTCTGGCAGCAGCATTCATGATGGACTGAAGGGGGGGGGATAACCTATGTAGAGGTAAGCCAATGAGAAGGGAGTTACAGTAGTCGAGGGAGTAAATTAAGAGCTTTGTTGTGTCATTGGTTAGAAAGTGGCATATTTTGGAGATGTTGCGGAGGCAAATTTGGACAGTGATTGGACATGGGGCTTAAAGGAGAGTTCAGAGTCAAGGACTACACCTAGAACCTTGGCATGTGTGGATGGGCTTATAGTTGTGCCATCAATTTTGACAGAGAGATCAGGGGAAGGGGAAGGGGAAGGGGCACATGGGGGAGGGAAAAAGATAAGTTTGGTTTTGGATAGATTGAGTTTGAGGAAGTGGTGTGACATCCAAACTGATACATCTGATAGTAGATGAGTGATAAGTGAGGCGACAGAGGGAGTGAGCTGAGGGGTAGAGAAATAGATTTGGGTGTCGTCAGCGTAGAGGTGGTATTGGAAACCATGGGAGGCTATTAGCTGACCCAGTGAGGAGGTGTAGATTGAAAATAGGAGAGGTCCAAGAACAGAATTTTGGGGGACCCCAACAGAGAAGGGAAAAGGAGAGGAGGAAGTAGAATTGTAAGTAAAGCTAAAGGTGCGGTTGGATAAGTAGGAGGAGAACTAGCGAAGAGTACAGTCACGGAGACCAAAGGCATGGAGTTTTTTGAGGAGGAGGGGTGGTCAACCGTATCAAAGGCAGCAGAGAGGTCCAAGAGTAGGAGTACAGAATAGTGTCCGTTGTTTTTGGCCGTTAGTAGATTGTTTGTTAGTTTTAGGAGAGCAGTTTCTGTGGAGTCTTGGGGACGAAATCCAGACTAAAGGGGATTAAGAAGGCTATTATCAGCAAGGTGGTCAGTCCGTTGTAGACCAGACGTGCAAGGAGTTTGGCTAAAAATGGGAGCAAGGAGATGGGGCGTAGGTTGTAAAGAATGGATGGGTCCAGTGAGGGCTTTTTAAGTATGGGGCTGACAAGTGCATGTTTTAGAGAGTTGGGGAAGATGCCAGAAGAGAGGGAGAGATTGAAGATGTGGATTAGAGAGTATAGAACAGAGTCAGAGGGTGAACTTAGCATTTGCGAGGGAACGGGATCCAGGGGGCAGGTGGTAAGATGGACAATAGCAAGTAGTTTAGCAACCTCGTCTATAGTGATGGGGTTGAAAGAGGGAAGTAATGATTGTACCTGAGGGCATGAGATGTAAAGCGTGGAGGGTATCTGAACAGTAGAAATCTCCTTGCATGCAGGTCTCCTTGCAACAGTAAAGATTTCCAGCATGCAGGTCTCCAGAAAGACCTGGACACAGGATTGAAGGCTTCATCCCACACAAGACTTTTTGAAGCCTTTGGACTCAGACCCCGATCTGGGATTGCAAAATCTGGAAAGAAATAAACCCCCAGTCGTCTCTGCTCAGCCACAATACCCTGGAGCCCCTCAAGTGGTATCCTTGAGAGTCCTGAGTGTCTTTTGCCACTACTGGCACAGTGGCAGGGCCTGGTGCTATCACACATTGCACAGTTCATTACTGATGGGGATAAGTGGAGTAATTTCACATGGCTTTATTTTCTAACAAAGACACCTGGCCATCAATGCAGTGGGAAGGGTTTACCAGCACTGACAAATAAGGCAGGGAGAGGGTTAAAGGGGGGGTTAAAAGCATGGGCACTAAAAACCAATGAAGGTGGTTACTAGCCACTGACAACCAATGTTTGGGGTTATTGCTGCAGTCACTGAGAAAAATACTGGCTTTTATTATTGCCTGAATGGGCACCACTGAAAGCATTATTGATGTGGTCACCAACACCAATGTTGAGGGTTACTATTGCAGTCACTGACACCAATGATGGGGGTTATTATTGCTTTAGCCGGTATCAATGCTGAGCACTATTACTATGACCACCAACACCAATGCTGAGCATTGTTATCGCCGTTACCAACATCAATACTGGGAGTTATTAATGTAGTCACTGATACCAATGCTGTTATTGTTATTGGTTATTATTGCAGTAACTGACACTAGTGCTGAGGATTATTACTGCAGAGACCAAGACCAATGTTGGGGGTTATTATTGCAGAGACCGACACCAAAGCTGGGGGTTATTACTGCAGTACCTGACACCAAAGCTGGGGGTTATTACTGCAGTAACTGACACCAATGCTGGGGGTTATTGTTGCACTCACTGACATCAATGCTGCGGGTTATTATTGCACTCACTGACACCAAAGCTGGGGGTTATTATTGCACTCACTGACACCAAAGCTGGGGGTTATTACTGCACTCACTGACACCAAAACTGGGGGTTATTATTGCACTCACTGACACCAACCTGGGGGTTATTATTGCACTCACTGACACCAAAGCTCGGGGTTATTATTGCAGTAACTGACCCAAATGCTGGGGGTTATTACTGCACTCACTGACATCAATGCTGGGGGTTATTATTGCAGACACCAACACCAATGCAGTGGGCTATTATTACAGAAACCAACACCTATGCTGGGGTTATTATTGCAGTAAATGACACCAATGCTGGGGGTTATTACTGCGGTAACTGCCACCAATGCTGGGGGTTATTCTGCACTCACTGACATAAATGCTGGGGGTTATTATTTCAGACGTCAACACCAATACTGGGGGTTATTACTGCATTCACTGACACCAATGCTGGGGGTTATTATTGTGGTAAATGACACCAATGCTGGGGGTTATTACTGCGGTAACGGACCCCAATCCTAGAGGTTATTGCACGCTCCCTGCTGTGTTTTTTTTGCTGTATGTGTTATCGCACCAACAGTTGCATGCCTTGCTGTTTGCAGCAACAAGAATGTGCCCAGTCCAACTATTACACAACACTCTCGCCTGTCCACCGTCTTCTGACAGCGAAAGGAATCTAACATTGGGCCAAAAAAGGAAATAAAAGGGAAAAGCAGGACAAATATGCCGCTTCTGAGGTCACAGAGTTCAGGCAGTGTGTGAACACACAGAAAACAGCAAAAACACTCTCACCCCCTCCCAGGAATGTCATTGCAACACTGGTTAATGCCTAACAAGAGCTATTAACCCTTTCCCACCCAGGAAACAGCAGGCAAAAAAAAAATAAAAAATAAAAAAAATGATTATCCGAGTTTGTGGAACTATTGTACTAACAAACACTTGTTTTAGACAAGTTGGGTCCAACTGGGTCCAGTCAAGGCATGTGGCCCAATGGAAATGCATCCAAGTCCTCATGAACAGTCTGACAAATGGATCATTCACACAGGAGTGCGGATCTATCTTCACCTACATGGGATGCACATGTGTTCTATGCAGGCAGCACGTACAAATCAATGATAGGTGGTCGTCTGCATGAACCTCCGAGTTCATCTCCAACTGAATATCCATGTGGGAGCGATCCACAGATCAGAACACAGATATAAAAAAAAAATCTCTTTTAGGTCTTACATCAGGGTCCCTATCAGAATTCCCCTTTACATCAGACTCCCTCTTGCATCAAGTCCCTCCTTACATCAGGTTCACCATCAGAGCCCCCCATTACATTTGGGTCCCCATCAGAGCAACCCCCTTACATCAGGTTAACCATAACAGACCCCTCTTACATCAGAATCCCCCTTACATCTGGGTCCCCATCAGAGTTCCCCCTTACATCAGAGTCCCCCTTACATCAGGTTCACTATCAGAGCCCCCCATTACATCTGGGTCCCCATTAGATCCCCTCTTACATTGGGGTCCCCATCAGAGACCCCTCCTTACATCAGGTTCACCATGAGAGACAAACTTACATCAGAGTCTCCCTTACATCAGGTTCACTATCAGAGTTCCCCCTTACATCAGAGTCCCCATTAGATCCCCTCTTACATTGGGGTCTCCATCAGAGTCCCCCCTTACATCAGGTTCACCATCAGAGCCCCCCCATTACATATGGGTCCCTATTAGATCCCCTCTTACATTGGGGTCCCCATCAGAACCCCCTTCCATCTGGGTTCACATCAGCATCCCCCTTACATCAGAGTGTCAGGGTCTCCATCAGAGCCCCCTCCCCTTACATTAGAGTGTCAGGGTCTCAATCAGAGTCCTGCTTACAACAGAGTTCCCATCAGAGCCCTTTTACATCAAGTTCCCCATCAGAGCCCCCCTTATATCAGGGTCTCCATCAGTGCCCCCTTCGTTTACATTACTTCCCCATCAGAATCCTCCTTACATCTGGGTTGTAAGGCTTACAACATGGCTGCAAAATACATGGTGGAGAAGGTCTGAACAGAGGGAGTTCTGTCCTACTATGAATGCTAGGGCAAGCATGTCTTTGGTTGCTAGGATGCTGGTGGTCCTAGCAACCAATGAAAAAAGGATGATGACAATGCAGTATGAGGCTGTGGGGAAGGGGTGGGGTGTTGGGGATAGCAGTGAAGACAGAGGCAACCTCTCCTGACCTGAATCCTAAACCTGTGCACACTGAGAAGACCCCGACCTAGCTGAAGACTTCTGTTTTACAGGAAATTTACCTAGACTTCCTGTCCAGGAAGATCGGTGGTCACCAGTACAAATAAAGTGGGTGAAATCTCCCCAGTGGGGCCACAAACAGTAATTAAAAGACCTGACAGGGGTTCTAGCGCACCCCTACTTTTCATACAGCGCAATCCTGCCGTGGCCACTATTCATTCATATGGGACAGCAGTACTCTGTAAGACCACTGGGGGGGGGGGGGCAACTATGAGTATGGCCATCCCATGGGAACAAAAGGGGGCCCTTTGGGCATGGGCAATATGAAGCCGAGCCAAAGACTGAACATGGGCTGGACAGGACAGAATAATGAACAAAGCTGGATCAGGGAACAGGTTGGATATGTTACTTAGTTTTAAGTAAAAAAAAAAAAAAAGCCTTTAACAAAACCTGTCTCTATGTCCACTTGGCATCCAATCAAATTCAGGCTTTCATTCTGCAGGTGACATTTGTCTGAGCAGGCTGGGATGTCATTGGCTGCTGTTGGACAGGACAGACAGTCCGGGTGAAAATAAATCAGGCCTGTGCTCTATTACGTGAAAAAGAATGAAGTAGATGTGGCGCTGTTCATTTGATTCAAAAATGCTAGCCTAACTCAAAATTAAATAGTGATATATTGACTGTGATTCAATTGAGCGATTAAAAAAATAATAAAGAAAAACAATATCTGAAATCAGGTGTGTTCTCATATAACTATGATACAATATAAACAGCTGATATAGTGAAAAATATAAAACTTGAACTATTCCAGATTTTTAATTAGCGAGATTTTTATATTATTATTTTTTTATTCATATCTTCAATTGGGACTTATGTTCACCATTTTTTTTTATATTTTTGTGTTATACATCTACTTGCACATGATTATATATCAAGTTTGTTTGGAATAGTTCAAGTTTTCTATTTTTCACTATATCAGTTGTCTATATTGTATCATAGTTATATGAGAAGACATCTGATTTCAGATATTATCTTTCTTTGTTTTTTTTTTTAATCACTCAATTGAATCACCGTAAATATATCACTATTTCATTTTCAGTTAGGTTAGCATTTTTGAGTCAAATCAACAGCGCCACATCTACTTCATTTTTTTTTCATATCGTTTACTCCACCCAGGTGGCAGTAATCAGTAGAGGCAGCAGTTCTCCTGATTCCCTTTTTCTTTCCGTACCCCATTTTCTACTATTAATATTTTTTTTCTGCTGGTACATTTTCCCTTTTGCGCGGAATCACACATATTTATTTCATGTGCTCTATTACATTGTGTATTTATTCTGTTCTCCTCTACGTTCCACGTATTGTTTTGTTGTAATGTTTGTGTTGCGTTTCCCGTCTTTTGCGCACGCGGCTGCAGCTGACAGCTGTGCAGAGGACCGACATTCCGGAGCTCAGTACAACCCCCGGGGCCAGGACAAGATGGAGGAGAATGTTAGTGGACGGGGAAATTCCTGAAATGTGTTGCATTTTTTTTTTTTTTTTTTAATCTTTTCAAAAGTTTCTGTTCAGAACGCGTTTTTTCTGCGGCAGGTAAACGGTTACACAGCTAACCATTAATCATTACGTGAGCCCATCGGGCCGGGTTTTGGTAAAAGGTTAAAGTTTCTATTTATCAGCGACAAACAATTCATGTTGTTTTCTTCCTCTTCTGTGGGCGCTTAAGGCGGCAATAAGGCTGCAAAGGCGGTCAGGTACGCAGGCGTTAGAATTCAGGATACAGGGTAACTCAGGATGGGGGGTAATAACCCCTTACATCAGGGTCCCTATCAGAGCCCCCCACATCAGGGTATCAGGGGTTCCTATCAGATCCCCCCCTTACATTAGGATCTCTATCAGAGCCCCCCCAGCTTACATCAGGGCTCCTATCAGAGCACCCCCTACACATCAGGGTATTTATCAGAGCCCCTCACATTTATTTTATTTATTTCAGGTACTTCTATAGCGCCGTCAATTTACGCAGCGCTTTACATATACATTATACATTCACATCAGTCCCTACCCTCAAGGAGCTTACACTCTAAGATCCCTAACTCACATTCATACATACTAGGGACAATTTAGACAGGATCCAATTAACCTACCAGCATGTCTTTGGAGTGTGGGAGGAAACCGGAGTACCCGGAGGAAACCCATGCAGGCACAGGGAGAACATGCAAACTCCAGGCAGGTAGTGTCGTGGTCGGGATTCGAACCAGCGACCCTTCTTACTGCTAGGCGAGAGTGCTACCCACTACACCACTGTGCCGCCACACTTAGATCAGGGTTCCTATCAGAGCCCCCCCCCCACTTACATCAGGCTATCAGAGCCCCCCCTTACATTAGGATCTCTATCAGAGCCCCCCCTTACATCAGGGTATCAGGGTTCCTATCAGAGCCCCCCCCACTTACATCAGGGTATCAGGGTCCCTATCAGAGCCCCCCCCCCTTACATCAGGATCTCGATCAGAGGCCACCCCCCCCCTGCTTACATCAGGATCCCTATCAGAGCCCCCCCCCCCGCTTACATCAGGGTCCCTATCAGAGCACCCCCTTACATCAGGGTCCCCATCAGAGCCCCTCCCTTACATCAGGATCTCTATCAGAGCCCATTCCCCCCCACTGCTTACATCAGGGTCTCTATCAGAGCCCCCCCCCCTGCTTACATCAGGGTTCCTATCAGAGCCCCCCCTTGCATCAGGTTCCCTATCAGAGCCCCCCCCCACTGCTTACATCAGGGTTCCTATCAGAGCCCCCCTGACATCAGGGTCCCTATCAGAGCCTCCCCCCCCACTTACATCAGGGTCCCTATCAGAGCCCCCCCCCCCACTGCTTACATCAGGGTTCCTATCAGAGCCCCCCCTGCATCAGGGTCCCTATCAGAGCCTCCCCCCACTTACATCAGGTTTCCTATCAGAGCCCCCCTTACACTAGGATCTCTATCAGAGCCCCTCCCCCCCGCTTACATCAGGATCCCTATCAGAGCCCCCCCAGCTTACATCATGGTCCCTATCACCCCCCCGCTTACATCAGGGCTCCTATCAGAGCACCTCCTACACATCAGGGTCTTTATGAGAGCCCCTCACACTATATCCCTATCAGAGCCTCCCCCCCCCCACTTACATCAGGGTTCCTATCAGAGCCCCCCTTACATCAGGGTCCCTATCAGAGCCCCCCCCACTTACATCAGGGTCCCTATCAGAGCCCCCCCCCACTGCTTACATCAGGGTTCCTATCAGAGCCCCCCCTGCATCAGGGTCCCTATCAGAGCCTCCCCCCCCTTACATCAGGGTCCCTATCAGAGCCCCTCCACTTACATCAGGGTATCGGAGTTCCTATCAGAGCCCCCCCTTACATTAGGATCTCTCACCCCCCCCTTACATCAGGATCTCTATCAGAGCCCATCACCCCCCCTCCACTTACATCAGGATCCTTATCAGAGCCCCCCTCCACTTACATCAGGATCCCTATCAGAGCCCACCCCCTTACATCAGTATCCCTATCAGAGCCCCCCCCCCCCCTTACATCAGGATCTCTATCAGAGGCCATCCCCCCCTGCTTACATCAGGATCCCTATCAGAGCCCCCTCCCTTACATCAGGATCTCTATAAGAGCCCATTCCCCCCCCCCGCTTACATCAGGGTCCCTATCAGAGCCCCCCCTTACATCAGGGTCCCTATCAGAGCCTCCCCCTCCCCCTTACATCAGAGTTACTATCAGAGCCCCCTCCCTTACATCAGGGTTCCTATCAGAGCCCCCTCCCCCGCTTACATCAGGGTTACTATTAGAGCTCCCCCCCTTACATCAGGGTCCTTATCAGAGCCCCCCCACACTTACATCAGGGTTCCTGTCAGAGCTCCCCCCCCCGTTACATCAGGGTTCCTATCAGAGCCCCCCCACTTACATCAGGGTTCCTATCAGAGCCCCCCATTTACATCAGGATCCTTATCAGAGCCCCCCACACTTACATCAGGGTCCCTATCAGAGCCCCCCCTTGCATCAGGATCCCTATAAGAGCCCCCTCCCTCCCCATTACATCAGGTTTCCCACCAAAGTCCTCCCTTACATCAGTGTCCTCATCAGAATCCTCCCTTACATCGGGTTGCCCATCAGCATCCCCTATTATATCAGGGTTCCCATTAGAGCACCCCTTATAGTAGGTTTCCCATCAGAGTGCTCCTTACATTGGGGTCCCCCCCCCTTACATCAGAGTCCCTAACATCCCCTCTAGATCAAGGGCATGTTCAGTGGGATCCCCCTTTAAAAAAAGTAGAAAGAGGCACATTGTGATTCCGTGGTTGATATCCTAAAATCAGATTTAATTATTTTTTTAATCTTCCAAATTAAAAAAAAAAAAAAAAAAAGGGGGGGGGGGGGGTTTGCAGAGGAATGATCCGCGGTAACGACGGTATTCACAGACTTCCTGCATCCTCCCTCCTACAACAGACCCCGTAGTGTGTCCGCCGGGCCCTCCTGTGTGCCGTTTCCATGACGTCCCCCCTGTTTATCCTCTCCGTCCCTTTTCCTTTTCTCCAGTTATAGATCAACCTTTGCTCCTAGGATGCCCCGCTGCCGGCTCAGGAATAAAAGGAGAGAATTACAAATCCCGGCCTCATTCAGCGTCCACATCCGGCCTTCGCAGCTCTGCCAGAATACACAGCGACCGCGCCGCGGGGAATGCTGCGCACAGACGCAGCTCGCTGGCCTCCCCATGGGAGTTGTGGGAGAAAAGCTGAAAGCTCTTTCTGCTCAGATATAACATATCGTAGATTGGATATAGAGTATAAAAAAGAATAAATACCCAAAAAGAAGTTTCTTTGAACAATAAAAATAAAAATAAAAAATAATAATAATAATACAAATAATAAAACAAAACTTTTTTTTATAAAAAAGAATAAAATTAAAATCCACAAAAACATCCAAAAATAGGTTTCTTTGAAACATAAAAAAATAAATAAATAGATGAAATAAAAATAAAATAAAGCATCCAAAAACAAACCTCTTTAAATAAAGATAAATTAAAGTTTAACCGTAGACAAAAAACTTTTTGTCAGATTTTTTTTTTTTAACCATCTCCCCATTGGGGAGATTTCTTTCTACTTCCTGTCCCAAAACAGGAGGAAGGCAGAGGAACTCCCTCCAAAGTGAGGGGAATCCCTGGTTGTCACCAGAACTAGCGTCCCCATTGGAAGGTTTTTCCCACTATTCGTATTCTGGGGACAGCCTAAAAATTCTGGATTTTCTTTTATAGATAATGGTAACCCAAACAATTAGGAAGGGTGAATCTTCCTGAAAGGCACAGACAGCAAAAAAAAAAAAACAACAAAACAACAACAAAAAAACCCACAAAAAAGAATAAAAATAAAACACCTGACTTGGGGCATGCCCCTAATAGAAGTCTTTGAGGATGAAACGCGTCGGTCTCACTACGCTTGCTCCCCACATTGCTTTTTATCTATTTTAACCCGTTTTTACGATCACTCTTATCTGTACTCATTGATTTGATGCACTGCCTTTTTTTTAAATAAATGCCTTCTGGGTTTTTTTTATACCTACACCATATGGAGTCCTTCCATTTTTTTTTGCTTCTATCCCGGTCCAATTAAGGCCTTTTGTGTACAACAACCTCCAGAAGGCTCCCCCGTGTGGTGGAAGTCCTCTACTACGTTGGAGAACCATAAGGAAACAAGAGTCGCCGGCCGGACCATTACGGATGAGGAGTGGAACTATCCCCTAGAGCAGGGGTCTCAAACTGGCGGCCTTCCAGCTGTTGGGAAACTACAAGTCCCATCATGCCTCTGCCTGTGGGAGTCATGCTTGTAACTGTCAGCCTTGTAATGCCTCATGGGACTTGTAGTTTTGCAACAGCTGGAGGGCCGCCAGTTTGAGACCCCTGCCCTAGAGAGTGACCGTTCTCCAGCCCAGTGTTTCTCAACTCCAGTCCTCAAGGCGCCCCAACAGGTCATGTTTTCAGGCTCTCTATTATTTTGCACGGGTGATTTGATCAGTTTCACTGCCTTAGTAAATACCACAGTCATTTCATCTGAGGGAAATCCTGAAAACATGACCTGTTGGGGCGCCTTGAGGACTGGAGTTGAGAAACACTGCTCCAGCCAACCGTAACCCCGTGGCACTTGGTCCACATAAGCCTGACTGACCCACTACCAAATGGTAAACGGGTCCACCATATCTGGTACCCACCTTATCCCTCTTAAGGCCCGTACACACGATCGGTCTTTTTGACAACAAACATGCAAATTGGCTGTTTTAAGGCAACATCCGACCGTGTGTACGCTCCATCGGACAAACTTTTTCAGTTTTCATCGGATAAATGTTGGCTGTGCGAACAGACAAACTTGGCGCCAACAAAAGTCCTAGGTCGGCAAGTCCGATCGTGTGTACACAAACCCATCGGACTTTAGTACAAAGTACAAACACGCATGCTCAGAACCAATGCAAAAAAGATCAGACAACAATACAGAAGCTGACCAAAGGGTGGCGCCGGAGAATTGAACGTCATCTTTTGAAGTGTCGTCATTACGTTGAAACGTCACTACGTTCGTGTTTGTTGCCTGAAAAGTCCTGCTGTGTGTATGCATGCCAAGTTCACGGCCAACGCCCTTTGGATAGAAATCCACAGAAAAGTGGATTGTTTGTTTGTTTAAAGTCCGATCGTGTGTACGAGGCGTTACTAAGGATTTCTTCACAACTGCACAGTTATTTGCACTTCGTTTGTGTTGTCCGTCTCCAATTGAAGATTTGCTATCAAGCATGGGATGGGCATATCTTTGAATTCTTATTAATTCCTTAAAGTCCCCTTCGGTGAACATTGGACTTTTCATGTGTTCATTCACTACTACTCTACAGGACATCACTGTTCATTGTTTTTTTTCTTGTAGCGCTACACTGTATATATTTTTAGTTTGTTTTGGACTTTGTTTGTTTGAGTGTTTGCTGCTGTTTATTCTCTTTTTGACAATATTGTGGTTTAGTGAAGCAATTTCACTTTTATTTTCACATCCATAATTCAAGGATTAGCTGCACTGCAAAAAGCAACAATAATCACAAACCAAATGCCGGGCCGGACACTGGCTGTATTGTTCACGGGATTTCTTTTATTGCTCTTCTACTGGTTACATTTGCATAATAGTCTTTTTATTAGCAGTAAAGATTGTAGCAAATTTCACGTCGCTCTCTGTTTTGTGTAACATTGTTTTTTCCTGAATTATACAAGAATTTACCAATAGAGGGATCTACTCTGACCAGTCTGTGCATTCAATAATAAAACGGGCCGGCTGGTTTTTGGTTGATTAAAGCTGAACTCCGGGCAAACAGCTATATATATATATATATATAATATATATATATATATATATATATATATTATATATATAAATAAATATATTTATTTATATATATGTAAAAATATATAAATAAATAAAAAAAAAAAATATATATATATATATATAATATACACACACACACACATATACAAACATACAGTATACAGATTAAATATATACACTCCCCGGCCACTTTATTAGGTACACCTTGCTAGTCCCGGGTTGGACCCCCTTTTGCCTTCATTCTTGGTGGCATAGATACAAGGTGTTGGAAATGTTCCTCAGAGATGTTGGTCCATACTGACATGATGGCATCACACAGTTGCTGCAGATTTGTCGGCTGCACATCCATGATGCCAATCTCCCATTCCACCATATCCCAAAGGTGCTCTATTGGATGGAGATGTGGTGAGTGTGGAGACCATTGGAGGACAGGGACCTCATTGTCCGGTGGTGAGATGATTGGAGCTTTGTGACACGGTGCATTATCCTGCTGGAAGGAGCCATCAGAAGATGGGGACACTGTAGTCATAAAGGGATGGACATGGTCAGCAACAATACTCAGGTAGGTGTTTAAACGATGCTCAGTTGGTACTAAGGGGCCCCAAAGTGTGCCAAGAAAATATCCCCCCCCCACACCATCACACCCCCACTACCAGCCTGAACCGGTGATACAAGGCAGGATGGATCCATGCTTTCATGTTGTTTACACCAAATTCTGACCCGACCATCTGAATGTTGGAGCTGAAATGGAGACTCATCAGACCAGGCAACGTTTTTCCAATCTTCTATTGTCCAATTTTGGTGATCCTGTGCGAATTGTAGCCTCAGTTTCCTGTTCTTACCTGACTGGAGGGGCACCCGGTGTGGTCTTCTGCTGCTGTAGCCCATCTGCTTCAAGGTTCAAGGTGTTGTGTGTTCAGAGATGGTATTCTGCATACCTTGGATGTAACGAGTGGTCATTTGAGTTACTGTTGTCTTTCTATCATCTCGAATCAGTCTGCCCATTCTCCTCTGACATCAACAAGGCATTTTCCTCCACACAACTGCCGCTCACTGGATATTTTCTCTTTTTCCCACCATTCTCTGTAAACCCGAGAGATGGTTGTGCGTGAAAATCCCAGTAGATCAGCAGTATTTAAAAATACCCAGACCAATAACCACAAGTTCAAGTTCCCCCTGGGGACGCGCTGTCTCTCTGCCGGGGTTCTCGGCTCTTGATTGGATAGATTGATAGCAGTGCAGCCCATTGGCTCCCGCTGCTGTCAATCAAATCCAATGACGCAGGCGCCAGGAGGGCGGGGCCGAGTCCTAGATTCGGCGTCTATGACGTCGAATGCTGGACTCGGGAGCGCGCCTGCAAGGTAAACCCCCGGGAGAGTACTTCTCCAAGGGGGTTATCTGAAGTGGGGGGTGGAGCTGCGAGCACCGCCGGGGGACCCCAGAAGAGGAGGATTGGGGCCACTCTGTGCAAACGAACTGCACAGTGGAGGTAAGTATAACATGTTTGTTATTTAAAAAAAAAATTAACCTTTAGTGTCGCTTTAATGCATAGAATGTATTAAGGTCAAAAACCTTGAGGGTTTACAACCCCTTTAAGAGTTCCCTTCTCTGGAACTAAGGGCCAAGTCCAACCCCCGATAAACAACCCCACACCATAATCCCCCCTCCACCAAATGATTTGGACCAGTGCACAAAGCAAGGTCCATAAAGACATGGATGAGCGAGTTTGGTGTGGAGGAACTTGACTGGCCTGCACAGAGTCCTGACCTCAACCCGAAATAACACCTTTGGGATGAATTAGAGTGGAGGCTGCGAACCAGGCCTTCTCATCCAACATCAGTGCCTGACCTCACAAATGCGCTCCTGGAAGAATGGTCAAACATTCCCATAGACACACTCCTAAACCTTGTGGACGGCCTTCCCAGAAGAGTTGAAGCTGTTATAGCTGCAAAGGGCGGGGCCAACTCGATATTGAACCCTACGGACTAAGACTGGGATGCCATTAAAGTTCATGTGCGTGTAAAGGCAGGCGTCCCAATACTTTTGGCAATATAGTGTGTATGCAAAAGGCTGACGGGAAAGAGTTAAAAATGTTGTAAATTCCACATTAATTTTAATCCCAAACTACCAACTAATGACGCCGATTGCGGAGTAGGAATTCGGTGCTGGAGGTGGATTTGGCGTTTTTTTCGGGGTGGTTTTGGTGATCAGTTCTCAGTCTGGGAAGTGTTTTTTTTTTTTTTGCTCGATCGGAGAGAGGAAGGAGAAGGGGAAACGGAGCCTCTGCTGTACAGGTTACACCTCCCTGCGTGGGCGGCAGAGAACTACAAACCAGATCCATCCCCACCCATCCACCGCCAGGACAACGCCACCTTCCACACCATCCTCCTGCAGGCGAGGCGCCTGAAAACAACGTTTGCTAGCTACAGGCAACAGTACAGTTTATCCCGAGCTCTGCGTTCAAAGATCAGACGCTGAAATATGGAAGAGATTAGAAAACTTTAATAACTCCGGGGGGAGGGGGGAGGGGAGAGTCAGATCAATGCGTTCCGTATTCTGATCTGTGCGAAATGATAAACCGTCCAATCTGTCCATACACCTTCCAATCGCTACAAATCATCGATTGTAATAAAGAAAAATCGGTCCCGCGGCACTTGGATCTTCTGTCAGGACTAATCAGTCCTTTTTTATTAAAATTTTTATTTATTGATTAAACCCGGAGTCCCCAATCTGTAGAGGACAGGGGCCACACCGTACAGGATACAAACATTCCAGGGCCAAAAAAATCTGTTATAAATGAATAAAATGAATGAAAATGTTTTACTAAACGGAGAAAAAAAAAACTTCTGTAAAACAAAACAAAGAAACTACAAATAAAGTCAAGGAATCAATACATTCAGTCTGCCCCTTTCCCATCAGAGTCCACTTTACATCAGAGCCCCCATCAGAGTCCCCCTTACATCAGAGCCCCCATCAGAGACCCCCTTACATCAGGGCCCCCATAAGAGTCTCTGCTTACATCAGGGCCCCCATCAGAGTCCCCCTTACATCAGAGCCCCCCACAGAGCCCCCATCAGAGACCCCCTTACATCAGGGCCCCCATCAGAGTCTCTGCTTACATCAGAGCCCCCCACAGAGCCCCCATCAGAGACCCCCTTACATCAGGGCCCCCATCAAAGTCTCTGATTACATCAGGGTCCTCATCAGAGTCCTTTCCTAAATCAGGGTCCCTGCTTACATCGGAGTCCTCCTTACATCAGGGTCCTGATCAGAGTCCTTACTTACATCGGAGTCCTCCTTACATTAGGGTCTCCATCAGAGTCCTTGCTTACATCAGAGTCCTCCTTACATCAGGGTCCCCATCAGAGTCCCTGCTTACATCAGGGCCCCCATCAGAGTCCCCCTTACATCAGGGCCCCCATCAGAGTCTCTGCTTACATCAGGGCCCCCATCAGAGTCCCCCTTACATCAGGGCCCCCATCAGAGTCCCCCTTACATCAGGGCCCCCATCAGAGTCCCCCTTTACATCAGGGCCCCCATCAGAGTCCCCCTTACATCAGGGTCCCCATCAAAGTCTCTGATTACATCAAGGTCCCCCTTTACATCAGGGTCCTCATCAGAGTCCTTTCCTAAATCAGGGTCCCTGCTTACATCAGAGTCCTCCTTACATCAGGGTCCCCATCAGAGTCCCTGCTTATATCAGGGTCCTCATCAGAGTCCCCCTTACATCAGGGCCCCCATCAGAGTCCCTTTTTACATCAGGGTCCTCATCAGAGTCCCTTTTTACATCAGGGTCCTCATCAGAGTCCCTGCTTACATCAGGGTCCCCATCAGAATACCCCTTACATCAGAGTCCTCAGGAGAGTCACCTTATATCAGAGTTCCCATCAGAGTCCCTGCTTGCATAGGAGTCCCCTTTACATCAAAGTCCTCATCAGAGCCCCCCCCCCCCTTACTGTACATCAGAGTCCCTGTTTACATCAAGGTCCCCATCAGAGTCCATGCATACATCAGAGTCCCCCCTTACATAAGAGTCCCTGTTTACATCAGGGTCCCCATCAGAATACCCCTTACAGAGTCCTCAGCAGAGTCCCATTTTATATCAGCGTTCCCCCACCTGAGTCCCTGCTTACATCAGGGTCCCCATCAGAGTCCATGCTTACATAGGAGTCCCCTATACATCCAAGTGCTCATCAGAGTCCCCCCTTACATCAGGGTATCCATCAGTATCACCATCAGAGTCCTTCTTACATCAGAGTCTCCATCAGAGTCACTGTTTACATCAGGGTCCCCATCAGAAAACCCCTTACATCAGGGTCCCCATCAGAGCCCCTGCTTATATCAGAGTTCCTCTTACATCATAGCAGAGTCCCCGTTACATCAGGATCCACATCAGCATCCCCCCCCCCCCCCCCCTTAGATCAGGGTCCCTGTTTACATCAGGATCCCCATCAGAATACCCCTTACATCAGAGTCCCTGCTTACATTGGAGTCCCCCCATACATCACAATCCTCATCAAAATACCCCTTATAGAAGAGTCCCCCTTATATCAGAGTCCTTTTTACATCAAAGTCCTCATCAGAGTCCCCACTTACATCAGAGTCTCCATCAGAGTCACTGTTTACATTAGGGTCCCCATCAGAATACCCCTTACAGCAGAGTCCCCCTTATATCAGAGTCTCTGCTTACATCAGGGTTCCCATCAGAAAACCCCTTAATTCAGAGTTCTTATGTCACAGACTCCCTTGTTACATCAGGGCCCCCCTTTTATCAGAATCTACATCAGACACCCCATCAGAGCAGAGACTTTGCACATCAGCTGTGGGCTGATCTAATATTGTATAGTAGATTGCGAGCGATCATTCCAAGACCCCCTGGATTAAACCAAAAAGAAATGCGTGCTACCCACCCTGAATGTAATAAGTGAAAACAATAAATGAGTATAAATATAAAACAATAAATGAGTGCAGCCAAACATCGAGGTGTAAACAATACAGGGAAGTAAAAAATATATATGAGTATAATGTAGCGCAGCCTCTTATATCCAAAATCATGTACCTATTAAGTAGAAAAAAAATTATATATATATATATATATATATATATATATATATATATATATAAAAAAAGAAAAGAAGAAGATATATATCTTCCCTTTTTTAATATATATAATAATATAATATATATATATATTATTCTTTTTTTTTCTACTTAATAGGTACATGATTTTGGATATAAGAGGCTGTGTTACATTATACTCATATATATTATTTATATTTTCACTTATTACGTGATGATAAAAAAATATATATATATATATATATATATATATATATATATATATATATAATAATTACTTATCCTATATCCTAAACATATATGTATAGGTAACTAATAGGTAATGTACGCTTATTTCTGTAAATGCTAAATAATTCTCAAACAACACAACAATACAAATGTATACAGAGACCTTTGTAAAATTGTATACTTTTTGATCACTTTATTGACACTTTGATAAGTCCTTTAAATTGTGCCATTCAGTCCTCATCACTTACACAGGAGGATTAAATAGAACAATGTAAAGAACTATTATTATGTACAGACTGTTGGATTGTATACTTTCTGATCACTTTACTGACACTCTTTATTGCCGTGTTGTTTAAGGTATTATTTAGCAGTCAGAAAAAAAAAAAAAAAAAAAAAGGTACGCTACATTATACTTGCCTATATCTTTTACCGATTAAATCTCCCATTTGTGCAGAAGAATTGTAACAAATCCAGTTCTTGCTTCCAAATGTCGGTCTGAAGCCTCGTGCACACTATCAGATTTTCACGCGTACGAGGTCTTCGTGCGCACAGATTTGAACTGGCCTTAAGGCTGCTTTCACACTGGGGCGGTAGGGGGCGTCGGCGGTAAAACAGCACTATTTTTAGCACTGCTTTACCGCGGTATTCGGCAGCTAGTGGTGCGGTTTCAACCCCCGCTGGCGGCCAAAAAAGCTTTAAAACCCCCGCTCGTATAGTGCGGCTATAGCCGCGGTATAGCCGCGCTGCCCAAATGATTTCAATGGGCAGGAGCAGTTTAGGAGCGGTGAATACACCGCTCCTTCACCGCTCCAAAGATGCGGCTTGCAGGAGATTTTTTCTTCTCCTGCCAGCGCACCGCTTCAGTGTGAAAGCCCTCAGGCTTTCACACTGAACAAACAGCAGCGGCTGTTTTGGGTCGGTTTGCAGATGGTACTTTTAGCGCAATAACGCCTGCAAACCGCCCCAGTGTGAAAGGGGTCTAAGGGGAATGCCTAAAAGCGTGTAAAGTGAGCATTTTCGAAAAACGTTCTCACCTATAGGAACCCTTAGGGCCAGTTCACACCACATGCAGTCCAGTGCGTTTTTTTCTGCATCAAAAACGCATGGAAAGTAGGTTATATGGTTTTCAATGGCATAATTCACACCAGTGCTTGCAGTTCCAGTGCGTTCCAGTTCCAGAAAAAAAAAAGTAGAACACGCTGTATTTTTTCTGCACTGAGCTGCACTGGAACGCTGTAAAACGCATCAAAAACGCACCGGAACGCACCCAAATGCACCAAAAACGCATTGCAACACACTTGTCCTTATTTAAGGTTATAAAAAAAGAGGGGCGGGGGGGAGCACTGGACTGCATCAAAAATGCACCAAAAACTCACTGGAGCGCATCAAAAATGCGTACGCAGAAAAGCACCTGGAACGCATCCGGACTGTGTTTCTATGGTGGGGACTGGCCCTTAGTGGTTTCCAACAAAAACACCCAAAGCATGAACACACAGGTAAAACTTAAAAGGGTAACTCCACTTTCATGGGGAAAAAACAAATAAAGAAACAATAACAAAGCGTTTACAATTGTGACACAAGTCATATTGTAATTGAATGTTATTAGAAATGACCTTTCCTTTTCAATCTGCAGCCGCTGTCATTTTCTGAAAATGCAATATGGCCGCCTGGAGTTGTTCTGTACACAGAATGTGTACTGATCACCCCGCAGAGACATCATTTCCTGCTTGTGTGATTGGCTCACCAATTTTCCCAGAAGTCTGCCTAAAGACACGGATCAGGTTTAAGGCATCCCCTGCAACAAAAATGTCATCTTTGGGCAAGATACTCCCTAAGGCCCCTTTCACACTTGTGCAACTTGTCCGGCGACTTGGGACTGCAAAGTCGCATGACAAGTCGTTTCCCTATGATAACCATTCATATATGTGCGACTTCAAGTCGTGCCAACTTCAAAGTAGTCCCTGTACTACTTTGGTCCGACTTTCACGCGAGTTGAGGTTCACAGACCTCAAGTTTACACAGGCATTCCCTGAAATTGCGTCGAAATTGCATCAAAATCGCATCAAGGTCGCTGTAAAATCGCGTGACTTTTAAGTCGCAGCAGCGTGAAAGGGGTCTAAAGTGATGCAGGCCCTGCAGCTTTCCTCATTAGTGCCCTGCAGGTGCCACAGCTGACTGATCATTTCGAAACCACTCCCATTAGACCCACTGAGCACAAAGGAAACACACGGGGATTTCTTCGGAATACCAAAAAGTAGGAATCTGCAAAAAAGGTTGATATAATCCTTGCAATGTACATAGATCACCCAGAGGGGAATGTTTTATTCAGAACAAAAAACTAGGAATGAAGGCTATATTGCCTATAAGGGGAAAAGGGGAAAAAAGAAGGATATTCCTTTTTCCCCAGGGACTTTTAAGGTGCTTCTTAACTCAACAATTTAAACAAAAAATTCCGTACCAATTATAAAAAATTGTTTTTATTTGATAAAGATTAAAAACATCTGTGCCTCACATGGAAAAAATGAGACATAATTCTAAAAATGCATAAACATAAACAATTTGACCTAAATTCATTCACATTATACAGTGCTACATAAAGCAACTACTTAAAGGTGCCATGACAATCTGCCGCTTGCTCAAGCGGCAGATTGTCATGGCACCTTTAAGTAGTTGCTTTATGTAGCACTGTATAATGTGAATGAATTTAGGTCAAATTGTTTATGTTTATGCATTTTTAGAATTATGTCTCATTTTTTCCATGTGAGGCACAGATGTTTTTAATCTTTATCAAATAAAAACAATTTTTTATAATTGGTACGGAATTTTTTGTTTAAATTGTTGAGTTAAGAAGCACCTTAAAAGTCCCTGGGGAAAAAGGAATATCCTTCTTTTTTCCCCTTTTCCCCTTATAGGCAATATAGCCTTCATTCCTAGTTCATAGTCAAATATGGGATGTGGTGCTGTCAGTTGACTATCTTTGTCCTTTCTAATTTCTATTCAGAACAAAAGTGGAGTTACGCTTTAAGCCTAAAATGCACTTTTGACTGCTCGTATACATGTGCAAAAATGCAAAATAAATAAAAAAAATAAATAAAACCACACCTGAAAAGCGCTCTGCTCAGGTGTGAATGCAGCCTTATGGAACGATTGTAATGTTGATAAGTATCGGTACTCGTGCAAATGCACCGATATCTGAAACCGATACTTTCAGGCTCGGTTCTCTGCGCTGTCAGTGGGTCTCCCCTGTTGACAGCAGAAGTGTTAAAGGGGTTGTATAAGTAAAAGTTTTTTAGAATGCATTAAGGTGAAAAAACATCTGACAATACATCCCCCTCCCCCCCTCGTTTTACTTACCTGACCCCTCGAAAGTCCCGCGCTCGCTCCTGACATCCTCTTTGCCGCTCAGCCTGGCCGTTGATTGGCTAGAGTGGATAGATTGAAAGCAGCACAGCCATTGGCTCGCGCTGCTGTCAATCACATCCAATGACGCGACGCGCCGGGGGCGGGGCCGAGTGATACAGTGAGCGGCTATGGCCGCCGGCTGTATCACTGGAGCGCGCCCGCAAGCACTCAACACCATGCGAGGGAGCTCACGTGAAGGTGTTGAGTCCTTGCGGGGGGGGGGGGGGGGCCGAGACAGCTGCCAAGGGACCCCAGAAGATCAGGTTCGGGGCCACTCTGTGCAAAACGAGCTGCACAGTGTAGGTAAGTATAACTAGCTTTAGAGATCCTTTAAAAGAAGTCCGGTAATTGGAGCTGTCAAAAAAAAAAAAATAAATAAAAAAAAGCAGCCGATGCCGGTTTTGGGTAATCCAGAATTCACACCCGGCCTTCGGAACCATCACTTTAAGCGACTGGCAGCAGGCGGTCGGCTCCGTTTGTGTGACTTTTTTGGGGCCTAACGGTCAACTCTCCTCTGAGGCTGGGGTGTCCGCTACAGATCCCCCTCTGGAGCGGTCCACAGCTGTGTAACTTTCTGCGCAGGTCGCCTGCGGACCCCGGGCATCTCCCGTCAACTTACTGAACTAGAACACATCTGCCATCGCGGGGAGGCAGTGCGGCACAGTCTCTCGCTTATCTACTCCTCCTTGACTCGACCAGCGGAAGGGTTCGTTCCCTCGTTCCCCTCTCAGTGGGAAGCGGAACCCGGCAATTCAATTCACTGACCCCCTAGAGAGAGAGAAGATTCTCCACTTTGCTCAGAAATCCTCTATAGCCACCAGAGTCCAAGAGACCTGCTACAAAATGATGACCCGGTGGTATAGGGTACCCACCACCCTGCACCATTTCTTCCCGCAGGCCTTTGTTGGCATTGTGGCACTGCAGAGGGAACGATGCTGCACGTTTTTTTGGGCCTGTCCCAAACTCTCCCCTTTCTGGCTTGAGGCGACTCGCACGATCAGACACCAGACTGGGGTCTCTCTGGAGGGGAACCCCGCGGCCTGCCTGCTTCACCTTTCAGAAGGACCCACCAAGAAATACAAGGCCTCTCTCACCATCCAGCTACTGAATGCTGCCGAGGCATGCACCCCCCTCTGTTGGAGATCGGAGAAGCCGCCGGCGAAGTCCCTGTGGTTTTCTAAAGTGAACGAACTAAGAGACATGGAGGATCTCACCGCCAACCTTGAACTACAGGGAGGAGACCTTCTGGGAGACCTTGGCAACACTTTATATACACGGCCGCTTATCTCCGTGAGGCTGCACAGTCTGACTGACCCCCATTGGGCCTGTCCCGCTCCCTAGTCGGGGGGGTGCGCTACCCTTCTTTACTCTACTCTTCTCCTACTTTCTGCTATCTGTCCTATACTCCACTATGCTTCCACCTCTCCTCTCCCCGCCTCTCGCCTCACTCCCTTCTTCCCTTGGTCCTTGTCCCTTTGCCACTCCTAGGGTTGTCAGACCCTCTACCTCTGAGTGTGGGGAAGGGCAGCGCTAGAGAATATTTCAATGGTCTATAGGACTAGCTAGTGCATTTTTGCTAGTGATAATACAACCAGTGAAATAAATCTATGAAAACGTGATACATGTAGTGAAATAAAAATAAATATTGGTCTTATATTGGTCTATATAAGCTTAGTCCATATAAAAGGTGACACAAAAAATGTGAAAGTGTTGATAGAGGATCCACCACCGCTCCTAGTAAAGGCTTACCGGAGAGATTAGACTCAGATGGGCAGATACCCACTGGGGATCCTTGGTGACAGTTACCGCAGAGGACACAATTCCAGGTGGCCCGGGTGCTCGTATTAATGCGTTTTTAAAGATAGGTCCAATCAAACATCAAAGGTACATGTGAAGGAAGTATAAGAGCACATAGCGTAATACTGTATAAAAAAACTCATAATATGTTTATTGAGGGTAAAAACACTCACATTTCTGAGGATAAAAAAGCGCTTTGTAAGTAAAATAACGGCAGTGCCAGTGGTGTCAGTAGTCCTTTCCGACGCGTTTCGTCCTCTAGGACATCATCTGGGGTTAGACCCTCTACCTCTCCCCCCCCCCCCCCCCCGGTACACACCCAACTCCCCATAACTCTTACCCAATCATGGGCTGTTTTTATCAGGTACTGTGAATATCCTGATGTGCATTACTTATTTCATGTGTCCCATGTTTGGGCCCACCCCTGGCCTTTGGGCTGCCTTGCCTCCCAAACAACTGTTAAAACTTTTTTAAAAAATGTTATTGTATTGTATAGCTTTGCATACGTTATTATCAGTTCTAGGTTGCGCAAGTATTTGTTAGGATGCCTCACCGGCTTTGCATACCGATTTTATCTCTATACTGCGTTTTCTTCATATGCTCTATTTACTGTGTAAAGCCGGGGTATCTGATATGTTTACCTCATCTCATGATCACGTCGATCTTTCTGTCTGATTCTTATTATGTATCTCTGCTATATGTGGTAATTGTTAAACGCACTTTCTATTGAAATAAAGAAATTATTTTAAAAAAGCCGCCGGCAATGTTTATTAACAAGATTGCTCAGCCGCTGAAACGCTAAAAAAAATATATATATAAAAAGAAACATTGTTTCTTTTTTAATCTATCTATAACTTCATCTGCAGATCAAAGGGATGAACAAATGTTCCTCTGTTTAACCCCTTATTAACCCTTAATTGACTCTAATCAGCCTCAATTAACTTTCTATTCTCCTCCATTTATTTATTTTTCTGCTTTTTTTTTGTTCACGTCTATTTTATAAATGATAAGCAATTAAAACTTTTTTTTTGTTTGCTTTGTTAGTGAATATTTTTACACATATATACGAATATATATTTACACATTTCACATTGAAAAAGCGCAAAAAAAAAAAAATCTATTTATTTCATTTGTAAATAACTTTTCAATGCTTTGTACCATTGCTGACAGCTGAAGTGAAAACAAAACAGTTGCGGTAGGTATCGGTAATTGGTATCGGCGAGTACTAAAAAAAAAAAAAGTATCGGTACTCGTAAAAAAATTGGTATTGGTGCATTCCTATTTGTTACTATGCGTATTGACATGCACATTAGCAAGATGTGTCGGGGGGCTCGAATCACACTGCATTCTCACCAAAATTAGTACAACGACTACTTTTGGAAACACACTGCAACTGGATTGCATGGTACTTTTGTGCCACGCCCCCAGCCAACAGGAAAAGCACACTGCGCATGCGCAATCACCTCCCAGTATTTAGAAAGCAAACAACTGACCACGCACGCGCAGTGAATACTTAATGAAAACAATGGGCAGCTGCATCAAGGGGGACAAAGAGCTGGCACAAGGCAGTGCGGTAATTCCATGTCATGTGTTAGTGGCTGGGGGGCGCAGTTCTGCATCCTCGCCCTGGTCTGGTACTGTTCACACTTCCATCAGCCTACGTTATATACAAAGTATGGACTGAGCGCGTTCAAATTAGGGTTGCACCGATACTAGTATCGGTGCCGATCCGGAGTATTTGCACAAGTATCGGTACTCGTGCAAATGCAACGATACCTGAAACCGATACTTTCAGGCTCGGCTCTTTGAGCTGTCAGCGGGTCTCCCCTGTTGACAGCTGAAGTGTTAAAGAAGTCCGGTAATTGGAGCTGTCAAAAAAAAAAAGCAGCCGGTAATGTTTATTAACAACATTGCTCAACCGCTGAAACACTAAGCCCCGGTTCACACAGGGGCGGCACGACTTGCAGGTCGCCTCACCGAGGCGACCTGCACACAACTTCCACGGCGACTTGCAAAACGAGTTCTGTATAGAAGTCTATGCAAGTCGCCCCCAAAGTAGTACAGGAACCTTTTTCTAACTCAGAGCGACTTGCGTCGTTCCTATTAGAATGGTTCCATTGTACAGAACGGGAGGCGACTTGTCAGGCGGCTAGGTCGCCTGACAAGTCGCCCCTGTGTGAACCGGCAGTAAGGGTCGGTTCACACAGGGACGACTTAGCCGCCTGGCAAGTCGCGTTCCGCTCTGTACTATGGAACCGTTCTAATAGGAACGACTCAAGTCGCTCTGACTTAGAAAAAGGTTCCTGTATTACTTTTGGGGCGACTTCAGGCGACTTGCATTGACTTCTATACAGAAGCCATTTTGCAAACCGCCGCTGAAGTCGTGTGCAGGTCGCCTAAGGCAGTTGCGCTGGAAATCGTGCCGCCCCTGTGTGAACCGGCTCTAAAATTAAAAGAAACATTGTTTCTTTTTGTATCTTTCCGTTTCTTCATCTGCAGATCAAAGGGATGAACAAACGTTCCTCTGTTTAACCCCTTAATAACCCTTCATTTACTCTAATCAGCCTTAATTAACTCCCTATTGTCCTCCATTTATTTATTATTTTCTTGCTTTTATAAACGATAAACAATGAAAACTTTTTTTTTGTTTGCTTTGTTAGTGAATATTTTTACACATATATGTCATATATTTACACATTTCACATTGAGAAAGTGCAAAATTAAAAAAAAAAAATCTATTTTGTTTGTAAATAACTTTTAAATGTTTTATACCAGGGATCCTCAAACTACGGCCCTCCAGCTGTTGCAGAACTACACGTCCCATGAGGCATTGTAAAACTCTGACATTCACAGACATGACTAGGCATGATGGGAATTGTAGTTCCTGAACAACCGGAGGGCCGTAGTTTGAAGACCCCCTGCTTTATACCATTGCTGACAGCAAGTGAAAACAAAACAGTTGCGGTAGGTATCGGTAATTGGTATCAGTGAGTACTAAAAAAAAAAAAAAAAAAAAAGTAATCGGTACTTGTACTTTAAACTAAAGAAATACATAAATAAACTGGAACATCGCATGACGCAAGAAGGCTGCACCGCCCGCGCACCCTCCACCTCCTCTCTAGATCACGGCTGCCCTTTAAGCCGCTCTTTGATCGCCATCTCCCTCTCTGGAAGAGATCGCTCTTGCACACTTGCTGACAGTTACAAACCGCACAGATTTATCTACAGAGAGATAAAAAAAAAAAAATGTGACAGTGACCAGAATACAGCCAGCGCCGGAGGTTCTGACCAGCCTTGGTGTAAACCGTGTAATTACCCAAAATGGCGGCAGATCTGTCAAAGGCGGCAAGTGGAAATTGCAGCTTATCAAATTCCGCGGGGCTGTCCTGATGCCGCTGTGCCCCAAAAAAGGCAAGAGACACTAAGGGGCTGATCTGCTAAAGACAAAAGCGACTGTGCACTTTGCAAGTACAGTTGCTCAAGAGCTTAGTAAATGAGGAGGCAGCTTCATTTTACAATGAATACCCAATCACGTGCAAGCAAAAAAAATGTGCTTGCACATGATTGGATGATGGAAATCAGCAGAGCTCCCCCTTAATAACTAAGCTCTGGAGCAACTTCCCTTGCAAAAGTGCACAGTCTATTTGCCTTCAGTAAATCCACCCATACATGTACTTTAAAGTGATACTAAACACACGCTGTTTAACCTACTTCAGCCCCAGAAGATTTACCCCCTTTCCAGACCAGGCCATTTTTTTTAGATACGGCACGGCGTCACTTTAACTGACAATTGCGCGGTGGTGCGACGCTGTACCCAAACAAAATTGATGTTTCCACCCCCTCCCACAAATAGAGCTTTCTTTTGGTGGTATTTGATCACCTCTGTGGTTTTTATTTTTTGCGCTATAAACAAAAAAAGAGCGACAATTTAAAAAAATAAATAAATAAAAATAATTTTTTACTTTCTGTTTTAAAACATATCCAATAAAAAAAAATGTGAAGAAATTGAATTTATTTATCAATTTAGGCCAATATGTATTCTACTACATGTTTTTGGTAAACAAAAATCCCAATAAGCGTATATTGATTGGTTTGCGCAAAAGTTATAGCGTCTACAAACTATGGGATAGAGTATGGACTTAAATTTATTTTTTTTTTACTAGTAATGGCGGCGATTAGCGATTTTTAGCGGGACTGCGACATTGCGGCAGGCAAATGTGACACTAAGTGACACTTTTTGGGGACCAGTGACACCAATACAGTGATCAGTGCTAAAATTAAAAAAAGAACTGTCACTGTACTAATGACACTGGCAGGGAAGGGGTTAACATCAGGGGCTATCAAAGGGTTAAATGTGTTCTCTGGTAGTGCTTGCTGACTGTGGGGGGAGGTGCTTTAACTGGGGGGAAGACAGAGATCCGTGTTCCTGCTTAGCAGAAACACAAAATCTCCATCTTCCCCTCTCACAGAACGGCGATCTGCCAGTCTCGGGAACGATCGCAGGGTGCCGGCGGACATAGGGTCCGCCGGACCAGCTGATTGGCTCCTGCTTTGTCCAATCACAGCAGGAGCAGGTCGCCGGCGGCGCGTGCCCCAGACCCGAAGAAAGAAATCATGCACAGGTAAGCAATTTTGTTAAGGGTCACCTTGCCGCAGTATATGCATGTGTGGTGGTCCTTAAGCTATTTACCCTTTCCCTTCTATTTCTGTGTACGGATGATAACTTTTATTTTTTTTTATTAAAATAATTACAATCGAAGTACTTTTTTCTAATATATTCAGCTGTCACATGACCCAGCTCTCTCCCAGCCTGTCTGCAGAGAAACATAAGCAGGAGGAGCTTCTAGTCCTCTGCTGCTGGTCACGTTTCAAAAAAAAAAAAAAAACAGCCTTTGGAATACAGAGTAAAAATAAATACATAATATTAATAAACTGTTTTAAATGGTTATATATATATTAATGAATGATATATATATTATATATATATATATACACATATACATACACACATATACATATATAAATATCAAATCTTTATTCGTTTTTGGAAATAACATGCTGTGGGTGGATCCCTGTCAGTCACAGGCTGTGTCACGCCCCCCCCCACCCCCCCCCCCCAGTCCAGCCTGTGTCTTAGAATAAGAGGGAGATGAAGCCTCCATTAATCTACATGTAATATCCCGCCCCCATTGTGTTTAGCTTGTTAGTGGGCAAAAAGGGAGGGAGGGAGTGGGCTGTCATTTACCACTGTGTATACGCCCCACATGTGTGACTCTTAGAGCCCCTGAGATACTCTTTGGTTGGACAAAGTAGACGTTTTCCGATTGAATGAGGTGAAAAGTGTACGACATCACCACCCCACCTTGTCCAATCAGAGACCACTTTGTATTCATTCATTAAATGTAAAGCGATCTCTTATTGGCTCTGGTGTGGAGAAGCTGACCTCCTGTGTTCAGAATACAGCAGGGCAGCCGCTCAGCACTGGATCCAGAAGCTGGTGGAGATCACTGGAGTAGCGATGTCTATAAAGTGATACAGTGTGTGAGGCCTCATTCCCAACTGCGCATTCTTGGAAGACGTGCAGAAATGCCCGTTTTTATGCGTATTTTAAAAAAAAATGTGCTACAAAATGCGCAATGCGCTACTGGTGCCATTAACAATTATTGTGGCTAGGAGATACAGGTTTTGTCGCACTACAAATACATCAAGTTCACGTCTGAAGAAATGTTCAGAGGCTTCTTTGGCATGTTTGGACTTTGCAAACGAATGAGCAGCTCAAAAGTGTGACGCACAAAAATGCTAAAAAAAGAAAAAGAAAAAAGGAATGCAGGAATGTGCATTCCTGATGCACATAGTGTTAATGGGGCCCCAGGGCCAGTGCACACCATAATCCCAGCATTTCTGTGCGATTCCTGTGCATTGCCCTGCAGTGCGATTTTCAGCCCATTCATTTCACCGTTCCGTCAGAGGGGAAAATGGAGATCTTGTGTTTCTGCTAAGCAGAAAAATGGATCTCTTTTTCCCCTGGTTAAAGCACCTCCCCCACAGTTAGAAAGCACTCCCTAGGAGCACACTTAACCCTTTAATCACTCATCTGTACAGTGACAGTGCTTTTTTTTTTTTTTTTTTTTTTTAGCACTGATCGCTGTATTGGTGTCACTGGTTCCCAAAAAGTGTCACTTAGGCAGGCCATACACGGGTCGCATTTCGAAAGAATTTTCTTATCTAAGAATTTTCGTTCAAATTTTGCACCATCAGTGGGCAGCAGCAACAGCCGATTTTCATGCGACCATCAAATTTGAGTAATCGGGCATGGTGGAAAATTTTTAAAAAACGAACAAATTTTCTAATCAATGATGGGAGAATCGTGCGAGAAGTGTAATCGAAAAACCGAAAAAGAAATGCACATATGCAAGAAAAGAAAATTCCTGGCAAGAAAAGAAGATTCCCAGCCACGAAAATTCTTTTCTGTAGCAACAGGAGGTGAAATTGAAGGCTTGGTTGGTCGAATTTCGAAATCAATGGTGGCGCCATCGGATCACAAAACGCACAAAATTTCTGATTTTCAACAGAAATTTCTTTCAAAATTCGACCATGTATAGCCAGCCTTAGTGTCAGATTTGTCGGATGCAATGCCGCTGTCCCGCTAAAAATCACTGGGAGTGTCATGGTCTGGGGCTACATGAGTGCTGCCGGCACTGGGGAGCTACAGATCATTGAGGGAACCATGAATGCCAACATGTACTGTGACATACTGAAGCAGAGCATGATCCCCTCCCTTCGGAGACTGGGCCGCAGGGCAGTATTCCAACATGATAACGACCCCAAACACACCTCCAAGACCACCACTGCCTTGCTAAAGAAGCTGAGGGTAAAGGTGATGGACTGGCCAAGCATGTCTCCAGACCAAAACCCTATCGAGCATCTGTGGGGCATCCTCAAATGGAAGATGGAGGAGCACAAGGTCTCTAACATCCACCAGCTCTGTGATGTCATCATGGAGGAGGGGAAGAGGACTCCAGTGGTAACCTGTGAAGCTCTGGTGAACTCCATGCCCAAGAGGGTTAAGGCAGTGCTGGAAAATAATGGTGGCCACACAAAATATTGACACTTTGGGCCCAATTTGGACATTTTCACTTAGGGGTGTACTCACTTTTGTTGCCAGCGGTTTAGACATTAATGGCTGTGTGTTGAATTATTTTGAGGGGACAGCAAATTTACACTGTTATACAAGCTGTACACTCACTACTTTACATTGTAGCAAAGTGTCATTACGCTGTAGCAGAAAAGATACAGGAGGCTGTGGTTAAAGTGTATGTCTACCCTTACAATGAACTTATCTTATTTGTTCCCTTCTTTTGTTCTGTTAAGTAAACCACGAAAGTGAAAGTGCAAAAAAATACCAGTTGATCTTGTTAGAAATCCTGATCTCTCCTGTGTCCTCTGCACACTTCAGCTCTTAACAAGAAGTGTAAAGCAGCCCATAGATTCTGTGCATGCCGGGAGAGCGCACAATTTTGCAAGCGTTCCTGACATGTACAAAGTGTCAACCTAGCCTGATAAGCCCCCTAGTTTTTATCTTGGACTACAGAACAGTCTCTCTCTCATATATACACATATATATATACATATATATACACACACACATATATATATATATATATATACACACACATACATACTATAATAAATATATATATACATACACACATACATACACACACACACACCAGTATCTCACAAGAGTCAAAAGTGAGTACACCCCTCACATTTTTGTAAATAATTTATTCTATCTTTTCATGTGACAACACTGAAGAAATGACACTTTGCTACAATGTAAAGTAGTGAGTGTACAGCTTGTATAACAGTGTAAATTTGCTGTCCTCTCAAAATAACTCAACACACAGCCATTAATGTCTAAACCACTGGCAACAAAAGTGAGTACACCCCTAAGTGAAAATGTCCAAATTGGGCCCAATTAGCCATTATTCCTCCCCGGTGTCATGCGACTCATTAGTGTTACAAGGTCTGAGGTGTGAATGGGGAGCAGGTGTTTTAAATTTGGTGTTATCGCTCTCACTCTCTCATACTGGTCACTGGAAGTTCAACATGGCACCTCATGGCAAAGAACTCTCTGAGGATCTGAACAAAAAGAATTGTTGCTCTACATAAAGATGGCCTAGGCCATAAGAGGATTGCCAAGACCCTGAAACTGAGCTGCAGCACGGTGGCCAAGACCATACTGCGCTATAACAGGACAGGTTCCACTCAGAACAGGCCTCGCCATGGTCAACTAAAGAAGTTGAGGTCACGTGCTCAGCGTCATATCCAGAGGTTGTCTTTGGGAAATAGACGTATGAGTGCTGCCAGCATTGCTGCGGAGGTTGAAGGGGTGGGGGGTCAGCCTGTCAGTGCTCAGACCATACGCCGCACACTGCATCAAATTGGTCTGCTTGTCTGTCATCCCAGAAGGAAGACTCTTCTAAAGATAATGCACAAGAAAGCCCGCAAACAGTTTGCTGAAGACAAGCAGACTAAGGAAATGGATTACTGGAATCATGTCTTGTGGTCTGATGAGACCAAGATAAACTTATTTGGTTCAGATGGTGACAAGCGTGTGTGGCGGCAACCAGGTGAGGAGTACAAAGACAAGTGTGTCTTGTCTACAGTCAAGCATGGTGGTGGGAGTGTCATGGTCTGGGGCTGCATGAGTGCTGCCGGCACTGGGGAGCTACAGATCATTGAGGGGACCATGAAGGCCAACATGTACTGTGACATACTGAAGCAGAACATGATCCCCTCCCTTCAGAGACTGGGCCGCAGGGCAGTATTCCAACATGATAACGACCCCAAACACACCTCCAAGACGACCACTGCCTTGCTAAAGAAGCTGAGGGTAAAGGTGATGGACTGGCCAAGCATGTCTCCAGACCTAAACCCTATTGAGCATCTGTGGGACATCCTCAAATGGAAGGTGGAGGAGCACAAGGTCTCTAACATCCACCAGCTCCATGATGCTGTCATGGAGAAGTGGAAGAGGACTCCAGTGGCAACCTGTGAAGCTCTGGTGACCTCCATGCCCAAGAGGGTTAAGGCAGTGCTGGAAAATGGTGGCCACACAAAATATTGACACTTTGGGCCCAATTTGGACATTTTCACTTAGGGGTGTACTCACTTTTCTTGCCAACGGTTTAGACATTATTTTTTATTTTTTACATACTGTCACCAGTCAGTGTCCCTGGTCACTGCCACACCAGTTATATGATGATGCTGTACTGCACTGGTGACACTATGTAAATAAATAAAAAAAAAAAATAAATAAAATTAATTTCCTAATTTTCCCCAAAAAATTGTCACAAAAAAATTACAACGTCAAAAAAACTCGCCATGCCTCTTATTAAATACCTTGGACTGTCTACTTTCCAAAAAGGGGTCATTTGGGGGGGGGGGGGGGGTTAGTACTGTCCTGACATTTTTGTGCCTCAAGAAATGAGATCAGCTGTCAGTACATCAGGATTGATCCATTTTCATATATACATCTCCCATAGTTTGTGGACACTGATTTGGGTTAATTCTCACCAAAGAAGTGAAGCAGAAGACAGTTTGGCCTAAATCAGAAAAGAAAGATTATTTATTTGCAAAATTTTATAGCAGAAACAAAGAAAAACGTGTGGGGTTTATTCAAATATTTCAGTCTTTTTTTATTCATTTTGCAAAAAAAAAAAAACTGTGGTGATTAGATTCCGCTGAAATAAAGCGCTAAAATAAAATAAGGCGCTAAAAAAAATGCTAAAAATATCATATGGGTACATTGTAACATGACCGCGCAATTGTCATTCAAAGTGTGACAGCGCTGAAAGCTGAAGGAAGGAAGGGGTGGGGGGAGTGCCCTGTAGTGGTTAAAGGAATAAAACATATTTTGTTTTTTTAATTAGCCAACTAATAGGTCTTCTGTCAGCTTCCAAATCATCCGCCTGGTTTAGCTGGACATGCTGGGACCTATAGTTCCCTTGGAGGCCCGCAGGCAGCATTAGCAGGACACACTCAAGGCATTGTTGCAGCCCAGCCATTAATCAGGATAACTATCACCTGGAGGTATTATTATTATTATTATCTAGAAGAATGGCGACCAGTGACAAAGCAGAAGGCAGACAGCCGCTACAATGTCACACCGCACTCCAAACTGTTACATCGCCAAAGACTTTGCATGGCTGCAGGTGGCAACATTTTTCATGCAACACTTCTAGCGACTTGCAAAGAGAAAATGCGGCTCAGACAGCCTCCAGGAACGGAACATTCAACAACCTGGGAAAATCCGAGGGAATCTCAGACATGTTACAGGAATGTGGGGGGCGGGGCTATGGACGAGATCTTCTTTAAAGTGAACCTGCCGTCAACAACCATGAGGTGGCCATATTTAACCTCTGCTAGAGAATGAATATGTAAGAATGATAGCACATAAAATAATAATAGGCAACAGAAAGTAAGCATGCAGTGTGTCAGCAATTCCAAGACTACAATCTAGAGACAGCATGCATCTAGCTCCAACCTGCGGCCCTTTGGCATTTATTGTGCGGCTCGGTCTTGGGGCTCCTGAAGAGTTTGTATTTTGGTGCTTACTCATACCAGCAAAGGAAAAATATTCTTTAGCAGTGAAATATGTATGGAGCACAAATGTGGAAGGGAAGCACTGATTTTTAAAGAGGCTGTAATGGCAGCGATCTCTAACAGTTTCATGTAATGTGTCCCCAGTCTATGATGGTCTCCTGAATCATGTCCCCAGTCTATGATGGTCTTCTGAAGCATATCTCCAGTCTATGATGGTCTCTTGAATCATGTCCCCAGTCTATGATGGTCTCTTGAATCATGTCCCCAGTCTATGATGGTCTCTTGAATCATGTCCCCAGTCTATGATGGTCTCTTGAATCATGTCCCCAGTCTATGATGGTCTCTTGAATCATGTCCCAGTCTATGATGGTCTCTTGAATCATGTCCCCAGTCTATGATGGTCTCTTGAATCATGTCCCCAGTCTATGATGGTCTCTTGAATCATGTCCCCAGTCTATGATGGTCTCTTGAATCATGTCCCCAGTCTATGATGGTCTCTTGAATCATGTCCCCAGTCTATGATGGTCTCTTGAATCATGTCCCCAGTCTATGATGGTCTCTTGAATCATGTCCCCAGTCTATGATGGTCTTCTGAAGCATATCTCCAGTCTATGATGGTCTCCTGAAGCATGTCCCCAGTCTATGATGGTCTCTTGTATCATGTCCCCAGTCTATGGTGGTCTCCTGAAGCATGTCTCCAGTCTATGATGGTCTCCTGAAGCATGTCTCCAGTCTATGATGGTCTCCTGAAGCATGTCTCCAGTCTATGGTCTCCTGAAGCATGTCCCCAGTCTATGGTCTCCTGAAGCATGTCCCCAGTCTATGATGGTCTCATGAAGCATGTCCCCAGTCTATGATGGTCTCATGAAGCATGTCTTCAGTCTATGATGGTCTTCTAAATCATGTCTTCAGTCAACGATGGTCTCCTAAAGCAAATCTCCAGTCTATGGTGGTCTCCTGAAGCATGTCCCCAGTCTATGATGACCTCCTGAAACGTCCGTAGTTTATGATGGTCTCCTGAAGCATGTCTCCAGTCTACGGTGTGCTCCTGAAGCATGTTCCAGTCTATGATGGTCTCCTGAATCATCTCCCTAGCCTATGATGGTCTCCTGAATCATGTCCCTAGTCTAGGATAGTTTCCTGAAGCATGACCCTAGTCCATGACGGTCTCCTGAAGCATATCCCTAGTCCATGATGGTCTCCTGAAGCATGTCCCTAGTCCATGATGGTCTCCTGAAGCATGTCCCCAGTCCATGATAGTCTCCTGAAGCATGTCCCTAGTCTAGGATAGTCTCCTGAAGCATGTCCCTAGTTTATGATGGTCTCCTGAAGCATGTCCCCAGTCCATGATGGTCTCCTGAAGCATATCCTCAGTCTATGATGGACTAAAAAAAAGAAAAAAAAAAAAAGAAAAGAAAACTGATGCAGCCCCCACATCTAATGATTGGTAAGCTGCAATATATTGCATTTTTGGTTTAGGGTTTAATACCGCTTTAATAAATGAACTCTGCGGATTATGTATGGACTCCAGCATTTACTTTTCCAAGTACCAAGTGAATGGGGCTGACGGAGCCCTGCTGGGAGGCTGAAGCCCGCTGCATGAAGATCACAGCCCGGGGGTAGAGCTAAGCTCATTTGTTTAGTTATTAGAATGGTAAAAGGATAAAAGTCATAGACCACATAGCATGAGCTCATAGAGAACAGTTATAACTGCTAGTAAGCCACAAAGGCGTAGCAAATGGATAAGCGACAATTATTATGCAGAAATCCATTATCTCTTCCTATGGAAACCATAGGTTGCAACTGATAGGGAGCACAACGTTAGTACATAGGGGTCTGCTAGAGCTAACCGGTAGCTTACAATCAACAGGCACCATGACGCAGGCTACAAATAATGCTGGCCATACACTAGCAGAGTGTCGAACCAACATTTGTACAATTCTTTATACATTCAATGACTGTTGCGTGAAAGAACTGCAAAATTTAGTTTGCTTCTGCCTTTCAATTTTGAAATGAGTAATTTACTAGGGATGCACCGATGCATCAGCCAAAATAGGGTTATTGGTGTTTTGCTGACAGGAAAAAAAAGGTGCAGATAATAGCATGCTGTGTCCTATTGACTTCAATGCAAAAATGCCCCCCCCCCCATTGACTTCAATGCAAAGTCACGTCCCATTGACTTCAATGCAAAAACGCCCCCTATTGACTTCAATGCATAATCGCCCCCTATTGACTTCAATGCATAATCGCCCCTATTGACTTCAATGCATAATCGCCCCCTATTGACTTCAGTGCAAAAATCGCTTCCCACTGACTTCAATGCAAAAATCGCTTGCCATCGACTTCAATGCAAAAATTGCTTCCCATTGATTTCAATGCAAAAATCGCAAGCGTCCCCTGTTGACTTCAATGAAAAATAGCGTCCCCTGTTTACTTCAATGCAAAAAAACGCCCCCTGTTGACTTCAATGCAAAAAAACGCCCCTGTTGACTTCAATGCAAAAAAAACGCCCCCTGTTGACTTCAATGCAAAAAAACGCCCCCTGTTGACTTCAATGCAAAAAAACGCCCCCTGTTGACTTCAATGCAAAAAAACGCCCCCTGTTGACTTCAATGCAAAAAAGCGCCCCCTGTTGACTTCAATGCAAAAATGGCCCCTGTTGACCTCAATGCAAACCCCCTCTTGACTTCAATGCAAACCCCCCTGTTGACTCAGAAGCAACCCCCCCCCCCTGTTGACTTCGAAGCAAACCCCCCCCCCCTGTTGACTTCAATGCAAACCCCCCCCCTGTTGACTTCAATGCAAACCCCCCCCCCTGTTGACTTCAATGCAAACCCCCCCCCCTGTTGACTTCAATGCAAACCCCCCCCTGTTGACTTCAATGCAAACCCCCCCCTGTTGACTTCAATGCAAAAAACCCCTGTTGACTTCAATGCAAAAACGCCCCCTGTTTTCTTCACTGCAAAGACGCCCCCTGTTGACTTCAATGCAAAGACGCCCCCTGTTGACTCAATGCAAAGACGCCCCCTATTGAGGACATGTTACAAGAGATGGTCAGAGACTGAAGACACGAATACTGACTTACTGCAACTTCTAATGCACAGGGTGAGAAGCTCACAGTGTGCAGTAAAACCAGAGTAAGCCATTCCAGTCCAGGAGAGGAACCTGCACAATTGTGCAAGACTGAAGGGAGGGCCGGAGTTCCGCTTTAACCTTACAAATCAATAACAAAATTAAAGACTTTTTTTTTTTTTTTTTTTAAAGGGACATGCACCAGTTAAAAGATACTTTAAAAGCAAAAGCCAATAGAAGGCACAAAGATGTTTATGTTTGGGGAAAGACAACATGTGACAACTGGTGACAACCCGTGACAACATCAGTTCTACACATTCAGAAAATAAACATCAATGTGATCTTCGGCACATGTCGCTGTTTTCTTGTATTCTGCACCCAGGAAATCAAAAACGAAACAGCAGAAAGTTCTCTTTGCCGCTTTTTTCTTTTTTTATATCTTTAGTCTTCCATTCCACTTGCAGTTTCGGATGCGGCTGTCCCGGCCCACATGCCGGAGATTCCTCTGCGACTTTATTTGTGGTGTTAAAACAAGTTTGTGTGAAGCACAGGAAGCCTCTTGTTGGGCCGCACCCCCCCCCCCCCCCCCCCCCCCCCCCTGTACACAGATCAGGCACTCAAGGCATGCACAGCCATCAGGTTAATGAGGTCTACACACCCTGGATGATCAGAGGTCAAGGGTCAACCTTTCCAAAGGTGGCCCCGCCTCTAGATCACTTTTTTTTTTTTTTTTGCAGACTTTGGAATTTGTTCTTTTACCTCTGTGCACAGCAAGGGGAAAAAAAGGTCAGGGCTGGTCACTGGGTGTCCTTGGCCAGCTTGGGGCAACATGCGTGGGTGGGAACAGGTTTAAAGGGCCGGTGTCACTAAATCTGTCCTGACCTAAACCGGCTTTGCCTGTAAATCTGTAATATACTTTTCTTGCTGCTTTTCATTGCTGTCAATGGAACCGTTCAAATCGTTGCAATTCAAGTCGGTTCCTGCACTACTTTTTGTTTGCGACTTCATTGCAACTTGCATTGACTTCTGTTAAATTAAGTCGCAAGCAGCAAAAAAAATCGGGAGGTCCAAAATCGCACTGATCTGTGGCTTTTACTCGCGTTGAAGCAGATGTCACCAAGTCTGTCCTGACCCATA